>JADNRV010000032.1:0-390822 GCA_015499995.1 Flammula alnicola
AGAGCTGCAGAAGCACCGGACGGAGTACGGGCTGGTGTGGATTATGTATATGCGATTTGGCATGAGGGCTGAGGGTGTCAAGCCCTCTCGCGCCATATTCGCAAAGGCCAGAAGAGACGCTGGACACCTTGGGAGGTGTACGAAGCTGCCGGTATGCCTCATCGAGTTTCTTTATTTATTGCTTTTTGGTTTTCGTTTCTTATCCTATTATACTTTGACAGCTTGATGGAGTACCACTGCACCGAAGAGATATCAGTCGCCAGTCGGATCTTTGAGAGGGCCTGGATACCTTTGGGACGAGATCGAATACGTTCTGCGTTATCTCGGTTCCTCATCTCTATCAACGACAAGAATAGTATGTGTTGATTTTATTACTGAGCAAGTTCGATCTCATCGGATATATCAGATGCTCGTGCTCTTTTCGAGCGTGTCATCCCAACTTCCACCCGAGCGTGCTCGTCCGCTTTGGAACGCTGGCACGCTATGAATACCAATACGGAGACCTAGAAGCCTCCTGAAGCTCGAAAAACGGATGGCGGAGGTTTACTCATCAGGTCCGTGTACCTCTCCTATTTGACTCGACGAATCTTTAGTTCTGATGAAATCATCTCCTGTAGATCCTCCAATCAAGCGTCTCGCGCAACGCCACATCTACCTCGGAACCGACGCCATCGCCGACCGCGATCTCGGCTTTGCCATCGCACGGCGCGCAACGACGTCGAGCCACCCGCTGATGCGCACGGAGACGTCGCAATCGCTCATGACCAGCTCGCAGACGAGCAACGCGCCGCCGACGCAGCAGGCCAAACGCCCGGCATCGCCTGACTATCGAAAGCGGGAAGAGGGGCGCGGGGTGAGTATTCTACGGGACATAAGAGGCCCAGACCGGTGTCGCCTCCGAGAGGGCCGGAGAGGGAGAGAGAGACAAGATGGGAGGGGCCGTCGTCGAGGAGGAGGTTCTCGCCTGCGCCGCCTTCGTCTTGGGAACGGGATGATCGGGTGGTGGTGGTGGTCCTGGACGAGGACGCGAACCCCTGCCGCCGCCGAGGGTGCAAGAAAGAGAAGATGACAAGTCGAGACAGGTCCAACTGCCCAATATTCTGTCGTGGTTTATTGGGGAATTGCCAACACCATCTTCGTTTGACGGTATGTTTTTCTTTTCTGTGGTTTTTCTTCGGTCGAAATTTATCTTGCTCGCTTTTTTGTAGGACCTGTCTTCCGAACTGATGATCTTATGAATTTGTTCCGGAATGCTGTGATCCCCAGCACGTCTGGGAGGCCCAAGTCACCACCTCCGCCGCGAAGTGGTAAGCAGCCTTCCTTCTCTTTACTTTCCACTGGTGTCACTCTTATTCGTTAGGTGGCGGTCGGCCTCCTCCGGACTATGGGCCATATCAAGGACCCACAGGTGGCCGTGGACGACGCTATTAATCGGTTTTCGGTTTCGCCTTCGGTCTCGGTTCGATTGGGAAATTATGCCCATGGATTGCGAATACGAGCACGAGTACGATGAGATGGTTCGCGCCGTTGTATATGGGTGTTTATACCGGCCCTGTTGACATCGTCTCTGGAGGTGAAGAGGCAAATGGTTCGACGGGTTACCATTTTGCACTCCAAGACGCTTCAGCCAAGTTACTTTACATTTCGCTCGGACTTTTCACAGCAGCATATTGCTCCGAGCCTATGGCAAACTACATACTACAGTTACCAGATCTTTACAGAGATAAATGTACCATACTATACCACAGAAAACGAGAGCATGGCCATTTCGACCGTATATGGGGGCAGTCCTTGTTGTGGTTTGCTTGTCAAAGGCAAGGTCCACAAAAGAGGCGGACCATCCGGGTCTCACCGACGGTCTCTTCCCTTATCGCCTTTGTCGTCGTCCGTGTACACCAGGTACATCGCCCAGGATCAGAGACCACGTCTATAGCGCCAGTAAGCCTCCAAAGCCCCTAGAATTCCTCGACCGCACTGCAATCTTCGACTGTCTGACATGAAGTTCTTTAGAATCGGGTTTGCATGCTGTTCGTTGTTTGATACAGCACTACTTGTGAACATGCGCGCTGAAACCTGACCATGAGTAGTAAATGGACGCCTACATGAATTCTCTCCCACAGCCGACGAATATGACCATGTCTGCGAACCGAAATACCCATCCACAACAGCAGCTTCTGTCGCCTGAGGAGGTGAGTTTGCATTAACCCATGGTCCTATGTTTCTGCTAAGAATGACCCATCTCCGTGATAGGAAATGCAGCGGCAGTTGGAGGAATTCAAGCGGTCGGTGACAATCATCATATGGTACAAGGTGAGATGCCGATTGCGTACCCGAGAGTTTGTACCCGAGCTTGCATATCCCCGTGTTATTTTGAGATCGAGGCTGATATTTTCATTTTATTTTTGAACTCTTATGTCACGACAGATATACTGACTACGTTCTGAAATCAGGCCAACGCAGAGCCAATAAGGCTCCAGCAGTTTCTTCCGACCTTCCCTTATTTCCAGCTTTCGCGCTTCAGCAATCTTATTAAGGACCTCGGGTTGTCATCTTCATCGTACCTTGACACTTATATCCCTGCCTCAAACCAATGGGAGCAACATACTACCACATCCGTACGGATCGTAGAGACTCAGCAAAGGTTGATCTACAAAGTCCGTCGCTCCCTCATGGAAGGTCTGAGTGAGGACGAATGTCCAAGTCTCCAAGATGAACTTCAAATGCAACCACGTATGAACGGAGCGCATCCTTCATCCACGAATAACGTCCAGTCGTCGTCGCTGGCCTCACCATCCACACAACCCACCGCTGATGCCAAGACAAATAATGACGGCCAGTCCAAAAATATGCTGAAGCGCTCGGCACCCCAAGGAGACCAGGAATCAAGACACAGTCCCAAAGTCCACGTAACGAACGGGTACTACATGTCCCACAGCGGGTCAAACACCATGGTATCCAGCCCAGTAGCCGGACCTTCATCTTCCAACACATCTACTCCCACATTAGCGAGTCCACAATCCAGTGCCCAAGCTCAACCGGATAACAATGTATACATGTATCAAAACTCCGTGTTTTACGGTGGAAATTCCGCAAACCAAGGCTCAGCGGACAACAACTCCCTACCCCACTATCTCCTAACTCCTCCAGCATCGGCGCCTCCGATCCCTTACCACCCGCACCCCCACTGAAGCGCTGGCCGAACGACTACACCGTCTCGGAGCTCTCCGCCGGGTTCCACGCCATGGACCTGCTCATCTCGCAGTCGCCCACCGGCGCGAGCATGACGCAGCGCACCGCCTTCGAGCGCGTCTTCGGCAGCCGGTACGTCAAGAGCACCGTCTGTCGGCACCGTGCGGTCTGGCGCAAGGCGCCGCGCGTCCTGCGGGAGCAGTTCGAGCACATGGGCACGGACGATCGCGCGTGCTGGGGCGAGTTTGTGCGGCGCGTCGAGAACCGGCCCCCTGGAAAGAATGCGAACATTGAGTTGATGCCGCCGCAGCAGAATCCCACTATTGGCGGATATCATGAGCAACAGAATTCGACGGAGAACGAAGACGTGCACGGACAGGAGGGCGTCATGGGGTCGATGCAGAATCAAGGTTCGTTCGGGCTGTCCTATGTCATTATTAAGATTTACATAGCCTCGTGAATGTCCTTTGTTCCCTTAGTTTCTTCTGCGCCGAACGGCAGTGCCATGCAAAATAGTAAGCCTTTCCTTGGTGTCTCTCGGTCGGACGCTTACTCAGCCATATTCCAGGTATGAATGTATATGATCCATCTCGCAATCACCTCACGAATGGCGCGCACAACGGCTGACAAGGAAGGGTTCCGTTCCACGAACAGTGTAACTTTCTGTTATGTTCTCATAGGCACTTACTTATTTATGTACCATCGCATCGCACACTGCAGCACGGACATGTATGGCTCCAGTTCAATATGATCTCGTCGTCTCTTAATATTAATCCGTGGTGGCTTCGAAGAGCAAAGGGGGTTGATGCTTCTCACATATCCAGTTATGTTCCATATGCACCAGTGTCTTCTCAAGATGACAAACGCTACTGAAGGTGTGCTAATGCGCAGCACGTTGACATACATACTAGGAATTTACACCGTTGCATGGGATGTAACGTTATGCTAGCCCTACGGCAGACTCGGCGTGCTATGAACCACCCAAATATCCGTCGAGAAACCGAGACAGTCGGATCTGTGGCTTTACTGCGACATATCCTTCCACAAGTACACCTGTACTTGAGATGTGTCCATCACATGAACTTGGTGCTTGCTTCCAAATGCATAACAAAGCACTGAGCCTTGAACGTTTGAAGAAAGGCAACCCTCCCTGCCTACTGAAATCCTTGCACCTTGCTATAATTATCCCTTGAGATCTAAATTTAGTTCTCTAAATTGAAAAGCCTACGGAGGTCAGCGTATTCATGGTCCTCCTCCACAAACCGCTCCTCGAGCCTTGAAAACGCCCAAATTTCTGCCAATTGGAGATCATGACGAGTCCTCGGCTCGTTCTCAAGAGCATTCAAAATTTCAGATTGACTCTCACGTTGTCAGAATCGACCGGCCGCGAAATGCTATGTACGGTTTGTTCCATTGATTCCAGATTGTACTTGATTGGCAAGGCTCTTCCAATACCCTGAGTAACCGATCCATTCTGACCTCTTTTATACCGACGTAAGACCTTTTCTAAATTTAACTCTCGCGCAAGAATGACCTCGTCTGAACTCCCTATCTTCAACGTGAAAGCTCCCTCTAGAGCAATGGCCCGAGGGGAAATTGCTCGCTCATCGAGCTCCGAGGTCGATAGATTGCCCTCGCAAACAGAACAAAATTCTACATCTCGTCCTGAACCTTCGCATAGGTGATTTCTCCCCCTCGAGTGAATCTTGATGGTGTACTAATTATAGATATGAAGTAACATCGACGAGCAGCTATTTCCAATCATATACTACATTGGGTATAACGTGTGGATGGCACTCACTCTTGGCCTTGCTCGCTTTTATTACACAACGTGGCGATTAGTTCAATCTCAATCAACGACCGAAAATACTTCACCAGATAGCCCAGCCTCGTCCCTCGGGATCAACGTTGCTAATGTATTTCTCGTTCACGCCAAGTGGCATCGCCTGGTGCGGAAGCTGATGAAAGTCTGGAAATTGGTGCGCCTTGGGTGTGCGCTTCTACTACCGTACGCATGCGTAAATTATTTATACTGGCAACTGCCGATATTTATAACTCCAACACAGACTCTCGATTGCATTCCTTCAGCTTGATTCTGTCTTCAACAATGTGCTTGGGCGAACAACTGCTATTTCCGCGTTTATCTTCTCGAGCACCGGCCTTGCTTTAAGCTGCCTATTTATTGCATCGAAGACCACATTCAACGATAGAAATTTTCGAAACAAGTGGGTTGAGGTATATACTTTCCCCAATAAATATATGTTCGATGTTACAATGGTTCTTCAGGTGTCTCGTAGCGGACTTGAGACGATGGAAGCAGTCGAATTCTGGGCTCTTCTAGCGCTACCACTTTCCTCGCTGGTTTGGTGAGTCGCGGTCATATGATCCCTAGAAGGGATTGCTAATCTGATGTTTAAGGTCAGTGTTGTTCTGCGTATCCACCATCCTCATTGTGGTCTGGACGGAACAAAATGGTCGAGGTATCCTGACAAATGGAGATTATAACGTTGGGCAGGCCGCTTTTGTATCGAGCGCGACATTTCTAACGACATTGACTCTGACAATCATCGCTCAAATATACCGAGCCATGAAAATGTTCAGACGGCCTTAATTTAAGAGGTACATTTTGAGTCTTTCGATTTTTTTCAATTAGCAGTTGCTTTATTATTTTCTTTCCGCATCTTTCAATAATCATATCCAGATTTGATGTGAAAATAGACAGGTATTCTAAAAATGTTCAGGTTTATACTACAGGGTAGTACTACGCATCACAAGCGCTCGTGAACTGTAGAAATTCAAGTTTCCTCAGTGGTCACGGATTATAGGCCCCCAAAAATGGTGCCTCAAGGAGACGAACTGAGTTACTTCACGTAGCAAGCACCTATCAGCTTCTGAGGGGGGGGGGATAAAATATGCAGAAGATTGACTACGTTCACTGCATTATGTACTATCGCGCTCTGCAAGAACACCTGCACCTTCTGATCCTTTAAAGCTGACCAACGGGCTTCGAAAGTGGACAAGGCTTGAGTTTTTGGTCTAGGTTTTCGGTTTAAAATGGTCATAAGAGAAAATAAGAAAGAGAGAACATGAAATCCAACGCACAACGAAATTCTAATTAATTCGGTCCACTGTAGTGAGTCATCAATTGTTTATCCAGGAAGGCAGTCAAAGCATATAAATAGTCTTGTTGATCGTGCGCGTCATGAGTGTAAGCTAGATGTTGGTTGAGAAAGACCTGAAAGACCATGGAGGCTGCCAGTGGCAGCTGACCACATCATTACTCAAACTTTAGGAGGAACTCGCCTCTTGGCGTAGTGCCATGGGGCAGGGACTAGTGCATTGAATATTGACCTCCCTTCGAAAGGCATTGCCAGCGTAGTTCCACTATTCGACTGGTCGGCCCAATGGTCGATGCTTGTCATTCATCATTCTCCTTATCCAGAACAGTAAACTAGACTTTGCCGAAAACCTTAGTCAAGATGGGAAGCCATTCTTCACAGTGCAGCTTCACCATTCCTTCAATAATTTCATACCCCCTCGAAATAGGAAATGAGAATTCACAAGTCGATGCTGACTATAGTTTTCGCTGGGTTAGGATAGCATTTTCGCAGGGAAACTGTAACCCGCAGGTTGGGCCTCTTACAGCTAAACTCATAGTGAATCTGATAGACCCGTTTTCAGAAGAGAGCATTCAAGGTTTTTGTTGATTGAAGTTGGATGAGAAATATGTCAAGGAGCAAAGGTGCCTCTGGCTAGATTTCAAGCAAATAAGATTGGCAAGATTGGCAAACGAAATTTCCAGCTGAATAGATGTGGCCATTACGTTTGACAACCTGTGAGATTCTATTCCTGGCACCAAAGTTGGAAAATCCTTAGGACGGAGAGGTTTGGAGATACTATGACAATATTGGCCGTGGGTTAAAGAGCATTTCGCAATGCGCGTCGATTGGTGGCAACATTAAACAGGGGTGCGAGATCCAGATCGGAGAAAAGTGTTCCTATATTGACGGGAAGGACCAAACAACTACAAACAAAGACTCATTCTCTCGAGGGCATCCGTAAGTTGGAAAGAACGCCGTCCAGAACGGGGATATACCTCTTGCGACACTGTCACACTCACGCGAAGCGTTCACACTCACAGCCAGCCCAACATAGTCACTCTCGCTACGAACACACACACTCTCTACTATACACATTTGATCCGCCCCTACCATACTCAAATTACAGTGATCCACTCTACCATTGACCAATTCTTTTACATATTAGGGAATTTCATAGATAAAATACATCTCCTGTTCATGTATTGCCAAGAGACGGAAAAAATCAAGAGAATGTTTCTTTTTTGAGAGAATAAAAAGGAATAAAGGGATATATTTGTGCAGATTCACCAGCTGGGTAGATTTCCTGATTTTTTGTCCTTTATTCCTTTCTCTCCCGACCCACATCCCCCCACATCGTCGAAATGGCGCGCGACAGCGATGACGAAGCTTTTCTCCGTGAAATTCCATACGGAGTTCTCATGGATTTTCGGCAATCGGTGAGGAGCTTCTATTTCTGCTTTCCCTGAGAAGTTGATGCGAAAACAATACAGATGTATACAGAGACATACCTCGAGGCGCCGGAAAATGCAGAGAAGTTTATGAACAACGATTGGATCGATGTCAAGGACCTTCAACGTTTTCTCGATACTCGAAAGTTGCCTTCCAAGGCTGTTGTGGCGCCCTCAGCACGTGTTGAACGCGACCCTGACGCGTTTTCCACATCTGACACGGTCATTAAACGCGAACGCGTCGCGTCGCCCGAACTTGTGATCAAGAAAGAACCTTCGTTTGTCACGGATCTCACGTCTGTCAAAGGTTCTGTCAAATTACGTCTTCACATTGAGAATGGAATCGAAGTCACGGAAATTCTCTCCAGTGATGATGAAGGAGACATGGATGTAGACTTGCCTCAGCCTGAATTTGATACAGGCATGAGTAGTGATACAATGATTGGGGATGATTTGGCTATCTCCGACAAGGAATCTGACTTTGGCGAAACAAACCACGGTGGTTTCTCATCAGACATCGACATTTTGTCCGAGGATGGCATGTCCGAGGAAGAACTTCAGGAAGCCGATACAGTTTGGCTCGATTCGGACGTTACGTCAAAGGTCTCGCACGGGTCCCACCAGCTCAACCGTCAACTGCGCGTTGACAGCGTTGAATACCTCTCTGCTCTACCCTCATACTGGCCCATCCCTCGTGAAAAGCGCGCCTACGTTATCGATTTGAGCGACGAGAAATACGACATTCGAGATGAAGATGGCAAACAAATTTCAGTTGATGCATTGATCAAAGACAAGGCGAGATTTTATTTCTCTTCCATATGTATTATGAACAAGAAATTTATTTCTCGGGTATAGGATCAGGATTCCTGGCGCGGTGGTACTGGAGAAGGAGACTCTATATCCACTCTCGCCATTTTCACTGGAGAACCCATTCCTTGCCGGAGAAGTCGCTTGAAATGCTCAGGAATTCACGCCTGCGAAAAAGCCGACCGTGAACTTTATCAAGTTAAACGCTATGAACTCGACCCCGAATCACTTCAAGATGTTATCAGGGCACAGATCAACTCACGGCTTACCGAAGCTGATAGTCCAGCAAAGCTTGCGCTCATGTAAGTTTCTCTGCTTAAAGATAGGATTTGCGGTAATTTCGTCCTTCAGTTTTTTCGCAGTCTGCCACTCCAATCCATGCCCCGCGATAAATAGCAATGGTCGGCGGTGTGATGGTGCTCCTGCCATTAGAACTGTAAGTTGCCAAACTAATTTCATCGCACGAGAGCTCAACATGTCACAGAAAAACAGTTTGCGAGGAAAACGACACTTCATTGGATGTTCTGGCTGGTCACGTACTTTTTCTTCTGGCCATTCTTCAGCTAGCATTCCTGACAATGTCAAGGAGGAAGATATCATCGCTCTTTTCGAGGGCCGCGAGCTTGAATCGCTTCAGCCAGCAACTGCTTGTAGTCGAATTATTCCTGCTCATGTCGGAGGACAAGTTAAGAAGTGCAGTAAGTTGCCCAATTTATTTCAGATTTGTAACCTTTCACTTAATTTTCATGCCTTTCTAGAATTCCCTCATAATGCCGATGGTCGCCAGTTGAAAATGGTCCATCATGAATGTTTGGCTTCACGAACAATTTATATACCTGTCGATCCAAGCATTCGCATGGCGTGTATTGTTCCAAACCACGAAAAACCACATACTCACCCTATCCTGCCTGCCACAAAGCCGTCGCGAGAACTAAAGGAGCTATACAAGTCATGCATTCAGACGGCGGGCTTAGTGGGCAGCTCTGTCCGCACCATTGATAATGGTGAGTATTTCATTATTTTTCTATTCATATTCTAACTACCAGTCTGTTCCAGCACGCAGCACTTTGCATATTCTTGGCAAAGCACCTGCCTTGGTCGCCCCCGCTCTTCAGAGCACTCGCGTAAAACAACAAATGCTGCGAAGCGAGAAAAAGAAAAAGTATCCCCATGGAACGGGTACTGAAGGTTCAGTCTGTTCGGTGTAGTTTTGCAAATGTTACAACTAATTTTGCTACATCTAGGTGTCACACATTTAATGAACGAAGATCTCAAGAAGCTTCCACTGGAGAAGCGATATATTCATGGCTTCAAGTCGACGGCAACTGGCGCCGCGATTATATTCACTGCTAACCCATTCTTATTGGGGCGCATTCATAAAGCTTGCACTATACAAGTTGACACGACCTTCAAGCGAGCTATAGGTGATTTGAAAGAATGGGAGGTAGTTATGTGGGATCCAGAGGTTCAGCGCGGTACGTCAGACCTTACTCTTGTCGCGTTAATTATTCAGGCTTACAAATTCATGATTATTTCAGCTGTCACTATCGCCCGAGTCTATTCTAACCGATCCGACACTCTCCAGTACAAAATGGTATTCGACGAACTCCAAGTAGTCACGCTACAGGTAACTGGAAAGCGTTTATTACTCAAGAGCCTGTCTCGTGAAGGGACTATCATAACCATTGGTGTCGATCTCGAGCTTTCCCAAGCACTTGGTGCTGGTCTCTCCTTTCTTCCTACCAACGAGCCAGACTTTAGTGGTATCCCAAGTAATGTCACAGCCGAGGAGTTAATTGAGTATTTTATCCGTGCGTGTATTACCCATGTCAAGCGGTAAGAAGTACTTTTGAATTGTCCGAGATCTTGTTTTAACTGATCTTTTTACTAGGGGTGTTAAATCTCTGGAATCTGAAGT
Organism: Flammula alnicola; assembly: GCA_015499995.1. Taxonomy (NCBI): domain Eukaryota; kingdom Fungi; phylum Basidiomycota; class Agaricomycetes; order Agaricales; family Strophariaceae; genus Flammula; species Flammula alnicola. The sequence continues at coordinate 10,464 of JADNRV010000032.1, forward strand.
TACTGCTGAAGAGTATCGTCGATTGCTGGACTTCCCATACCTCAAGATGCAGGCAGAGGTAGATGAGTTTGCGGCATGGATTGTATCGTTAAAAAATCTGAAAGTTACAGGTAAGTGTCAAGCTGCGGCTATTATTCCGATTGTTTGATTGACAGGTCTTTTCGACAAGCGTGGTGGCAACATAAAATCCAAAACAAATGGATTCTTCCATCTATTATTAAGGCACTGTCGAAGATCAAGCCTGAAGACTGGGATTTAACAGCTGCCTCGACAAACATCGGCGAAGGTCAACACCACTGGACAAACATCAATACAGGGATCAAACTTACCCTTCTTGAAGCTGTCGTGACGTGAGTATGAATGCTTTTTTCTCAATTAATAAATCTAATAGATGTCATATATTTCCGTAGTGCATGAGAGTGTGATGAGCGTGTAGCTGCCGAGATCGCCGCATCCCTGGCCACTGGTGTTCTCAAGAACGACAGAAACGACACATACACACGAATGTCGAGAAATACCACACGCGCCTCCACTGCCTCACGCAAAGTACGAGAGAACCGCGAGCGTAATGACGCCCTTGAGACAGTTACCCAAAAGATCGAAGATTTGGAGAAGATTCGAAGGCAAAACACGGCAGAAATCAAGGCGCTTAAGGAGGCAAAAGGAGACATGAAGTCAAACAAATCAAAGTCGACCAAGTCTCAGTCAAATTCAAGTGGCAAGGTTCGTGTATCTAGTGTTGCCGCGAAGAAGTCGCGAGTGAAGGATGCGTCGAAAGCGGCTGCCATGAAAACTACAGGTATGTACGGTAGTACCCTCTTTGTTCAATATATTCAAGTTGTTGTCTTACGATCACCTTTATCGCAGCCGCCGCAAAACGTCGAAACAAAGCAAATCTGCCAGATAATGAGATGGATACATCTGCTGAGGGCTGTGGGTCTGACGCCTTTCACGTCGACAATGGTAGTTCTGCAGATGGCCTATCATGTATCGCCGTCGATTTGGATGAATCAAGGTCATCGTCTCTTGGTATGTCTCAGGCCCTTAATCGTGCAGGTATCAAGCTTACCTTTATACTTTTTGTAGTTACCATGGCTGGCGTGATGCCGGCAGGAACATCTGACTCCAGCCTCCCCTTCATGGACATAACCGCCGCCACAAATATCTGTCACCAAACTTCAATCTTGTTCCCATCTTACGATTCTTACCCCTCAACCTCAAGACTGACTCTGGAAGATATGCCGGTTGTTGCATCATCAGTACAACCCCCCATGGCCCCTTCTTTTGCCCAACCCAATGATGCAAACCTTGATATGCCGTTATTACCTCAAAACGGGTTTTGGGACAGACTTCAGATGGATTCTTATAACGACAATGACTTCGATAGTTTTTTAGCTATGCTTAGTGAGGACTGTAATTAGTCTATCTAACGTACAATACAATATGAGTAGCAAAACTCAAGTCGGGCTTCAGATCACCGGACCGCTAAGCAACAGTACTAACATGAATTTCTGACAAGTCCGCATGACTGTGGACCATGAAGATGAGTGTGGATGGTCGAGTGTGAGTGTGGTGAGGTGAGAGTGAGTGTGGTTGGCCGAAATCAGAGTTGGGAATGTGTGTGGAAGGTTCAGAGTGAGTGTGGATGCTTCGCGTGAGTGTGACAGTGTCGCAAGTGTGGCCTCCCCGTCCAGAACGCCATCAAAGAACGGCGGCAAACGCCGGGACTTGCATCTCCCGCCAGAACCCTCGCTTTTGTTGATGCCGTGGGTTATAGTAGACGCTCTTGAGGTTCTATGCAATAAAAATACATACATTCAGGTCTATTCTACAGAGTTTGTGATTATTACCTCATAAATAATGTAACATACCTCAAATTAACAGTAGAAAATTCAATTTCTTACGCCTTGCGGGGTGCTTTTCAATTTTTTATGCTCTGACAGTCATTGAAATTTATTTAGGAGATACGTAATGACTTTTAGGATACGGCGGTGTGATTTTATTTCCCGGCGAGAATGTTCAATCCATGTTGAACGTCTTGTGGTCGGCGGTCGGACGGGGCGGGGTGGCTGACGGAAGTGGCGGTGCCAAATTAATCGTATGCCGAAGCGTCGGCCTACGAGGCACGACCAGATTAGGTGAGCTTAGGTCATCTTCGGTGGTTGCCGCCGTCCAGAACGCCGTTCATGCACGGCGTCTTTTCCAAATCCCAGATTCTTTGAGATTCTTTGAGATTCTTTGATTCTCTCCCACTTGCGAATTCCAAGTTGATCGACTTGATCGATCATCTAGTTAATCGACTTACTGCATCTATTAATAGACTGATGAGCGCAATACAAATTGCTCACTTCATGTTCGCATCTTACAAGTTCTTCCCCTCCACCAAAACTAAACCTATTACAAATGGGAAGTCATTCTGAGCAGTACAACCCAGGAATCCCCTCTCCCTCAATAACTTTGTACACCCGCCAAATAGTTGACGACAATTCACAAGGCACTGTTTACGAGCCTGGACCTCAGCCATCCTGGATTCAAGAACAAATTCGGTCTCTCCGTAGCGTCCAAAGGTTCTTTTAATTCTGCTGACTCGTTGAACAGCTTTAAACTCATCTCCTACATACTCAGCGAACTGCGACAGAAGATGAAGAACCTGAACACCAGGCACACCATCTTCATCGTTTTATGGACGACCCTTACGCTAGGGCTCCTTCCCGTGTATTATGCCGAATATCGAGCAGAGACGACTGGCGCGGAAGCAGCGTCACTGCCCCCACCAGCCGACACCGAAGTCAGATCCTGGAAGGTCGTTGCGAGAGACCTGACCAAAATCTGGGCACTGGTGTGCAAGGGAGGTCTAGTTCTCTGCCCGTAAGTGAATAGTTTTGTCTCAATAAGCGCAACACTGAGACGTACCTGGTTCTTAGATTGTCCCTTACCCTCCTTCAAATTCCTGGAGTTACCGAAAGCACTCTTGCGCGCACGTCGACAATTGCAGCTTGTGTTTGCGGCAGTAGCGCGTTCCTTCTGAGCGCAGTGTTCATTAGTATGAGGTCCAAGTTAAATGGTGGAAAAATTGCTCACCTGTGGATCGAGGTGCGCTGACTTTCGTGCTGACCGAATCGACCGGCAGAATTAACCGACCTATAACTCTGTATTTTGCAGGTGTCGCCGAGCTTGTCTGCACCCAAAGCTCTTGTCTTCTGGACAACTCTCGTGTCTCCGATGTCGTACTTGATCTGGTTAGTTATATTATCGTACTCGCGTTTTATGAAATATGATACTCACCATTCATCAGGTCGCTCCTCTTTTGTGTCTTGACATTATTGGTGGTCTCCTGGAATACATACATCGGCGGAGGTCCCACTCCAGATGGCGGAAATTCCGCCGAAACCAAAGCAGCCTTCATCACGAGCGGCGTGTTCCTCACGAGCTTGATCATAGGAACCGTCGTCCAAGTTTACCGAGCTATTTCTCTCGTCAGAGGGTGTTAACGTTGCTCGCGAAGCCACACCGATACCCGTTGCGAAGCTCGGTGGAAACCTTGGATATTCCCTTCGAGCTCGGTCTATGTTTTGAATTCCACATTTGTTATCAGTTGCCGAATCCACTTTGCTTTCCTGTTTTCATATGTACGCTAACGTTCTGCTTGTACTTGAGGCTTTCTTTTTTTTTTCTCTCGTCTGAAATGTCCATGTGTATGTATTTAGCTAGCTCGCATCAGAGTTTTCATTTGCAGGCAATAACATGATCAAGCTACTTACCATTTTCATGCCCACTTAGGCTGCTTCGACCTGGTTGATGGAAGGCCTGCGAGAACAGCACTTTAGCATGGCGTGAACCTGAGCGTTAACGACAAACTGATCAAATTGAGTAGGTCACATCGGGTCGCACGGTCATGCAATCTCTATGGTGGACCGCAATCGACGATCATCCTAATGTGCATTATCATCCTCAGCAAAGCGGAAAACGCAGCGTTGACTCCATTTGACACTCGAATCAACTCGAACTGAATGTACACCTAGAGATACCTCCCATGGCCCTCCCCAGGCAAGTTTAAGAGGCACGCGTGACACCTCGACGCTGTTTATCTACTTCCCTTGGGCATCAAAGGCTAACTATGTGCTCACCACTTCTACGAGGAAAGAGAGCAAGCCCACAACGTTAATCGCACAGGAGACTCGACAATGTCTGGCCGGGCGCTGGCATTAAAATATTTAATCGCAAAATGGGCGTATGGGAGGATAGCCATGTACGTCAATGGAACCTCGTTAGGAGATGAAAAACTGACATGGCAATACTAGGGCATCGTGCGTTGGACTTACTTAGCATTGCGGAGCCGCACACTACATCCTTGAGCGCACATTTTCTATAGCGGCTAGCATTGCTCGCTGTCATCTCACTAGGATGTATAGATAATCTATTCAAAATCAGAATTGGACGAGCTCTGAGAGCAAGTAATGCGGAAAGAGGTACGCCACCTTACTGGCAACTGTCTTAATTGCACCGTACTAATAATCATTGCATTAAACGTCAGAGGCACTTTGGTGTAACCGTTAACTGGCCAAAATTCAAGATGCGAACAAGAACACAAAGAAGAAAAACCTTTCAAAGAATCGTCTCCTCATCACTTTCCCATCTTTGTCCCTCCAGGCTCCTCCGACCGGTCCCTGCCTGCCTGCCTGCACAACCCCATCCGAGGCAACCGCTGCGTCATCTCCACAATCTGCGCCGGACCAAGGAGCTCCAGGTCCTGACACGCCTTGCAGTGTTTCTTTTCGCAGTGGCCGACGAGGGCAGGGGGCCGTTATGATGAAGGTAAATTAAGGTGGGGGAGGGGAGGACGGAAGATTTGGAGGGCTAGGAGCTTCGCGTTCTATCGTATTGGACTCAGTTAATTTCAAGTTGCAGGTAGGGTAAAAGAAATTAAAGAAATGGAGAGGAAGGAGACGTACAAACACATCCGACACACCAGTCTTCCCTTCCCCATCTCCCCGGCGGCGACGATTCTGTCTTGCACAGCAGGCCGATATGGTCGATGCCCAGCTTGCAGCTGGGTTTCCGCTAGTCGCTTATTTCCGAGTTGCCTGCTGGCCCCTTCGTTGGCGTAGGCTTGGGTAGGCGTGGATGGACTTCTCTGGCGCTTTCCCCTCAAGCCTGCACTGGCGCGCATAGCCATCGGCTCCGACGCCGGCTCAGGAAGAATACACTTCGCCCTCCTCGTACTCCACCCCCATACCAGCGTCCGCCTGCATCTGCACCTCAAGGTTCGCCACCAAATCCAAATCCAATTCACCTTCTTCTTTCACGACTTCGCATGTGTCGGCTGACGCAGAGGCTGATGGAGACGAAAATTCTGCCACAAGAGGTTTCGAATCAACGTCGCCCGCTATCTGTGTCAACGCAGACGCACGACGCGAGGCGGGCGTGGATGTGGGCGTGGGCATTGAAAGCCCCTCGTCGTCGTCGTCCGTCGGTTCGGGTTTGACGACGACGACGGTTTCACCCTCACTCTGGCTCTGCTCGTGGTCCTGTGCGTGCGTTTGTGTTTGGTTTGGGCCTCGAGTCTGACTTTGCCTGCGAGCTTGGTCCGGGGGCGGGGGCGGAGGCGGAGGTGGTACAGAGGTCTGCGAGGGGGCGGGGGTGGTAGAGGGCCCAGGTATGGATGGCTGGCGGTCGGGCACAGGCTTGGAGTGGGACTGGGATTGGCGTCAGCATTTCCATGGCGGACGCGACGCATATTCCTCATGCTCGTACTTTGTCCGCCGGCGTTTCTGCAACAGCCCTTGCACGCGGATGGCGTGCTACGTCCTCGCCCACTGGTATCGCGGCGTTCTCGCCAGGTACAGTCTTGGAGGCGAAAGCCACAGCAGATGTGAAGAGTGTATGGGAGGGCGAGGACGTCAGTGCCAAGGCCGATGCGGATGTCAATGCGGATGAGGAGGTAATGGCGGACGTAGAGAGCCAAGTCAGCGCAGGTACCCCGGAGTACTTTCGGGGATGATCGATGAAGTGCGTCGTGCATGTGAGCGGGCTTGGGCCTGGGGCTGCGACAAGTTGAAGGAGAACGGGTCCGCGTAGCCGTGGTCCACCGCAGATGTGTGTGACTATGTGACCCTATGTGACCTACCCTTTGTAAGTACACGGCTGGACCCTCAGTTGAGTGGTTCTTGACTTTTGGAAACTCCGCTGTGGTTGAGTTCGGATTTTGAGTTGTGCTTGAATTGCGGTTGAACAAATTTCAACAAGTGATCGGTGTGTTATGTTTGAGCCGCCGCTCATGTTTTGTGCATCGTTAGGAATATATGAAAATTTTTTGAGTAGCTTTTGTATCTTTCATACAACAACACTGTTTTCAGTTTTATCTCATCCAACGAGAGGACTTCACGCATCAAGTCCGCCATGTCTTTTCAGCCTGATATCAAATGTGAGTCCATGACGGCACGGCTATTTATAGCACTCATCCTCGACCAACAGACTGGCAGCCTCGGGGTATAAGCAAGGGCAAACCTCTTTTTACATGCCTTGTCTGTCAAGATGGCCTCGAGCGAAAGGCGGCAGACTGCAAAGCCCATGAATCCACTCAAGGTCATATTCAGAGACTGAGGCTCAAGTCGCCTTCGCCTGAAGATGTCCGCGGAAATCCCACGCCGTCAACTTCGACTTCTCAAGCTCCCACCAACCGTGCGTTGACTGAGGACGCCCTTCGTGCTCTCCTTGTCTCTGCTACCTCACAACGAGATCAACCTCTCTATCCACCTGGCCATCCTAACCTCAATGTCTACGGTGACCCGAACTTCTTGACATCACACAGCAGGTCTGATTCGCCTGCTACCGGCGCAATACTTGATTGGGGTCTCTATGAATTCGAGAACACAATCGCAGACCCGACACCTCAAGACCAACTCCTCGATGACATATCTCAGGCGACGCTAGCGTTTTTAAATGAGGATATCAGTGACTTTGAAGTGGATGACACCTCAGACTCTGACAATGATGCCGGTATGTTTTCTGCCTACATTTATTGCTCCTTCTGACCAAGAAATAACAGAACAATTTTCTGATCATGGTCCTCGCAAACGCGCCCGCACCAATCAGTCGAATACTGGCCTTTCCGAGGAATGGTTTCCATGGGAGGACAAAATCGTGAGTCGATTGCTGAAATCTGCTCTGTCCAATCACTTACACGGTCTTAGACATGCTCGTTGGATATCCTTATGCACCTCCCGCGTTCAGTATTCTCTCGCAAACAACTCGACCTCTTCCTGTGGCTATTGCGAATCAACGATGTCGACGACGTCCCATCCACGAAATCCCTCAAAACACTAAACAAAATCCTGCAAAATTCATGCGGCGTTGACACCCTGGCATATGACGGAAAGCTCGGGCACCGCTACCATGTGAACAACATGGCTCAAATACTTGCTCAGGTATGGCTTCAGTTGAATCCCCTTTCATACGCTTATCTGTTCTGAAATCTGACTTAGGAAATGTGCAATCCGAAAGTTCGCCCTCATATTCATTTCTATCCTGAAGATACTGGAAAGCGGCTTGACGAAAGTCGGCAAGCGGAACGATGGCTGAAGGAACTTCGACCAGAAGAAACAACCCCGATGGTCCGCGTCCGTGAAGACGACTATTACATCTACGAGCCGGCCCTGCTCAAGGATCTTTCTATGTGCATTCCGGAGCGCTGGTTTACTCGAAACGGCACCTTTTTCGCTCGGGCGTGGAAGATGGAGATCCGAGTAGTTGACGGCGTGTGGGGCTGGGTTGTTCGCAAGGATATTGAGCTCGAGGTATCTGAACACCAGCTTGCCAAAAGTTTTGCTTCCTTAGAGAAGGAATTTGAGCGTTACCGAGTGCCTCATCCATCTCTTATTCACGGTAAGAGACTATTCTTTATGCAAAAGGTCAGATACAAATTTATCAACAGGTTATTTTCCAAAGGAAGAGAGCGTCATATCATCTCTCTTACCGTGGAAGCATACGAACCCCGTTCTCGGTAACCGTTGGCGAACCTTGGCAAAAGGGCACCGGGTTGTCTCCTTGCCGCTATGGATGTACTGTGATGATACTTCTGGGAACATTTCGAAGAAATGGAACGAACATAACAGCTTCTTGTTTACTCTCGCAGGCTTGCCACGCGAGCATACGGCCAAGGAATATAACATTCATTTTTTATGTACATCCAACCTGGCACCACCTTTGGAAATGATGGATGGAGTTGTTAGTCAAACAGAGTATGTCTTTTCTATCGCTTCGACAGTGCCGAATCTCACCATTAATTCTAGGGTAGCTCAGCGTGATGGTATCTGGGCATGGGACTCTGAACATAAGGAGCCAATCCTTATTTTCCCTGCCGTTCTCGCCCTACTCGGGGACAACCCCATGCATAGCGAGTTTGCTTGTCATATTGGACTGCGGGGCAAGTTCTTTTGCCGCTCATGCTGGGTCAAAGGAAGCGATGCTGAAGACGCCGGAAACATCTTCCCAAACATTGACAATGACTCGCGACAGAACAGTCCTGCTCCCTCAAGCGCAGGTAGTGAAGTCGAGACAGATATTATTGCGGCGAATGACTCAGATGGTGCAACAACAAGCGAGGCACTGCCAGACAGCAGCACCCCTACTCAACCTTCCACATCTCGTAAACGCAAAAAGTACGAAGAAGGTTATTCGGCAATGTTGGATCGTGTTTCAGCATTTGTGAAGGTATGTACACATTTTGAACATGGATCACCTTCTGATCTGTGTCTGCTTAGCTTGGCGAACCTCGCAATAAAGCTCAAACGCAGAGAACGCTCGATTCATATTTCCAAAAGGCGACCATTATTGGCTCGAAAACTGAGCTGAAGAAGGCTCGCACGCAAACTGGAATCAAGGACACCGTACAGGAGTTTCACTTCGAGAAGCTCTTTTCTTCATACAAAGGGAAGCACGGTCCGCAGGCGAAGCAGCGTGCTCTTGATGCCGCTATCGCTGAATTGCCTTCAGACATCACAAGTCCAGTTTGGCGATTGCAAGGTAAGTCATCAATTGCTTTGTTAATGCCCCTGCATTCATGATAGTATGAATAGGCCTCGATCCGCATCAAGACACTCCTGTTGAGATCCTGCACGTTGTTCTTCTGGGCTTCATCAAATACTTCTGGCGCGATATGGTTCGAAATCAGGTCAACGACGACCAGAAAATCCTCCTCATTCAACGGCTGAACAGTGTTGATGTTCGCGGCCTCGGAATCTCACAACTCAGTGGAGAAACTTTGGTCAACTATGCAGGTTCTCTCACTGGCCGTGATTTTCGCACAATTGCCCAAGTCGCGCCTTTCGTTATCATTGATATGGTCGCAGATGATGTATTTGAGGCTTGGCTGGCCCTCTCAAAGCTTGTTCCTCTTCTCTGGCAGCCAATCATCAATGACATTGACAAATATTCGGTCAGTCAGGTTATAGCTTTGTGAGACTTCTTCTAACCTACGTATATTCTGCAGAGAACTGTTGAGCATGCAATCAAGAACTTTTTACTCAAAACTGCACAGTGGACGTGCGCTTGGTTTAACAAATCAAAGTTCCACATTATTTTGCATATACCTGCTCATATTCGCCGATTCGGCCCCGCCATTCTCTTTGCAACAGAGTCTTTCGAGTCTTTCAATGCAGTGATTCGAGCCAAAAGTGTACACAGCAATCGGCAGGCCCCTTCTCGTGATATCGCGATGGCATTTGCTCAAGGAAATCGTGTTCGACATCTCTTGAGCGGCGGCTATTTTATTCCGGCACATCTTCTCAGTACCCCGCTCAATGAAACATTGCCCCGCCCAGAAATGCTTGTACCGACAAATTGGCGGACAGTTGGGCCTGGCCCTTTGCATCTTATTCATGCAGACCAAACTGTACAGAATTATCTCGGGCTCTTGGCTGTCAGCGAACGAACCTTGTCTTTGGGTATTTGTTGTACATATTGTCGTCGTTTCAAAAGCTGACATATCATTTGAATTTTTAGGGAGATGTAAGGCCGACAAACCGCACCCGCGTCCTTTCAACCAAACACTAACAGGCATCAAACTGCCCGGTGTATTGGGTGCCTCAGCCGGTCAGCTCTATGTAACAGGAAGAGAAGTCTGCCTGTTGAACGGTGACAAGTGCGTGGTGGGCCAGCATGTGATCGTTCAACCCCCGCGTCCCAATATGCCTACCTTCATTGCTTGCTTGCGTGAAATCATACAGCAAGTCGGCTCTCAAAACCATGATAACTCGAGACCAGATGGCCTTCTCCTTGAAACTGTAGATTCGTCGAACACATCCACCAAATTCCAAATGCCGCGTCTCCAATATCTGAACGAGTGGTCCTTTGTACCAATCTCAGTGAGTTTCACGCTCTTACTCATCTGATATTGATTTGTTGATATTCTTATAGGATCTGTTATGCACCGTCAACACCCAACATGATTGCGACACCAATAAATGTACGACCAGCGGGTTTCGTTATGTTTATCAAGAACGTGTGCGGACCCAGCGTCGAGCGCCAATCGTACAACATATTAAGAACCCGGATGATCTCATCTTGAATACCGCACAAATGCGCGATGCCGTCCACCTCCAAAAATTCCGGATTCCACCTGCTGTATTAGATGAACCTGCTGTCATTGATGCCAGTGTTCGCCGTATGATCGATAAGAGAAAGAAGAGCAAGGAGGACACAGAGAAGGAAGTGTCAGGTCAAGCTTCCATGAGGGGTCACAGCAGGGGCCGTGGCGCACGGGCTCGAGGTCGGGGACGGGGAATAGATAATCCAACACGAGCTCGAGGACATGGTCGTAGTTCTCTGTCTATGCCTGGCGAGCTTATTCTTGATTTTTCAGCCTCAAATGTGTGACAATTGTAATGTAAATTTATTAGCTTGGTTTAATTCCGAGGATACGAAGGAAATGTAATGTTGTTCTCTTGAAGAGACTCCTCCAGAGTGCGAATCCACCTGCGTTTTCCATCCTTTGGTGCTCCCCTGATTCTGTGCGCTCTACCCCTCTCAACTTCAACTTCTTCTCTTTCTACCCACCCACTCCTGTTGTGGCATGATGTTGTTCATGACAGCTCTCCGTGATTGTAATGTACAATCAATTTTCCATGTTGTTGGAAACCACGTTGAGTGGCATGGAGCAGCACCTGTATTTTGTACGATTTCTTCATCTTACCCCTCCTTTCCACAGATTCTTACCCACAGGCCTTAAAGATGGTATGTTCTCAGATCTCAGCCATCACGGCTTCGCCATTGGCTGTTTCTCACCCTTCTCTGCAGATCGCCCTTTGCTTGCAAAATCTGTCAGCATCTGTCAGTATCATGAAGCAACCGGCGACTGTCCGCGTTACTTCAAGAGCCCTCGCTCTCGCTCATTCATAGTTGTTGGAATTGATTGTCGAGGTTAGAAGTCAGGAGGGAGATGATCATTTTTCGTGCTCTTTTGCTGTTGCTGTCGTTTATTATATATCTTATATTGTCTGCAAATCAACTCCTTTTCTTTGATTCTATTCAAACGTGCTAGCGAAGGAAATTTGAAAGCGGTGCAGCCATATTAGCAACCAGAGTGAATTTCTGCAGCTGTGATGCACGGAAAATGTTTGAACACCGTGCAAATTTGACTTGCACAAGATTTAAAGGCTGGCGTGATAAACGGAAGCCGGCGAATTAGACTTTCAGGAAATTTCAAATTCTGTTTGCACGAAACTCATCGGTCACGCAATCTAGTTTTTTTCAATTCAGCGACCCGGCCGTGTATTTGATCAGTTCGTCGTTCACGTTCACGCTTACTGTTCTCGCAATATTCTGAGAGCCTTCCATCAACCAGGTCGAAGCAGCCTAAGTGGGCGATGAAAACGGTAAGTAGCTTCATCATGTTATTGCCTGCAAACGAAAACTCTACATTTCAGACGACAGGAGAAAAAAAAAGAAAGCATCAAGTACAAGCAGAACATTAGCGTGCATATGAAAACAGCAAAAAAACTCATACGAAAACTGATAGCAAATATGGAATGCAAAACACAGACTATCTAAGGGTTTCCACCAAGCTTCGCAACGGGTATCGATGTGGCTGCATGAGCAACATTAGCGCCCTCTGACGAGAGAAATGGCTCGGCGAACTTGGACGACGGTTCCTACGATCAAGCTCGTGAGGAACACGCCGCTCGTGATGAAGGCCGCTTTGGTGTCGGCGGAATTTCCGCCATCGGGACTGGGACCTCCGCCGATGTATCTATTCCAGGAGACGACCAATAGCGTCAAGATACAGAAGAGGAGCGACCTGGTGGATGGTGAGTATCATATTTTATATAAAAAAACGACTACTATGATATAACTAACCAGATCAAATACGACATCGGAGACGCTAGAGTTGTCCAGAAGATAAGAGCTTTGGGTGCAGACAGGCTCGGCGACGCCTGCAAAATACAAAGTTATAGGTCGATTAATTCTGCCGGTCGATTCGGTCAGCACAAAAGTCGGCGCACCTCGATCCACAGGTGGGCAATTCTTCCACAATTTAATTTGGACCTCATACTGATGAACATGGCGCTCAGAAGGAATGCGCTACCGCTGCAGACACAAGCTGAAATTGTCGACGTGCGCGCAAGAGTGCTTTCGGTGACTCCAGGAATTTGAAGCAGCGCCAGGGACAATCTGAGAACCAGGTACGCCTCAGTGGTGCACTTGTCGAGAAAAAAATTGACTTACGGGCAGAGAAATAGACCACCCTTGCATACCAGTGCCCAGACTTTGATCAGGTCTCTCGTAACGACCTTCCAGGCTCGGACTGCGGTGTCGGCTGGTGGGGGCAGTGATGCTGTTTCCGCGCCAGTCGTCTCTGCTCGATGTTCGGCGTAATACACAGGAAGAAGACCTAGCGTAAGGGCCGTCCATAAAACAATGAAGATCGTGTGAACGACATTCAGGTTCTTCATCTTCTGTCCCAGTTCGCTGAGTATGTAGGAGATGAGTTTCAAGTTGTTCAACAAGTCAGCAGAAGTAAAAGTACCTTTGGACGCTACGGAGAGACTGCATTTGTTCTTGAATCCAAGATGGCTGAAGCTCAGGGGTGATTTGTGAATTCTGGTCCACGCTTTCGTGGGTGTACAAAGTTGTTGAAGGAATGGGGAAACCAGGGTTGTACTGCTCGGAATGACCTTCCATGTGTAATAGGTTTAGTTTTTGGTGGAGGAAGAACTTATTAGATTAACGATGGAACAAATCAGGGAAGGATATGGGCACTGGTGACGATGGAATAGAACTTTAAGAAGTCTTCGCCGCGTCCCTTATTAATAGAAAGTGCCAAGACTGTGGTTTAGAGGCTGTGCGTAAGGTAAGTACACGGGGGATAACTATGGCCTACCACCGATCCGGCGCTACCTACATCTCGGCGGTCACATTTTTGGCAGGGCATTCGTGACAATTTGTAACATTTTAGTGTCACTCAATTTTCAAAAATTTCTCTATTGCTTGCTTGGTTTCTCATATTCCAGGTTGAAAAATGGGCCCACAGACGGCTCTGTGCCCTTCATCCCTTCTATAAAGTTTGAGCGATAAAAATCCTTGAAGAAAATCCTTTAACTCCATTTATTTCAAAAGAGACCGCAGTACTACAACAGGACCCCGGAAAGTTCTACCAAATGTCTGATCCTCGTACCCAAAAGGCGCCGCAGGCGGAGTGGAGGCGAAAACACACAAAATGCGCCCTCAAGGACCATTTTTTGTGTTCGGATAAAAATTGCGATTTTGGGGGATTTTTCGGATAAAAATTGGCTTTTTAGCCATGGATGTTTTTTTGAAAATCATTCCTAATCTCTCAATTGATGCACAGTTAAAAGGAAACCCCGTGGGAATTTTCCCGCCCGCCAAGGATCAGGCATCTCGCTGAACTTTCCGGGGTCCTACTACAACTCGGATCAATATCTATTAATAGACTGATGAGCGCATCGCTGATGGCATTTCCCTGAGTATGGATTTCCTCCACCTTACATATTGTTCACTTGAATCTAATAAGTTCTTCCTCCACCAAAAACTAAACCTATTACACATGGGAAGTCATTCTGAGCAGTACAACCCTGGTTTCCCCATTCCTTCAACAACTTTGTACACCCACGAAATCGTTGACCAGAATTCACAAGTCACTGCTTACAGTCCTTGGATTCAAGAACAAATTCGGTCTCTCCGCAGCGTCCAAAGGTACTTTTACTTCTGCTGACTTGTTGAACAACTTGAAACTCATCTCCTACATACTCAGCGAACTGGGACAGAAGATGAAGAACCTGAATATCATTGACAAGGTCTTCATCATTTTATGGACGGCCCTTACATTAGGTCTCCTCCCCGTCTATTACACCGAATATCGAGCACAGACGACTGGCGCAGAAACAGCGTCACTACCGTCACCGGCCGACACTGAAGTCCGATCCTGGATGGATGTTGCCAGAGACCTGATCAAAATCTGGGCACTGGTATGCAAGGGAGGTCTACTTCTCTGCCCGTAAGTGAATATTTTTTCTCGATAAGTACACTACTGAGACGTACCTGGTTCTCAGATTGTCCCTTACCCTGCTTCAAATCCCTGGAGTTACCGAAAGCACTCTTGCGCGCATGTTGACCATTGCGGCTTGTTTCTGTGGCGGTAGCGCGTTCCTTCTGAGCGCAGTGTTCATCAGTACGAGGTCCAAGCTGAATCGTGGAAAAATTGCCCACCTGTGGTTCGAGGTGCGCCGACTTGCGTGCTGACCCAATCCACCAGCGGAATTAACCGATCTATAACTCTGTATTTTCCAGGCGTCACCGAGCTTGTCTACACCCAAAGCTCTTATCTTCTGGACAACTCTAGTGTCTCCGATGTCGTACTTGATCTAGTTAGTTATATTATCGTACTCGTGTTTTATAAAATATAATACTCACCATTCACCAGGTCGCTCATCTTTTGTACCTTGACGTTGTTGGTCGTCTCCTGGGATAGATACATCGGCGGAGGTCCCAGTCCCGATGGCGGAAATTCCGCCGACACCAAAGCGACCTTCATCACGAGCGGCGTGTTCCTCACGAGCTTGATTGTAGGAACCGTCGTCCAAATTCGCCGAGCCATTTCTCTCGTCAGAGGGCGGTAATGTTGCTCACGCAGCCACATCGATACCCGTTGCGAAGCTCGGTGGAAACCTTGGATATTCCATTCGAGCTCTGTCCACGTTTTAAATTCCACATTTGCTATCAGTTTCCGAATCACTTTTGCTTTGCTTTGCTGTTTTCGTATGTACGCTATTGTTCTGCTTTTACTTGAGGCTTTCTTTTTCCCCCTTCTCCTCTGAAATGTCGCTGTGTATGTAGCTCGCATCAGAGTTTTCGTTTGCAGGCAATAACACGTACTTACCCTTGTCATTGGCCACTTAGGCCGGTTGATGGAAGGCTTGCGAGAACAGCACTTAGCATGAACTATGCAAGGACGAAACTGATCAACATCCACAGTTCGTCTGATGGGCGCATGACTAAGCGCACAGCCACACGAAAGCGCGCCGCTCTCGCACAATTCAACATTTCAAGTTCTGAGTCGTCGTTCTTTCTCGTTCCAGCATAAATATTGTCCACGATGTACCCTTAATAATCAGGAGCTTTCACGAAATTTGTGGCTGCTGTACATGCTTTTTCTTCCTGCAATATTGGCGGGGCCACCCAAGATATAGGCTGTCACATGTGTGACAGATGTGCTTGTGTGATGTTTTTGACTGGTTGCTTCAGTACCATTTTAAAAAGGCATCTCGCAAGCTGGTTCTCTGCGGTTTGGCAAGTGCAATTTTAAAGTAGAAAGCTTTCGAGGCTTGGTTAAATATTTGAGATATATGTGTCTAAAGATGAGATCAATAATGTAATGGCTCATCTTTAGACAGATCTAGCAAAAAGGTTGCCAAGCCTCGAAAGAATACTCAATTTAGCGTCGATTCATGTCAAAATCTCAATAATTAGGTGAGAATTGCGCCTATAATCGGTACCGGCGTTTTTGATATGACCTTTGGCAGGGAGGCCTTAGATATAATTATGTACAAATAAAGAGGCGCGTCACAGGCCGTGCCCACCCCCATCAAAGGGTAGGTTACACGGGTCACATGTCACATGGCCACCACTCTCTACGGTGAACGTTCATCCTAACGTGCCACTAAGAATCCATTATGTGGAAAGCCCCTCGTCGTCCTTCGCTTCGGATTGGACGACGACGATTTGAGCCTCACTCTGGTCTAGTCGTGGTCCTGTGCGCGCGTTTGTATTTGGATTGGGCCTCAAGTCTGACTTTGCCTGCGAGCTTGGTCCAGGGGCGGGGGCGGAGATGGTACACGGGTCTGCGAGGGGGTGGTAGTGGGGACGGATGGCTGGCGCCCCGGCTGGGATGGGGATTGGCGTTGGATTTTGGACTGAGACTGGGACCGGCGTAGCCATGGCGGACGCGACGCATCTTCCTCCTGCTCGTACTAGCTCGTACTGTGTCCGCCGGCGTTTCCGTAGCGGCCCTTGGACGCGAATGCTTCCGGCCGGTGTGGTGCCAGGTGCGTCCTCGCCTACTAGTATCGCATTCTCGCCATCAGTACTCTCGGAGGCGACAGCCACAGGATATGTGAATGCTGCATGATAGCGCGAGCACGTCGATGCCAACGCCGATGCCGATGAGGAGGTAAAGGCGGATGTGGAGGTGGATGCTGATGTGGAGAGCCGAGTCAGTGCAGGTGCCCCGGAGAGTACTTGCGGGGACAACGTACGTTGTGCATGGGCTTGGGCCTGGGGCTGGCACAAGGAGAGCTGGTCCGGGTAGCCGTGGTATTGCGCTAAAGTCACAGATGCAGTGGCAGCGACGGCGACGGCATGTTGGTGTTGGTGCAGAGCATGTTGGGCTTTGGGTGCTGACCTGGCCGATGGTCGTCTCTAAGCCTACATGTCAAAAAGTCAATATATGTGCGCATCGAGAGCAAATGAACGCACCTCTTCCAACATCCTCACCGCTCCAACTCCTTTACTGTCTGCCTCAGCCGCTCATTATTCTCCTTTCGTGATGCGTCCTTCTCCCTCTTCACCGCCTCTTTCTCCTTCCGCAACGCGTCGTTATCCCTGCTCGGCATCTTATTCGCCGCCACCACTACCTCACTCTCCTTCTTCAACGCCTCGTTCTCCCCCAATTCTCCACCCTCACCCGGCGTTTCGACAAATCCCACTCGTCTACGTCCAAAGGCCGTGTATCTGCGCCGCCGCCTGCGCCGCACACACCTGCCGCTCTGCCTCGAGGGTACGCGCGTAGTCGTGGTGCAGCGCGACGACGGCCTGGCGCACGGTGTGCGCGAGGAGGTTTCATGCGGACTCGAGTGCGTCGCACATGAGGGGCGGTCGTCGTCGTTGGAGGTGGGGGTCTGGGTGTTAAGAGGCGGGTGGGATGGTGATTGGCGTTGGGAGGGTCTGGGATGGGGCGCTCCTTTGAGATGTGGTTGCAGTTGGCACGGTCATTGGGAATGGGGTCCTTGAAGTTGGGGGTGTTGCGAGAGAGGATGGTGTCGCGAGAGTCTTTGGAGATGGGGATGGGGTTGGGGTTGTGAGGGTGGCTGGGAAGGTACATGTATCGATGGTTGGAATACCGGTTGGGAGTGACGATGTGCGACTGCCGGAGGTGGGTTCAGAAGCGTGCAGTGAGAGAATCCTGCCTCAGCCGCACTCATCCATCGGGTATGTGAGGGGTCTCGAATAGGCCGCAGTGGTGGTGGCGCCGGTGAAGGAGGAAGAAGGGGCTAAGGCTGAGGAGCTTGATGGGCGGCATAGAGAACAAGATGGGCAGGAGCGTAGTGGTGCCGATGCTGGCGGCCTTGGTATTAGCGGTATAAGAAGCAGGAGATTGTGAGTACTCGTGCCGGGGGTGCAAGTCCATGGCCAGGCACGGATTCAAGTTGGAGATAGCCATAGCGAAAATGACATAAAGCTGAGCAAACACCTCACGAATGGCGCGCACAACGGCTGACAAGGAAGGCTTCCGTTCCACGAATAGTGAACTTTCTATTATATTCTCATAGGCTTATTTAATTTTATTTATGTACCATCGGTTCGCGCACTGCAGCACGGACATATATCATTATGGCTCTCCACTCTCGTCGTTAATCCGCGGCGGCTTCGAAAGCCACGCAGAGCACAAGGGGTTGATGCTTCTTACATATTCAATTATGTTCCATATGCACCAGTCTTATCAAGGTGACAGACGCCGCTGAAGGTGTGCTGATGCGCAGCACGCATCAGCAAACCTGGGGGACGCGGCAGAGCGCTGCCGAGCACTATATAGTGCCATAGTCTCATAGCATAGGGTACCGAATCCGTAGTTTTACATAGCGTTCTCACGTTTATATATAGATGGGGCTGGGCACTATGGCGTGCTATGGATTGCTATGTAGCATCACATCACCTCTTCACAGTAGTATGCTGGGCTTCCTCTGCAGGGCCTTTTGCACTCAATTATGGGATATTAGACTTGCAGTTCTCTAGATGA
This sequence comes from Flammula alnicola, assembly GCA_015499995.1. NCBI lineage: Eukaryota > Fungi > Basidiomycota > Agaricomycetes > Agaricales > Strophariaceae > Flammula > Flammula alnicola. The sequence goes on from JADNRV010000032.1 coordinate 28,993, forward strand.
TAGCTAACAGTAATAATATATTTGAACTACCGAATACATATTTAAATACTAGCCTACATAGTCAACGCGGCAGCCACGGGGTTAGCATATCAGTCAAGACCACCAGCACGCTCATTATGGCGGCACCACTGAGCAACGCGGATACGGGGTGTGTTCGTGCAGTGTTGGTGTGTTGTTCTGGCTGCGGTGGCCGTTTAGGCGTAGATGGGCAGTGCCAGTGGTCGGTTGGGTGTCGAGCGTCACACATTAGCGCAGAAGAGCAGAGAGAGAGGGCGAGGGAATTGCCTCGAGCCCTGCCTGCTGCTGAAAATGGGGATTGGGGGTTAGCTACATCATACAAAGTGGGTTCCCATGTACCTGGTGGCTCTCCCTCGTCACTGGGCCCTATTGCGTCACCGCTGCACTGTTTTGGGGGTGTCGTCGCGCGATTTCGGTAGCTGGAGTGGCAGCTTTTGCATGAAAAGTGGATATTGGGGATTAGTAGCGATGTAGGGGGTGGGTTGCCACTTACCCGGTGGCCTTCTTCCTCCTCCTCATGCCCCTTCTACTCTGCTCAGGGTACTCGACTCAGACAAGCCCCTGGCGCGAGCCGATGTCTGTGCGACAGGTTTGTGTTGCCAGCGTGATTTTGCGCAGTTGCGGTAAGACCGAGGTTGATATTTGTGGGACAGAGTTGTTGCACCGCCATCGAACGTGGGACAGGAGGCAGGGCAGGCACGAATGCAGTAGGCGGTGGAGCGAGTGGGCCTGGCATCGGCGTTGCAAGGACCCGGTGAACTTCTTGACGAGGTCTACACAATCCGTTGTTAGTAATGCTATATCGAAGAATGAAACTGGGAACGGGTTTGGGGTCACTGCATTTGGTGGCCGTTGATGGGGCGCGGCGCGGTCCACCCGTGGAATTTTGTGATTTCCCAATCAACCAACCTATTACACTAGGGAAACAAGGGTAGGCAGCATACCTCGTGTTGGCCGACTAAGTGGGTTACACGCGGGAAACCACATAACCAAGTACAACGGAAGTAACTATCTACGGTCCGGCGGGCCTGGCTAGTAAGCTCAGAAGTACGCGTAGAACTAAGGTTGGTGCCAAAGAAGCATGACCTCCATGTGTCCCTGCAAAACAAACAAGAGGCTTCGACTGGAGAAACCCGCGCAGAATGAGAATCCCGAAGTCTTGAGGCACGACTAGTCCAATATGGAGACGGCGTTAGATGCGTCGATCGCGGGCCAAAGAACACATGACCAAGAGGTCCACATTGTCCCATACACCTATCTGTCCATTATACGCGTAGAACGGCTGAGTAGTTCGGCTCCGAACAGGCCGAGCGGTCATAAACCAGCTCATAGTGAAGCACGCGGGAAACGCCGCCATAGAGGTGGTGGCTCCGACTTGACCGACGACCGTGCCGTACCGGTAAAAGAGAAACCCGCGCTAAACGTGCCGTGCATCCCAATCGGGCAATAATGTGTCTAAATACGGACCCAACTGTATTGATCCCAAAAGAGGGTGTTCCGCGACATAGCGGTTCATTCTTGAAACCAAAACATACGCCAGAAAACGGGGACTCACCAGTAACCGTTACCAACGGACCCGTAATCACGACACCATGAACCAGTAGAAATAGTGCTATTAGACGCGTAGAATCATATGCAACATGTAGAGGCTTGGCGCTCAGTAGGTATAAAATACGCTTGTAACGCACGTAGTAGAGTAGGCAATCCACCCCACAGTTGACGCTTTAAAACCAGTGAAAACACTTAAGGGAACGATTTAACCTCGTCGCACCAGACTTAATTTAATAAAGACCAACATTTGACGCTTCAAAACAGCTTTGCGACCATTGCAAGTTTGAGAAGTAGTTAACCAGAGTTTGACGCGTGTTTCTGTAAAGTGTAGCGTGCGCCCGTCGTGACCACGTGAAAGTTGTAGTGCATACTCGTCGCGGTCACTGCATGAAAGTTACAGGTTGTTAAAGTCAAGTTAAAGTCAAAAGTTCGTATCAGTCGTCAAGTTAAAGGAAGTCCGAGTCAGCATTGTTTGAAGTTAGAAAGTCACCACACCAGTTCTACGGAACTAAAACCCGCCCCATACCAAAACCCGCGTAGACTTGTTTACCAGTCGAAGCACTTCTCCTTTTTCATACTTTACCCCGAGACTCGCACACAAGACTACGTCTAGTCAAGTTGTTGGTTTTGTGGTTTGGTTGTGTTGAGTGTAGAGTTCTTTCTGCATCACTAGCTAGATCATTTCCAACGTAGACGAAAACTAGCACTTTAACTGGAGCCCACCGCGAGGGGGTGAAAGGACAAGTCGTTTTCGAGTTTCAAAAACAAAAACACGTGCAGTTTAGTGTTCGCACTAGACGCGTAAAATTACAAGACCATAAAAGGTCACAATTCCGGGACCATCTGCTCCACCGAGTAGGTCAACCAATAGACAGACTAGGCCATCGTCGAGTCAACCGAATTCTGAAAGATCAAGAACTACCGCACGAGCAACTACGGTTCCTGCGTCTTCCTCTGTGCCCGAAACAAGAGCCAGACTTACGCAAAACTCGTTAAGCGCAGGACTTCTTCCAGGATTAGAACCATACACCAGAGAATATACGCGTAGAAGTATCCCCTCTACCGAAATCCCTCCCTTCTCCCAAATGTCTACCCCAACCTCTGCTCCTGCTCAAGCGCCAGCGGTCGCCACGATGTCAGCAGCGGCATCCAAAATGCCTATGCCTTCATCAAGGGACGCACCCAAGTTTGACGCGGAAAAACCGGCAGAGTTGAATAGATTCATTAAGCGAATGGAAGATTTATACGCGAAGCATAATGTTACAGACGATGATGAAAGAATTAGAACGCTGGGGAAATACGCGGATGCGCGCACGGAAAGAGAGTGGGAAATGCTGGAGAATTACAAAAGCAAAGATTGGAAGAGGTTCAAGAAAGAAGTTATTGAAGAATATGAAGAAGCCATGGACGAGGACAGAGGCTCGTTGAAAAGACTGCAAACTGTGTGCAAACAGCATCGCGGGATTAGCATGTCGGACTTGTCTGATCTCCAAGCATTAAAACGCGCGTTCCGCGCAGAAGCCTTGAGACTCCAGGAAGAACCGGTACTGTTGTCTAACCGCGAAGCTGTAGACATGTTCCTGTCATGCTTGACCCCCGAGTTCAGACAATTAATACAAAATCAACTGGACTTATTAGACAGAATCGGCACTAGCGCGGCTACTGCTGCTGTCCGACGACCAGAAGACAAGTACAAATTGAATGAGACCATTGACGCGGCGATTGACATGGCTAAGGTTCGCGAGTCACATACAAAAATGCGGACGGTGGAGGCGGCTATGAAAGGATCAGCTCTACCTCTATTAAAATCGAGGAAGTAAATCAAACGGTAGCCGCGCTCAAAGACCAGTTCAATATACGCGAAAAACAACTAAGGCGCGCGAAGCCAAAATGTCTAATCAGTTAGGCGAATTGGCACGTCTAATGCAACAACAGTCCACTATGCAGCGTCAAGTCAGCCAACAGCAGTTTATGCCTCCTATGGGTCCACCGTTACCACAGCTGTATAGACCACAGCAGCCGATGTACGCGGGAAACAATGCGCCTCGAAGCAGTGGATGTTTCTACTGTGGCGAAGACGGTCATATGAAAAATGAATGTCCGCATCGTGCACATCACCTAGACGCTGGCTGGATCACTGTAGATTCGCTAGGGCGCGTCAGAATGATCGATGGGCGTCCCGTTCCATATGAAGGCGGAGCAACGACAAAAGAACGCGTAGAACACGGTGTCAGAAAAAGACGACAGCGGCTCTACAATCCGCGGCAAATAGAAACAGTTTCTATACTGGAGTAAATGCGCCAGGTATTATACAGTTAGCACAGATCGCTCAGCCGCAACCGCCCCAAACACAAGATAAAGTAGAGGAATTATTGGACCTCCTTGACATAGAGGACGTACATCAATACCTTATTTCTCGCAGGACAAGGGGTGTTGAGTCTGAGGATCTGGAGGATTCGGATTTCTGAACCGTTCAATGAAGGGAATAGCTGGTGCTGGGAGAATGACTAAGTTCCCTTCATCGAAAGCCCCGGAGGACCTATATAATTTTAGTCAGACAAGAAACATGCGGAAAAACAAGAAAACAGTTGAAGTTGTAATATCACCAAGACCTGCGGCGAAACGCACGGTCAGAATTGCTGAACCTGAGGTCCAGGAATCCGCGGAAACCCAACCGCCCCCAGAGTTGCCATTCCTCGAAGTCCCTCCACTCACCGAAGTTGCGAGAACAGACAAAGAGAGACCGGCGCCTGAGAAGGAAGGACCCGCGTACCGAACTCAGGCCCCAGTACAGAAAGGCGCGTTAAACCGAGAGGTTGCCGAAGCCATACTAAACACGCCTATTGGCGCAACAATCGGTCAAGTGCTAGGATCATCACCGGCAGTCATGAAAGAAATGGCGCGTCAAGTTACGCGTGTGCGCATTCCTACTACGCCCACGAACAACCACTTCGCGGCCACGGTTGAAGATGTAACCGGCTCAGAAGAATCAGAAAGCGATGAAGGAATAGTGAATAGCGCGCCCGCTAATAGCAACGTACTTATCGCAGAAGTACCTGAAGATAGCATAATGTTAGAAGATCTACCGTACGCGGGCTATATGGTCCTAACGGAAGACTGTGAGAATGGCCCAAAGGGTGCCATTATGGTGCATGATCCCATAGTGCAGTACCTGAGTGATTTACCGGAAGGAGAGAAACCGAAGACTATCTATGGCGCGAGAGACTCGCACGCCCTTAGGGCTATCTATCCGACAGTTAACAATGTTGACGAGGAAGAAGCACTATTGGACAGCGGGTCACAAATTGTCTCGATGTCTAAAGATATAGCGGTAACACTGGGAATCAGCTGGAATCCCGGAATAACGATTAACATGCAAAGCGCCCAAGGCCATATAGAATCAACCTTAGGTTTGGCGCGCAATATACCATTCAAGTGCGGCGACATGACGCTCTTGTTACAAGTCCATATCATAAATGGCCCGGCATATAAAATCCTATTAGGGCGTCCGTTTGACGTGTTAACCGCAAGTAACATTCAGAACGCGACGGACGGCGATCAAACAATCACACTGACTGACCCTCAGTCTGGCCGAAAAGTAGTGTTACCTACTTATGAACGCGGGCGGCCACCCAAGTACCTAAGGAAAGGGACTGGGCAGGCTTTTCAGATCTCGATGAGTTGATGAACAGTCAAGGAGAGACGGCCGTGGTATTCGACTATGATGAGAATACAAAAGAGGTGAAGATAGTAGGATACACTACATCGCAGAATGGAACATTTACCCAAGCCGGGTTAATGAATGCGTTTCTCGAACAAGCAGCGGAACACACGGACATTGAGGATAGCGAAAAAGAGAAAATAAAGAAATTCATGGGTCAACGATACGGCGGGAAGCAGTTTTACACGCAGGAAATACTGGACGGTGCGCGCGTAAAAACCCGTGTAAAACCCAAATCGAAGGCGCAGTCTCCTCCCAGGACTAAAGCTCAAATCATTCAGATGAAGAGTCAGTTCGCGGGAAAGAAGTATAAACCTGTGGCAAAGAAAGTAAAGCCAGTTTTCCAGGACTTGCCCGAGCGCTTCAGAATCAAGCGTGATATCAAAGGTGATCCTTTAGCAGAAATGCCGACGCTGACTCCCAATCCACCGGACTTCGTACCTACGGGGCGATATACTGAGGAAAGAAAACAACAATTTGATGAGGTACACTCAGAAGAATTCTTGTGGGATGAGGAAAAGAAATTAATGCACCACCTTATGATGCTACAAAATGAAGCGTTCGCCTGGGACGAAACCGAGAAAGGGCGCTTCAAAGAGGAATACTTTCCACCGGTAGAAATCCCAACAATAGAGCATAAGCCTTGGGTGTTGAAAAACATACCTATCCCGCCAGGAATATATAAGGAATTGTGTGATATGATCATGGATAAAAGACGCTCCAATGTATATGAACCTTCCAACTCGCCCTATCGTTCGCGCTGGTTCGCTGTACTAAAGAAGAATGGGAAACTGAGGATCGTGCATAGTCTGGAACCACTCAACGCGGTGACCATAGCGCACTCAGGAGTACCACCCGCGACGGACGAATTGGCGTCGCATTTTGCGGGGCGAGCGTGCGGTGGTATGTTCGACCTATTTGTTGGATATGACGAAAGATTACTCGCGGAAAGTTCGAGGGACTTAACGACGTTCCAAACGCCCTTTGGCGCGATGAGACTAGTAACGCTACCTATGGGTTGGACAAACTCGGTCCCTATCTTTCACGACGATGTAACGCATATCTTACAACCAGAAATACCAGACTATACTATCCCTTACATTGATGATGTCCCGGTCCGCGGTCCAGCTTCGCGGTACCAAAATAAAGATGGTGAATACGAGACCATCGCAGAAAATAAGGGGATACGGCGGTTTGTATGGGAACATATGAATAATGTTAACCGCATCCTCCAGAGAATGAAATATTGTGGGGAACGTTCTCAGGACATAAAACCGTAATCTGCGCTAGTGAAATACTGGTAGTAGGACACTTGTGTACCTTTGAAGGGCGGAAACCCACTACAGAAAGAATCAAAGTCATTACGAACTGGGGACCTTGCGAAGACAAGAGCGGAATACGCGCGTTTATTGGCACTGTGGGCGTATTGCGCATCTTCATACCAAACTTCAGTAGAAGAGCCAAGCATCTCAGTAAAATATTAAAAGACGACGCGCCGTTTGAATGGGGTCCTGACCAGGAAGAGAGTATGCGAATGCTCAAAGATGGACTGTTAGTAGTTAAAGCTCTGCGACCTATTGATTATGATGGACAAGGCGCGGTAGTGTTAGCTGTCGATACATCCTACAAAGCGGTCGGGTATTACATCTTTCAAGAAGACGCGGAAAACCCAAAGAACAAATTCTACGCGCGTTTCGGGTCCATACCCCTTAACGAGAGAGAAGCACGCTTCTCACAGCCCAAGCGTGAATTGTTTGGAATGATGCGGGCGTTATACGCGTGTAAAACCTGGCTCATAGGCGTGCGAAAACTCATCGTAGAGACAGACGCATCCTATATCATTGGAATGTTGGAAAATCCTGACATGATGCCTAATGCAACTATTAATAGATGGATAGATAATATCAAGCTATTCCATTTCACGCTTAGACATAAAGCAGGAGCGACATTCGGCCCTGATGGATTATCGCGCAGACAGCGCTACCCAGGGGATGATGAATACTCTAATATTGATGAAAACGAAGAGGACCCAGGAGGGCCGCCTGAAGTTATCATTGCGGACCCAACTGAGCCTCAGCCAATTCCGATTGAAGAATTCCGCGACAAAATAGATACCAGAGGGGGATACTGTATAGAGATAGTAATGGCAGACGCGAGTCAACCTCGTCCAATCCCAATCAGCGAGTTCTATGATAAAATCGATGACAAGGGAGGCTATTACGAAGGTTTCGCGACCTCGATAGCTGACTTTGACGCGGAAACCCTTAAGGCACAGAAAGACGCACAGAACGACCGCACAGAATTAAGTGCGTTCTGGCAAAGCAAGACCAACCATAAACCCGAGCAAGTCTCAGTCCTGGTATCGAAGATATTAAATAATGAACTACTTCCTGATCTGGAGGAGAGGGATAGCCCTGAAAAACGCACTCCCTACCCAGAGGAACACCGTGGGAGAATCGGCGCACATTATGATTCCTTGTTACCCATTGTAAAGAAATGGTTACAAGATATAAGTGTACAACCCTATCATTGCAAAACAGGAAAGGAGTATAAAAAGTTCAGGCGTTGGGCTAGTAACTTCTTCTTGGATAAAGAAGGGCGTCTATATCGACGTGGGGAAAATTCCATGCACAAATTAGTTGTGGAGAAAGAGCACCGCATGTATATGTTAAAATCAGCGCATGACAGTCTGGGACATCGCGGAGTGTACTCAACAAAAGAATTGATCGGGCAGAGGTTTTGGTGGCCTGAGATGGCTAAAGACGTTGTATGGTATATTAAAACCTGCAATATGTGCCAAGAACGCCAAAAGGCACTAATAGAAATCCCGCCGATTGAAACGCACACTCCGTCAGTATTCCAGGTAGTCCACGCAGATACTATGCACATGACGCCTAAGTCAAATGGGTGTAAATATATTGTTCACGGTCGTTGTCATTTAACTTCCTGGCCTGAGGCGAGAGCGCTCATAACTGAGGATGCCGCGTCAATTGGGAAATGGATGTTTGAAGACATAATTTGCCGTTGGGGATGTTTAGTGGAAATTGTGACAGATAATGGTGGACCCTTCAAAGCCGCTGTACGCTGGTTAGCGGACAAGTATGGTATAAAGGGTATACGCATATCACCATACAATTCCCGCGCGAATGGGTCCATCGAGCGGCCTCATTGGGACATCAGACAAATGTTATACAAAGCAACGGGCGGCAATGTCGCTAAGTGGTTCTGGTTCCTGCATCATGTACTGTGGGCGGACCGCATCTCGGTTAGGAAAAGGTTGGGTTGCTCGCCGTTCTTCATGGTAACCGCAGCACATCCGATTGTACCGTTAGATGTGATTGAAGCCACCTGGTTAGTTAAACTACCAGGCAGAGTATTATCAGATGCGGAGTTAATTGGTTTCCGCGCCAAAGCGTTAGCCAAGCACTCGGTCCACATTGACAAAATGAGGGAACGCATGAGCGAAGAAAAAGCCGCGCGTTTACTGAAATACGAGAACGATCGCCAAGCGGTGATCAAGGACTTCGATTTCAAACCAGGCGATTTAATTTTGGTCCGAAATAGCTCGATTGAATCCAATCTCGACAAGAAAATGAAGCCACGCTATGTGGGACCAGTAGTTGTCATAAGGCGAACGACGGGCGGTTCATATGTAGTGGCGGAAATGAATGGCGCTTTATGGCACCACAAAGTGGGCGCGTTCCGCGTACTCCCTTATTACGCGCGTGAAAAGATAGAGCTGCCGGAGAAAGTATTAGACTGGCTCGCGATATCTGCAAGAGGCCTGCAGAAAGTGCTGGACTTAGATGAACCGGGAGAAGAGGACTATGACGGTACCAAAGACTTGACATTTGCCAAGGTGCCTATTAGAGACTTAGACGATGCAAGCGAGCCAGACTTGGAATCGGACAGCGATGAAGATGCATAGGTAGCATTGAGGGAAAAACTCTACGCGAACAAGTACAAATTGACGATGTACTACTGGAAGTGAACATTTCCGCGCGTTGGAGTGGAAAAACCTCTTGCTACAGTATCAGGTCGGAAGTCTGACAAAGAGCGGTTGACACGTCTAACGAGGAACGGGGCAACCTATTGAAAGAATGAGAGCATCAGACAGGGATTAGAAACACGCGCGAAACGGGCGCGCACCAGGGTCATGCTCCTCGCTCCAGCGGGTAAGCTCGCCGATAACTATCTCGCGCATACGCAAATTGTACCGCAGATGATAGTTGTGTTCGTCAAGTTGACCAAGTAGAATCTCGCGCGTTTTAAGGATGCCTCGACGAGTAGAAACAGTTAACTGTTCCTCGTCTTGTAGGGCTTTAACGCGGTCAAGGGCATCCGCAACTTGAGGATCACTAACGATGGCTGAAGCTGCGCGTATGACCTTAACGAAGAGCGTTTCACGCGGGAAATTAAGCGTACCAGGCAAAGGACTGGCGGTGACGGTCATAACGGACGCAGTAGACCGCTGGCGCTTGCTGGAGGTAGTCGCTTTGCTGCTACCGCGAAGAACATATTTGGAGGCCTTGCGATATTCCGAGGAGTTAGTATCGACTCCAGAGATGAACGCTAAAGGAAGATACCGCACCTCGGGACGATGCTCGGACTGATAATGAACGATGCGTGTAATCAGCGGTCTGAGAAACACGCGTATAATTGAAAATGCACGCACGGTGGTTTCCTTGACCATGTTACGGGGCCGAGTAGGGGGTGTCTTACCCTTCGGAGCTTCAGCGGACGGCGCAGGACTGACATCCGTCGGGGCAGAGGTGTCGTCGACATGCATCTAATAAGTTTGGGTGTTAGTCAGAATAAACAAAATGGAGTGGACCATTTACTGGTTCTCCCTGAACTGGGGGTGTCTCGCAGTCACCGGTGATAAGAACAGGTTCCATGTCTTCATCAGTATCAGTGAGGGCGGCCTTGGATTTGACGCGACGACGACGAGCCTGGCAGTAAAGTTAAAGAAGAGATGAATGAAAAGTGTACTACCTTACCTCCTTAGCGGTGCGCTTGGCATTCTCCCTGAGCTGTGCTTCGGAGATATGGTCGCGCTCCTTACCCTTCGACGCTTCAGCACTCTTCGGGTTCCTATGAGTATAAATTCGATAGGTTATGTTGAGCAAAGCAATAAGGGGTTGGGGTGGCTGGTATCCGAGGCCTGCAAGATCTTTGAGGGACAGGTGTTCCTTCCGCATGTGAAGTAGCAAATCGCAGGCTGCTTGGTTGGCGAGCAGTAAGTCTGTGGTTGCGGCCCAAGGGAGCTAAGAAAAGACGCGTGAAACAAGCGCATCAGTTTTAAAAAAGAGTCAGTACCATTGATGGGGTCAACAACTACGCACGATAGGCTTGACAACCGCCACGAGCTCATCAGCCAGGTAACGGACGGTGACACTAGGCAAACGACCATAAAGCGCACGAAGCGCAATATAGTCGTCCAACGAGCTGACAGCTGCGTCGAAGCCAGGTAAACCGTCTTTGGCCGTAGAGTCCTGAGGCGACATAACACAGAAGGATGCGAGGTTAGAAACGCTGAAGTCCCTGACTGTCTCCGGTCTGTCGACTTGGGTTTTATACTTCCCCCGTCTTTCTGACGCTCGAGCCACGGACGGGGCGTGTCGGGTCAAGAGCCTGCGAAAGAAAAATTTTACGAGCGAAACGGCCTAGTTACAAGCGGGCGTCCTGGTCCGATGACAGTGCCTTGCACATGAAAAATTGGCTGGCATGGTACTTCCGACGGCACGCACTCGAAGTTTGACTGAGGACAGTCAAGTTGTAAAGTGTGGGGGAGGGAGGCACTAAGGAGCGTTCAAAAAGACACCAGATTCCGGGAACGTTAAATCTACGCGGCAGACACAGACGAAAAAGTCTTATAAATCTGAGACAACAGGAGCCAGAAAGACGCGCAAAATGCATCAACTAGCTATGAGTCAATGTAGCCTACCAACGGCTAAGTCTTGAGCCGAAAAACCAATACAAAACGGCTTCAAATCTAGTAGAAACCTGAAGTGAATAGGCCAAGTCGAAGACAGACAGTCTATAATTAGATAACTGAGCGGCAATCAGGGTTCGCAAGCCTCGGGCAAACTTAACCAAAAATTAAATGAGTAGTCTAAATATAGAACACATTTGATTGACGCGGGTTTCAGCGACAAGGACTGGGGCAGAACAAGAAAAACGGATAACAACGAAATAACAATCGAGCGTTACCGGATTAACTTTATACACCACCATGGAGGCCAGGCTTACTCGTCCAGAAACCCGCGTGGAAACGGCGAGGCGTATAGACACATACTATTCCAAGCAGAAATAAGCCAGGAATATTTATGATGTTAGAAGGCCGCGCAGAGTCAAATCAAGCCGGAAAGAACAAGAGTAAATACCAAGTCCTCACAAATGGACTTGGCAGACTATATTAAACAAAGAGGGGTCCACTATAAGAATGAAAACCCCTCACACCAAAAGATCCATACATAAGGGTAGCTTAGCCCCTACCCTGGGCAGTGTAAAAACAAGTATGTACATGAGCCCTAAAAATAGAGCCCATTCTAGAAAGAGGCGCCAAAGAGGGCGACCAACCAAGAAAGACGCGCGAGGATAGAACACAGTAATGCGACTAAAGAAAGGTCGTTAAACAAAAAGAAGCATAGAAAAAGAGGAGAGGGACTGACCAAAGGAGGGTCCAAGAGCATCCTCTAAACGAGCGGTCCTATGCCTCGGTGTCTGATCGGCCACTAACAGACTCGTCCTCGTCAGCATCATTGGCGTCGTTGGATGGACGCGGGGAACCCTCGCCGCTCTCCTCGTCACTCCCTTCATCGCTCGGCGCCTCCTCGGCCTCCAGGTCCAACAAGTCGTCAATCGCCGCGGAATCCGCGATGGAAGTCTCCTCCTGTTCCTGCGACTCGCGGTACAAACGATACTGAAGGACAGTATGTTCCCAGCTAGTAGTTGGGACGCGTTCGAACACATTGGGGTCTAAAAACAAGAGTAGCTCGTCGATAAGCGGGAGGCCGTGGTGACCAAGCTCGGCGGCGTCGACGTTCGACGCGCGTTCCAGGACGAAGTCGACGCACTGCTGACTAGTAAAGACTGATCGCGTCAAGGCGGCCGGGAAGTCCTCGTGGTACAAATCAATAACGCGTTGAGTGAAGCGGCCTGCGAGACGGTCGGCCTGTCCGTATGAAGACTCCGCTTGACGCGCGGAAATCAGACCTTGACTGCAGTGGAATTGAATGTCCCGTAAGTCCTCCTGGAAGCCTATCAAGTAGAACAGTTCAGTCGCGAATACCGGAGATAGGCAGGTCAGGACTTACTGGTCAACGAATTTTGACCCAGCGAATACGCGTGTTCCCTGTAGTAGGCGCGCTCCTCGGGTGACCAGACGAACGAGCATCGACCGCGTTTGTGATGCGTACAAGGAGGGCATCCCTTGTTGAAACCAAGGAACTTGCAGTGTTGCTCGGTATCGCCCATAACGCAAGCAAAGCAGGGAGCCTTGACCTGTATGAAGCAAAGAGTCAGGAAAAACGCGAAAATTTTGGTTAGAAAGTCCAACGAAACGTACCTGGGCCTTGAAGCCACGACGAAACACCTTGAGTTGGGCGGCGTCAATAAGAGGAGGGGGTTCGTTAGCACGAAGGCCCGCAGGAGTCTGTTGCCACAGTGAACGGGCATCTTCGAGGAACGCCTCCTGGGATAAGATCTTGGTATGCGGCCGGGAAGGGGCATACTTGGCTTTCTTGGATGGTCCGGCGGAGGGTAGTTGGGCATCCTCATCGTCATCAGTACTGGAGATAGTAGCCTTACTCTTGGCTAATTGACGCGCAGATTGGCGCGCACTAGATGAGTGTTTGCGTTTTCCCGCGGTTTTTGATGACTCGGCCCGTGGTGGGGAAGGATTGCTCTGGGCGAAATCACGGTCAGAAAGGGGGATTAGGGACTGGAAACCTAAGTAAAAAGGGGTGAGAAATGTAGGGCAGAGAAGAACCCGCGCATGGTGAACTAAGACCACACACCTGACTGGGCAAACTCGAGCGCCGCTTGACGATCCGTCTCTGATTCACGCGTCAAATCAGCCTGTCGTTGCAGCTCGGCCTGTCTGGCCGCCTCTGCTCGCTCGATGGCTTGTTGCGCCCGGCGTTCGCGCTTCGTGCTTGCTTTTCGCTCTCGGCATTCGCGCTTCTCGCTTGCTTTTCGCGCCGCAATCCGTTTTGCGCGCTCTTCATGTTGTTTCACCATAAATTCTTCGGCTAGTTTCTGCCGCTGGGGTGTGAAAGGGAGGGAGCCAGCCTGGGCAGGAGGAAATTCGTAGTCTAGGGGCAGGGGTTGCTAGAATAAATAATGAGCGTTTAGCATGGCATAACAGGGGCAGGAAACGAAAAACCTACCCGCCCTGGGTTATCAATAACCCAGTCCTCACACCTGAGTGCTACAAGTTGGTCGGGGGACAGCAATTTGGCAAGGTTCGCGTGGAGCTGGCGGAAGGAGTGAATATCATCAGGGATTAGATATTCACTACCAACGATCTCCGCAAGCATAGGAAGCGACTCTGCAATACAAAATAAAGAAAGTCAGGGCCACGTAAATACACAAGTTCTACAAAAACTACGCACCATGAAATACACTTGGCTCTGCAAAGCACCGTAGGCAGATTCCACGTCGACCTCATCCTGAATACAGTCCTTGAGGGCCCGAAAGGCAGGGCGAATGAATTGGTATATATCAAAGACGCCAATAGCAGCGTCAAGGGTGGCCAAGGGAGATGGTTCTGGAGGGGTGGACATGGCAGAAAAAGCTGAGATTGTAAAGTGGAAAGCGAGCGAGCGGTTGGAGTGTGTAACGGAGACTGTTGGACTCAGCGTCAGAACCGACGCATTATTTATTGAGTCCTATATGGTCTGTGCGCCAACGGTGAACCACGCAGAGATCTGGAGAAACAATGGGCGGCGCGTTTCATGAGTAGAGCTTAAAAGCTTGAATGGTTGGGCGCTGCACGTACCTCGACTTCTAGACGGGCGCTAAAGTTTGAGGCAAAACATACAATGGGCGCGTGTTGTGATGGATGATGTCATAATCAAATTCGATCTTGTGGCGTGTATCGGCTTGATCGGCACAACGAGATAGTGGTGTGCGAAGGCTTAGGCATCACGGGAATATCCGTGCGGCGTCTCGGCCAGTACCAAGGGCTTAGGGAGAAACATACTCGGATCACGCGGCATTGACTGGGGACAGTCAATATTATAAGTGTGGGGGAGATGATGGGGCGCGGCGCGGTCCACCCGTGGAATTTTGCGATTTCCCAATCAACCAACCTATTACACTAGGGAAACAAGGGTAGGCAGCATACCTCGTGTTGGCCGACTAAGTGGGTTACACGCGGGAAACCACATAACCAAGTACAACGGAAGTAACTATCTACGGTCCGGCGGGCCTGGCTAGTAAGCTCAGAAGTACGCGTAGAACTAAGGTTGGTGCCAAAGAAGCATGACCTCCGTGTGTCCCTGCAAAACAAACAAGAGGCTTCGACTGGAGAAACCCGCGCAGAATGAGAATCCCGAAGTCTTGAGGCACGACTAGTCCAATATGGAGACGGCGTTAGATGCGTCGATCGCGGGCCAAAGAACACATGACCAAGAGGTCCACATTGTCCCATACACCTATCTGTCCGTTATACGCGTAGAACGGCTGAGTAGTTCGGCTCCGAACAGGCCGAGCGGTCATAAACCAGCTCATAGTGAAGCACGCGGGAAACGCCGCCATAGAGGTGGTGGCTCCGACTTGACCGACGACCGTGCCGTACCGGTAAAAGAGAAACCCGCGCTAAACGTGCCGTGCATCCCAATCGGGCAATAATGTGTCTAAATACGGACCCAACTGTATTGATCCCAAAAGAGGGTGTTCCGCGACATAGCGGTTCATTCTTGAAACCAAAACATACGCCAGAAAACGGGGACTCACCAGTAACCGTTACCGAACGGACCCGTAATCACGACACCATGAACCAGTAGAAATAGTGCTATTAGACACGTAGAATCATATGCAACATGTAGAGGCTTGGCGCTCAGTAGGTATAAAATACGCTTGTAACGCACGTAGTAGGGTAGGCAATCCACCCCACAGTTGACGCTTTAAAACCAGTGAAAACACTTAAGGGAACGATTTAACCTCGTCGCACCAGACTTAATTTAATAAAGACCAACATTTGACGCTTCAAAACAGCTTTGCGACCATTGCAAGTTTGAGAAGTAGTTAACCAGAGTTTGACGCGTGTTTCTGTAAAGTGTAGCGTGCGCCCGTCGTGACCACGTGAAAGTTGTAGTGCATACTCATCGCGGTCACTGCATGAAAGTTACAGGTTGTTAAAGTCAAGTTAAAGTCAAAAGTTCGTATCAGTCGTCAAGTTAAAGGAAGTCCGAGTCAGCATTGTTTGAAGTTAGAAAGTCACCACACCAGTTCTACGGAACTAAAACCCGCCCCATACCAAAACCCGCGTAGACTTGTTTACCAGTCGAAGCACTTCTCCTTTTTCATACTTTACCCCCGAGACTCGCACACAAGACTACGTCTAGTCAAGTTGTTGGTTTTGTGGTTTGGTTGTGTTGAGTGTAGAGTTCTTTCTGCACCACTAGCTAGATCATTTCCAACGTAGACGAAACCTAGCACTTTACCGACTGACCCGCTGCCAACTCGCGCTCTGCCAACTCGCGCGCTGCCAACTCCTCCGCTTCTGCCTCGACCTCTTCCTCCTCAGCGTCAACGGCTGCCACAAATGCCTGGAGGCCACCTGGCCTCACATCGTACACGCGATCCAGTCGTTGTCCTGCGTACAGGACGACGCTCTGCTGGATTCCCCTCGGCATGCTGAAGTAGTCCTCCAAGCCAATCACCCGATCCTCCAGGCTCAGGCGCTTCTGCTCGAGCTCATCTTGCAGCTCTTGCCACATGTCCTCCACTGTCTCGACCTTGTCGTCGAGGTACACCAATCCCGACTGCATCTTCCGCTGCCGGGCATTGGTCTCCTCGTATTGCGTGGTTGTCTTGGAAGCCTGGTTCTTCATCCTTCCGAGCGCCTTCTCCATCCTTGCCAACCTCGCCTCGATTTCCTGCATCCTTTCCTCCATGGCGCGCGTCAGCATCGGCATCGGCTCTCGAGCCTCGCGTGCGGCATCGGCCTTCCAACCTGCATAGTCGGCCTCCGTTGCTATCATGTAGAGGTTTGTTAATATCCACTATTGATAGAAAAAGACTCACCTTTGTTTTTACCCTTATCCTTGTGTGGGGCAGTTGGTTTCGGCCGACTGCCGATCGTCGCCTTGGCTGCTGGTGCCGCCGGTGCTGCCGATTGCATGGGTGCACTGACTGCACCTGGTCGGCCGCCCTCTTCGTCGGTGTTGGTGACTACCTCCTTGCTCTTCGGTTCTTTTGCCCGCTTCGTCGTGCGCGGTTTCTTCTTCGACGGCCCTGCCGACTTGGAGGTCACTGCCGACTTCGATGGCCCTGCCGACTTCGATGGCCCTGCCAACTTCGACGTAGGTGCCGGCTTCTTCACCTCTCCACCCCACGCACACTTTACCTTGTCCCACCCGCAGTTCCGGCACGAGGTGATACCTCGCACCTGCTTCTCGCATACCTTGTCCAGACGCGTGCAGCGGTCGCAGCGTGGGAGGTGGTAGGTGCCGGTGCCAGCTGGCTTCGCTCTCTTCTTCCCTCCACTCGCCACGTCCTTCGTGACTTCCTCATTCGAACCTCCTGCCTCCTCCTCATCCTCCGGCTCCCCCTCATCCTCCTGATACTCATCCTCACTCTCCTCCCGTTTGCGCTTGGGCACTTCCGGCCGCATGACCCGCGATGGCAGTTGAGCCTTGATCACCCGCGTCTGCCGAGTGGGTCCTGGCTTGGGTGCCAGTGCAGGTACGGGTGCCGGTGCCGATCGATCGTCATCGACATCCATGTCCTCCAAAGAGCCAAGACGCCGTGTGGGTCGAGGAGCCATGGCGGGCTGTTGGTGACGGCTAACAGTCATCTTTGCCATCTCCTCCGTTGGCACTCGCACCCGACTTCCAGACGGCACCGCGTTCCTCGCAGCCGATCGAGCGGCCGATGGTGCAATCGGCACTTCGTTCCTGGAGGCCGATCGAACGGCCGATGGTGCAATCGGCACGTCGTTCTTCCGAGCCGATCGAACAGCCGATGCTGCAATCGGCACTTTCTTGGCCGTGGCAGACCCCGATGCCGCCCCCGATGCCGCCGTCTCTGTCGCCGCCTGGTCATACACTGCGAGTGCCGCCAGTTGCTTTGCCCGGAATTTTTCATCCACCCCTTGCACATCTCTGGCCGTCATGTACTGACCCACAAATTGGTAAAAGAACCGCGGGAGGTCGAACTCGGCCTTGAACTGGCCCGCCTTCAGTGTTTTGAAAATGGTACTCTTTTTTTTTGTTTGTTAGCATGCATATTCCATGTACTAGCACACTCACTATGTCATCCTCGAGTCCGTGCATCACTTGCTGGATGTTGTCATCCTCAATGGACTGCCGAATGGCAGCATCGGCGGCGTTGAGGGCATCGCGGAGTGATTCCAGGTTGTCGAAAGGCATTTTGATGGTGTCAAAGGTGTGGTGCGTTGGGTGCAACTGGTTGTAGAGAGAGATCGGCGTCGGCAGGTGTAGTAGGGAGGAAGAAGATGCGTATCGATCAACAATGAAAATCAACAATCACGTGACTTTGTACACAGTCCCAAACATCCATTTCTGTCAATGTACTGATGAGATAATAGAGATATCGTAGATCTTACCCTTTCCTCAGTACGACTACGACTACCACTATGCGGAACCAGAGCAATCAGCGGGAATTGGCAACAACAATCAGCAATATTCCCGATGGCTTTACGATCGGCACCGGGCCCGATGGCCAACAATACCTCGTACCGCAATACATGGTGCCGGCGTTGGACCACGCCTTTGCATCGTACCAAAGTAAAGCAGATTTGGGGGTTTCGAATGCACCCGGGGGGGTAAGTGATCAATTTTGTGGTTACTCTGTCGATCGCCCATGGACCAACCAAAGTGCCGATCAGCAATCGACAGCGTGATCGGCAGTCCGACCGATCGGCACATGGATCTATGTGCTGATCAGGCAATGTTTTTATCCTTTCGCACAGTTTCTTACCATTCATTTTAGTCACAACAGGCGCAAAATCGGCCTTTTGATGTTCTAGCTGAAGGGAAGCTCATGTTTCCACCAGACCCAGTAAGACCGGCCATCACTGCTTTGACTGCGCGTATCAGCTGATTCCCCAACAGCAATTAAGTGACCATGACCGCCTTACCCTACACGCAGAGGTCCTCGCGCTGCAAGAAAAATTAGGGATTTCCTACAAAGATGCCTCGCATAGGCTGTATATTGCAGAGCTCGAGAAGCTCAAGGTTGCCGATCAAACATATAAGGCCTTCAAGAACCTTGACAGTCGCATCGAGACCTCTCTCAAAACCCTCGAGGCACGTTTCGGAGATCCCAAAGCAAACACGGAGCCTGATGCTGGTGTCGTTCCCGATGCCGATGCCGATGCCGAGTAGTCATTGTTTTGTACATTGTCTCCATAGTACAAAGATGTTTTATGCTTCCATTTGTGCACCTAAGCTCCTTCAATAAGGCTAGAAGCTCTGATGATACCATTGAGCTCGCATCGGCATTGCTGACTGAGATTTAGCGCTCATCGGGTGCTGCCATTTTAGCCAGTATCGGCAAGGCTGAGGAAACAGCCAACATTCAGCAATGCCAATCCAACGCAACTACATTGCAATACCGATCTAATTCCAAGCATCCTGAACTGTATCGACCACATTTAGTGGTCATTTTGACTGCCGATCTCATTTTGAGTGTGTCGGCATTGCCGACCAAACGTTGAGCAGACATCGGCATTGCCGATGTACGTGTATCGGGCCCATCAGACATATATGTAAATATATAGGGTTCCAGCGAACTCGCTGGATCACATTATACGGTACACTGTACTACCTATTATAGACAGTACATTATTCACTGGTTCAGCGAATTCGCTGAACCCATATCACTCGGCACACTGTACACGTTCGCTGTACCATATTATACGGTACAATGTAACATGCCTACCTGCAGTACGAACAAATTGACAGATGTGGTCGAAAGGGCCAACACACGGGAGAAGGTCTTGTCGACTGACTTGTACTAAATATAGAGTGGGCATGGTGCAGCGATGTCGCAGGAAGCAACAGTCGAGTGCAGGACTCGGATACATGATTGTCAGTGGCCGACCACACGATCAGTACGAATTCTTAGGCCTATCCAGTTTCTCAGACACCTCTAGGCTCCGATACTGGAACCGAACTCATCGCGGGAATATTATCTTTGATTTTTCCTCAGTCGAAGTCAAGGGTGATCGACACGACATATATCTTTCCAAGATTACTGCCTCCTGCTTCAAACAGTATAAAAAGGAGGACAAATTCTCCTCAGGACTTCAGCAGCTCAATCGACTCGCTAAACCGTGAGCAACAAGCTCTTTTGCAAGCCTCAATCTCATCTCACAAACATGTACTTCAACACCAAGTTCGCCAGTCTGCTTTTGGCCGTCGCAGCCTCTACATTCTCTGTCCAGGCGGCTGTTATCGCTCGCATAAGATTTCATTTAAGTCCCTCTTGTTGTTGCATTCAACTTATCATCACGTATAACACCCACCAGAATGAACTTGCCGAATTGTCCGTCATTTTCTTCGACGACATTGACTTGACTGGCGCAAGCTACTCCCCCGATACCCTTGTGCAGAGTGTGTGCACCACGCTCCCTGGTGATTGGCTGGACAGACCCGAGAGTGTCCTGATCAGCCCAGGTTTCGCGTGCACATTCTTCGAGTGCGTATCAATATTACTCCTTGGGCGCATTCTTGCATCATATAACTGATCCGTTCTTCTAGGTTTCAAGGCTGCGAGGGTCCTGGGACTGTGCTCTCTGGAACTGTGGACACACTCCAGCCATCCCTTTACGACAACACTGAATCTTTCACCTGCAACAAGCAGATTTAAAGGCATATCTAAATGTGCTGTTTTTTCCGTAGTTCTAGTATTGCCCAATTTTTTCGTCTAGTCTTCGGGTTTCAGTATATAGTTGGAGCGATATCTAGTCAGAAAGAGAGAATTGGTTCGAGCCATCAATAAATGTACGCCTTATGGAAGGATGTCAGCCAATGAAAGATTGCAATATGTAGTTACTCAGCACATTCAGCTAACATTTGGATTGCTAGCGAGGTCGGTAATTCAGAGAAGGGCCACTGTAACAAGTTCTAGCCTAAGGCTTCTTATGTACACGGCACAGATCAGTCCGCCTATAATTTCCAATTGACTGAAACAGAATCACAGGTCAGCCTAGATCGAATAAATCGATTCGGAGGACGTGTTGTCTCGAGCGGAGACCATGACGAGACTGGTGAAAGAAACAGCTGGGATCATCGAAAAATGAACGAGGGAAAGACCCAATGCACCGACAATGATTTGAAACCACTGATTTTAGATCGACGTCCAATTTATTGCTCCACAAAGGTACGTTAAAAGACAGGCTGCCACTCCTTCGAGCCATTAGAAATGGGATAAAATCGGGAAAAATACGAAACCAATATCAATTTTGGCCGTAGCCCAGCACAACTGAATGTCCCTTTCGTTGTTCCACAACACGGTGACCCTTTGGCTCCTGGATCGCAAGTCACCTCTTTTGTTGCATTCAAATTGCGACAGGTATTTTTCACTTCGACCGTCGTTTTGGTCGTCTGGTGCGGCTACCACGCTGGGTCCATTAACCGCCGGCCGGATGCCAAGGCAGTGCTTCAACTGCTTGTATGACGCGGTAATAAATCTTGAATGCTGGGGTCGTGCAAAAGAGTCTACCGTAGGCAAGAGAAAACGGTGCATGCCGCCAATCCTGATCGCTTGGGGAATCGAGCTTATTCAGCTTGTGGTTGATGCTGGAGAAGATGAGAGTCTGAGTCTATGACGCTCTATTTCTCCTCGCCGAAATCTGAAGTTTGTTTGACACTGCCAATAGTTAGGTTGGTCCAAGACGAGGTCAGTGCATTGTGTCGCCGAAACAAAGACAAAAAAGCAAAGAGAAACGAGCAGGGTTTGTACCTGCGCCCCACCAGAGGAACAGATAAGAGCGTTGGTCCGAATCTGGTTCAAATGCATCACAATTTGTTGTGTGAGTGACAAGCAGTGTGGTATTTCAGTGTCAGACTTCATCGAGTCACCCGAATGTGGAATGTATATCTTTAGTAGCCGTGGGTAGTGACAGAGGTAGGCTTAAGCAACGCTCTATCACGTCACAAAACGTGCGGACGGTCTCGTCGAGACTAGGAAAGAGAGGAAACAGAGCCTCCCAACCGCAGTTCACCATGGAGGGCAAGAGAAAGACAAGAAATAGGCCCAAGATCGATGAAAGGCAGCCAGATAAGTTCGTTTCGAAGTTCTGAACAAAGCCAAAAATCAACAAAATTGGGATCGACTGAGGACGGGTACATTTCGGTACAACACTAAATTCACGAAATAACTCCATTTCCACGAGGAACACGATTGAGGAAAAGGGTATACAAGGATGATACCATCACATCTGCAACCCAAACATCGTGCGGCCAGTTGCTACTCCTATTGCACTAGCACGATTGAAAGACCGTGGATCGGGCCCGCATCGAAGAACAAGGCCATGTCTTGTATAGGCCCATGGATCTGCTCTGCAGATTGGCAACAAATCCTTCAATAGTCTCAGTCTGAATAGGCTCCAGAGTGTCATAAAGCCCGACAAGCAGCTTTCGAGCGTTGGTTTGTTTAAGCACGAGCATAGCGTCCTCGTCGTCGAGGCCAGCTATCTTCTCCGTCTGTTTAAAAGAAATGACTGGGTTGCTACCCTGAAGGAGATCGAATCCCATATGGTTTCCGACAGACTCTCGTATCTCCGGGAGGAAGATATCTTGTGTAACGACCTTCAGCATACTGAGAGGAGGGCCCATAGAGCCTAAAAATTGCAAGCGTCTGCAAAAATCGTGAGCGCAAATATCAATCTTCTAGTATGAGGACAAACTCAGCCGCGGCGTAGAATCCCAAGGCAACTGTCCGTGATACTCGATGATGCAGCACATCCCACAACATGGAAACATGCGGAGGACTTCTCCCGTCGGCAGGGCAATACTCCAAGTAAGAACATACAAGATATCGAGTCTGTTTTCGTGAACAGTAACCATGAATCTGACAAGACTGAAAGAGCTCCATGCACCAGGATTGCGTGAGCATTCACACGGCTAACATCTCGTTCAGACTTGCACTTATCCTGTAGTGCAGGGTCCGGAGGATTCTATCTTCAGACAACCAAGATAAAAGTTTAACTGAGAGCAGCAGTGGCAGATATCATCAGTGATAGTGATAGGAGAGAGAAAGGAAAGGGCCACCAGGCTGGTCATGTCGCGGGATCATGGAGAACGGCAAGTAGATAGCGGTCGTCTGGCATACTCTTAGCTCAGCGCTAGCATACTGTGATGAACCAATTGAAAATATCGTACGTACCAGGTGAAATCACAATTTCGTGTCGTTCAGTCTGTCGCCATATGCATCGAGTACTGAAGGTGTCGACTTCTGGCGTATCGCCGTATGACTCTGAGGCCCGAACCGTATCATATATTGGGGACCGGCAACCCGTGCAACTTTTGCGTGACAGTAAAAGTGGCCACTACCGAAAAAGGTAAGCCATGCTGATTTGCCCTTTTTGGACGCCAAAAACGCATTTTTGCGACCTCTTTGTGCTGGCTTCCAGCCATAACAGAGAGAAGAAGTGAACAAGCCATTTTGTTTAATTTTCAATTTAAATGAGATTCTTGGGTACGGATTTTTTTTAAAATGTCTAGTTTCTGAGATCTGTGCTACGTATGAAGGATATTGAAAGGTTGGACCCAAGAAATAAAAATCTGTTCCCAAGAATTTATTTAAACTATCAAAGCGAGCATTTTTCCTCATACAAACTAGTCTGTATCTGTTGAGGTCGTGAAGATATGCGGCAAGGCCGTTTCGACAGTGGTGGGTCGGAGTTTGAAATAGCAGAGCATTGCGGGTCCCCACATATATGTCAATAGTTGAACCAACACGTGACCGTGTTGCTGTTCCGTGACTTCCGTCGTAGAACTTGAAGCCTAGGGTTGCGGAAAAAACTCCGAATAAGTTCCCAAGTGTAAGTTACAATGTAATTTACATGTAAATTACCTATTTTATGCAAATCCAGAAATCGGCCTTGCATTTTATGCATAAAATTCTCCCACGTGATTTATCTTGTGCAGACGGCTGTCAAAGGAGGAGGTACTGGTTATTATACAGGATGAGGCTGAGCACCTAGGAGATACTTTCGAGCTCGGCGAGCGGGTCTAGAGATGTTGGGAGGTGGTTCGAGCACGGTTGGAGCACGGTAACCTTATCAGATAACAATTTCTGCAGACAATAGGCGGAAGTCACGTGTTTTGGCGTGGGAAAATATAGCCTTGTAAATTACCATGTAAATTACATTACATGCCGTCCAAAATTGCGGACTGTGTAAATTACATAGTTACATGTAGGTGGAGGAATAAGTTCCGCAACCCTATTGAAGCCATCCCGCCGGAGCCCCTTCCACGTCTTCATTCTTTCTTTCTCTACCCTCGTCTGCTCTATGGATCGTTCGAGGGACGGGTCCAATATTGTGGACCTTAGTCTTTTTTTTTGTGGTCTGTTGCTCCATGGATGCGCAGAACTGAGGTCCAATATTGTGGACCTCTCTTCTTTTTGGTTTCTCTCTTTTTTTCACGTTGTAGCCTAAATTTTTTGCTTTTCTGTCATAGACTTACTGTGACGTTGTCAGCCCATCTACCAGCGAATGTCCCGCGGGGAATACGTGAGCAGACAGCGTTAAGACGATGAGCTGTTGCTGCCACGTCGACGCCATCGCCAACAGCTGACTACCACAGCTCCACCCAGGCCCATCCTCAAGCGGTCCCAGTCCACCAAACAGCACAACCATTATCCTCCTCAACACCACCGGTCTCACCACCAGATCCAACACCACCAGCATTGACACCACCACCATGGCATCCACTTTCCCTTGTCCCCAGCGCTGACATGTGTACCTTTTCTGCCTACTCGGCCTCGGCGTATGACTGCTCCCCCATCGTCGTCACTCCCAACTCGTGCGCTTTCCCCGAGCGCGGGTGTGCAAGCGACACATATCTTTTCGATGAGGGTGGCTCGCCGTCCCCCACCCAGCCCGCGGGGCATCACCTATGCGCGCAACTACCACCGCCCTGGCCTTTGCCTCGGCGTCCAATCCCAGCTGCTCCGTGGCCTCAGCCTCGACGTACGTCGCCATCCCACAGCTCATACCCTACCTCTCCTCAGAGTCGGACGAAAGCGACGGGTTCTCGAGTCTCGTCTTTGCGTCGTCGTCCTCGTATCGTTACGGATACACTCACGCCCCGGTACAAGGCGTACATCACCTGCTGCCACCCGCCGGCCTCTGCAAGCCATTTCCCGCCAATCGTGGAGGAGACGGATGACGCGCAGCCGGCGCATAAACCGAGGAGGAGGACGGAGCGGTGACACGAGAGCTCGCGCGATCCCGATCTGGATGCGAATCGATGCTGAGATGTTCGGTTTTGCTTCGCTTTCGGTTTCCTCTTGCCCCCCTTGGCCGACTTCGTTGTCGTCGTCATTGTTGCCTGCTTATTCGTGAGGACGGTGTCTGCGTCGTAAATAAAAGCAAGTAATGCAAGGACGTGGATTCGGAATCACAGGTAGCATATAGGGCGGCCTTCAAAGACCGCGGTATAATGTTTGGCCACTCCGAGTGAACGAATCTTTTCCAGTTTCTCCCGAACACCTGCTCAGTACTGCGCGTTCATATTTTTTTCCTCCTCATTTGTGAATTGTTATTGCACTACTTGTTCTCCAAGCTTCTTTTTCAAGTCAAATACTATACTTGTTACCTGCAGGAGTGACGATTCAATTCAAAGAAGTGTGATAAGTATGTATCTTGTTCTGATTATTATAATGGGTTGTTGTGAGAAAGTTGGATATTGGACCACGTTGGTTCAGTTGAGTATGTAGGGGTAGGAGGTATAGAAGTGACAAAATAGTTTTGGTACTATATTATTATAGTATATGCATAACGGAGAAACATCAATCATTCAAGTGTCCATGTTAGATTTGGTAACGGAATTTGGGATGCAGATACCCAAGGTTCTTGATCTCCTCTTCGGTCTTTCCCTCAAGGCGATAGTCCCGCTCGCCGCGATCTCGTTTCGCATTTTCCCGCCGCAAATACAGTGCTCCAAATGTGGCCATCAAGACAACTGTACAACCTGTGGCCAGGTTGAGCGAGTTTCCCTTGTGGAAATTTGGCGCATCCGAGGGCAAATACGTCCAGACCCTTCGCGAAAGAAAACCTCAGAATTTTTGATACACAAGCTTGAAATGGAATATACTCACGCGATAAGAGAGCCAATTGCGCCGAGAGCTGGTATAGTACGATTTGGTCAGAATACTCCAATGAAAGGAAGGGTCAGACAGACCTGGGATGGCCGCTGTCGCAACAGCGCGCATAGTATCAGGCGCTGCATTGTCCGTGCCCCAAATAAGGAACTAGATTGTGCATGAGCAGGGTATTTAATGCCACGTATTGAATTGCAGTACCATGGGTCCGCCAGGAGTACTTCCGGTGACACACAAGAAGCAGGCCGCATAACTGTTGCAAAAGACAATAAGCCTAAGCATAGAGATATGGGCGTGAAGTAGCTTACCGTGCATGGGGATTCTTGGTTCCTACAGCTATAGCATATCCCACCACCTGAAGCAACATGGTGCATATAACGGGAATTGCTCTTTGCTTTGCGATAAAGCTCCAAGGGATGACGACGAGTACCCAAACAGTGGCCAATGCAAAGGGAGGCACGCTACGAAGTTGAGCTTGTACAACAGCTGGAAGGAAGAGTAAGCATATTTAATAGTAAGATTTTACTATGCAGGAATTTACGGACTATATTTTCCAACTATAGAGTTTGTGAGCAAAGTGCTTTTTACACTGGATCAGCGAGACGTACGAGAGCTGACGACAGTCGGAAGGAACAGGCTCAGGCCTTGGAATGATATATTGACGAACATGTAAGCGACGGCGCAAACTGTGGTCTAGTCATAATGCGGCACACTAGTCAACACATGGAATTTAAACGGACATTCGTAGCACTCTCACCCAAATGTTGAATGATTGTAGAATAAGCTTGATTGAAGTCGGTTCCTTCTTTCCGTCCGTCTTGACGACGGCATCTGCATTGAGTCTGGCGATGGAAAGCTCGCGCTCAGTTTTAGTTAACATGCGAGAAGTAAGGGGATCGTCGGGAATGGTAATGAATAGCAGGAGGCCGACGCTAGTCGTAATGAGACCTATGGAAATCGATCAGATTACGGAATGCTGAGAAAGTTAGGAAAATTACCTTCGACGAAGAAAATCTGGAAGAATTAATCAGCGACTGTAAGAGTTCATCAAATATGGTGAGGTTGACCTTTCTCCAGCTCTTTACAATCCCAATATTGTCCACAGAAAGGAGTCCAGAGGCTAGGAGGCCACCAACTGACAGAAGATCAACCATAAGAAAGGTATCTATAGGATAGGAACGTACAAGCTCCTGCAAGCGTCGGTGCCAGTCCAAAGAAAAGGCCAGTGCGTAGGACCAATTCTTTGCGGCGATAATACTTCAACAGAGTAAAATATTAATATGGAAAAAATGCGCAGAATATGAGGATGACATACGCGTGCCATTAAATATACGAGAGCAGACTGTAAATTCTGGTTAGCCATTGGTACATACCTCGAGAAGTCGTAATAAAATCATGTACCAAGGTTCCACCTTCAGCCAATCCGAGAAGGACTCGGGTCGCCAAAAGCTGCCTGTAAGTCTTGATGAAAGCGGATGCAAGGGATACTGCCCCAAATAGTGTAACAAGGACTGCTATCCAGATCGATCCAACCCGTTTCATGATAAGATTAGAGGGAATATCTGCAAGGAAGTACTTTGGAAACACATGAGTATATCTTTGGCATAACGCACGGACATGACCGTACAAAGATATAAAACACCGTCAGAGCGATGTTAAAATCGAAACCTTCCATCCCAAGGTCTTTTTCCAATCCTGTCAACAGAAAATTAACATTGAAGCAGAATCAAAGGAGAACAACTTACCAGCAATCTTTGCATTACCTGGCGACTCGCATTCAGCATCATACCACGTTAAAAATATGGTATAAAACGCGTGACACCGTACCTACGGCAGTTCTGTTCGACAAGTTCATTAATTCTTCCAGTTCAGAGTAAAGGAATGTCCGCACCTATCGATGAAATTAAGGCCATCTACATAGATCGGTTGAATTCAATGTGAACACAGGATACAGAATGTTGACCTCACATATAAGCATGAACAGAGGTATCAATATCCAGTCTAGCTTCCTCAACAACTGCTTTTCCGCCACAGCATCGATGACGTTGCCTGACTCCGCCTCTGATTCTGTTCTGCTATGCCCTTTTCCAAGCAGTTCGTTATTGGGAGTGATTTTATTTTCAGACATGGTGGTAGCTCGAAAGAGCAAAGGGATATGAATGTGACCCTCAATCAGAAATCGAAGGTCCCTTGATAAGCCTCGAGAACATACGTGCCACCTTGGCATTTCTTTCAGTTTCTTCCTGTTCTCAAATCGCCGAGACCTGGGCGTTCGTTGGCGCGATAATCGCAATTCACAATTCCAAAAGATCCAAGAATATTCTAGGTGCATCTAGAGACTTATAATTAAATAGACCGCATTGTCAAGCATGTGCGAAGATAAATAGAAGCGAACCGTGGGTTTCCACCGGGGAGCGTCGTCCAGAGGAGTCATTCCGGGGGTAATGCAGGAAACCTGGAAACCTGATTATGTGCTCGAGGCTATTCAAGTTCATCCGTTGGACCAGTCCGATCTGACAGCTCTTGGGGCATGAGTGCCCTGGAACGCGTCGAGGCAACGCCGTGCAGTATGGCGTCGGGGCCGCTGGCAAGATGTGTTGGATTTTATATCATTCGAGTCGCCCACACGTATGTGCACAGCCACGTCCTAATCTAATCGATGCTGCCACACAACCTCTTTACTCGTAAGCTTTAAGTCCGACAGGTCCGATCTCTTCATCAGTGAATTGTTACGCTATATTCTGTATTCTCCAAGCCTCTTCAGTGATATAAGCCTCACTTTTCGGAAAAACATGCGCGAAAGCTTACCATCGACCTTGACAACCCGAACTTCTGAGCGGTGAGCGCCGGCGATAAGCTGCACTCACACTTTATTCTGACCGACATACTTATTGTAGGCACACTCCGAGATAACTTGGACCCCTTTGAGCAACACGGTGACGAAGCGTTGAATGATGCACTTCGTTCAGCTGGTCTTCCCGCCCTTCAGGAAGCTAGCGATGCAAGTATTTCATTAGACACTGAAATTGTCAGTGGAGGGAGCAACCTCTCTGTTGGTCAACGACAAATCATTGCCCTTGCTAGAGCAATACTACGGGGAAGCAAGCCTCTCATCCTGGACGAAGGTCGGTATTACTCAGGCTGTGAATCCCTCGAAATTTGACTGACATCGTATTTCAGCTACGTGGGGAAGATGTGTGGAGTGGAATACGCTTGAAGATCCAATAATATATGAGAGGGTCGCAATTTGGACATCCACGAGGGTGGAAGACAAATTCTGGTCAAACGCGCTGGGATTTGACCAGAACCACAGGCCGAATGCTGACATGAAAAGAGAATGAATAGTAAATCCGCAAGGCAAGATGTTCCAATAGGGCTTAAAAGGTTCCCTCCTCAATTCAAAAACTCACGTATTTTGAAGATTACAAAATCGACGCAGAGTCATACAACGCAGCCTGAGAACCGAACTTAACAAAGATGCGACCAGCATCACCGTTGCCCATCGACTTCAAACCATCATCGATGCCGATAATATTGTACGCCTTCGCTGTCGAAACTCTAATGTACCTAAGTATCTCTCATGCAGATTCAGATGGTTCTCGATGATGCGCGCATTGTAAGAATTTCAGTAATTCAAACAATCTCTATCTAAACAGATCCAATTTTTCAGGCCGAGTTCAACAGTCCCAAGTATCTTCTCAGGAAAGAACAAGGTATATTGCGAGCCTTGGTCGGGGGCAACCCCTATCAGGATGTTCTTTACGAACTCGCAGAGAATGAACGGAAGTAATCAAAGCGATTTCTTGAACTAATAATTTTCATGATCGCTTTTAGTTTTAAGTCAAACTCTCCTGTAAATATAAAGTGAAAGTGCTATGTAGAGCTGAGATTCGTCTGACATAAAGATACCTAATGTACTTTACACATTGGCTTGAGTAGAGGGGTAAGATGATACATACTTATGGTTACATTCAATTTCTGCCAGACGAGCGATTTCAAAGCTGGGCCGACGTGAAGAATCCTCTTCGATCCCAGGAGCCTTCCAATGGCGGCTGTCCTTCTCTCACCCATCCCAACCTCGAGATGGACAAGCCCGCTGCCCTCAGGAACAAAGTCCCATCGACCAAACCGGCATCCTTCAGTTCCGTATCCTTGAAAGTGCCCGCTGGCGTGAGACCGAAGTGCGTGGAATACTCGCTCAAAGCTCTCTGAAGCTTAGGCAGGTGATCGTCAGGATGAACCAGAGTCGATTGCATGATGGGGAACCATGGATTGGGAGTAATCGCCGCAGGCGAAGAAGGGGATGGGTTTACGCCTTCATGAGGAGTCGGCTGGGGTCCGGGTGCAGAGGGATGATAGGTATCTGGATTGTTGAAAAATCTCGCGATGTCGAGGGTGGGACGTCCGCGCCCGATGTACCATGACAGACAAATGGCGAAGTATCCGCGCAGCAGTTCGACTTGCGAAGGACGCTTCAATTCGGCGAAAATACCGGACAGGAAGAGGGACGAGGTAACAAGGTGCATGCTGTTAACGTAGTAAAGTCATCAAGTGTCGCCTGACCACCGGAATGACTTTGTGAGTACTTACAGGAAGAAATCAGCATTGAATGGCCCATTCGCCTCTGAGCCACCAACAGCGTACAGCAATACATTCGTCCACTGCAATTCCTGTACTTTCTTGGCAAGTTCACCGTCAAGAGTCCACTGGTCCACGTATTTCACAATCGTATCTCCGTAGTTCTCCATGACATCGAGGTAAAACCTTTGCTGGCTGGGGTCAGGCTCTTTAAAAGTACCCAAGCTTGGGTCGGCAAGAATGCGTGCAAGGATACTGAAGGCGTGAATGTCTTGCTTAGGTTCCTTGTCCGTGAGGCTTACGGCATCTGTGAAGCGGGACACCAAACCAGCACTAGACGGAATAAACCACGAGGAAGGAATTACGCGGCTCGAGTCTCCGCCGTGAACTGCTGTCTGCGCAAGGCCTAGGGTCGGAGACAAAGATATTAGGTAACAGTACCAGCAAATCAGACAAGATAGCGCGACTTTACCTTCGGCAAATGTTCCAGGCAAGGTAAATTCAACTCCAAAGCCCGTATGGATGATCGGGTGAAGAAGACCATCGAAAAACCTATTCAACATCTCGGGTTGCTTTTGTAAGCCCGTGGCAAAGTTAGCGCTTGGCGCGAACACGTATTCCTCAAGAATGACGTCGAAGCTTTTTTCTTTAAGTTCTGCTTTGAAGAATTCGAGATAAGCGTGGTAATAGCTTCACAGTGCATGAGATTAATAGGTATTCAGCTTGTTGAAGAAACCGAACTTACTTGTCATCTCCTAGATGATCCTTCCACGTTTGGCTACTGATGTTATTCGGAGAAGGGAATGCAGGACGTTGGTACTTGCTGTGATCCTCGTAGGACCCTTTCAGGACGCTTGCATCTGCGCCAAGGCACCACAGGGTTAGAGCAGTGTGAGCAGTGTGGCTAGATCAAGCCACGAAGTCAGTAGTCTACGCAGCACTGGCAGAAAAGCAACGACATACTTGTGAAAGCCTTGAAAATTGAAGAAGACATGCCATCGTTTATGGTTGTCTGTCAGAATGGCTTGAAGTGCAGTCGTCGAGGCCGGAGAAACTCCTGGCTTCGAACGTGGAAGTACCAGATTTTTGTTTGATAGTCCATGACGGCTTGGGACGGGAAAGAGGTTAGTATCGATGTCGCTCGTCATTCTTGAAGCTTGAGGGTAGTGAGTGTCTGATTTGCGCCATAATGCGGTCCTTTTATTAGAAACCGTACTCCCAAGTCAGGTGAGGCTCCCATTGACATCAGCGCTCTCATCTGCGACAAAAGCAGCTCTTCCATGGACAAATTTACACTATTCAGTGGGTCTCGTGCAGTCATCAGTTGGCCTTCTTCGAAACGTTCGCATAGTAGTCTCTTGTATGTGAAATAGCTTGGTAAGGCGGTTAGACTTGAGCCGAAGTCCTCGTAAGCACTTTCCGCTTGGATCGTCAATGGAATGGAAGTTGAGGTATTTCGATGGCTCTCGTGACGTTCAATCGCAAGCATTTGGCATTGGTATAGGGGTTCATCAAAGGATAGGAATCTCCTACTCTGGTCCAGGAAAAATCGGGAGTATCGTGGTTGGGCAAGGATAAAGAAAACACTCACTTTCATGAGAACTACCTGGCCAACGGGTAAAAATGACAATGCTTCGTCGTACACGGATGTGAAGTAGCAGGTCGAGTCACACAAAATGGACTAGAGAATATTATTGTCGCTGCTGGAAGGCTGAAATAGAAACTGATTCAAAATCAATATGTAGGTTGAAAAAAGGGTCGGAGGTTGAATTCTTCTTTTCTCCTGATCTTCAACGTTTGAACGTTGAACGTTGAAGAGGTCGAATGTACGCTCTCTCACACTAGCTCCTTCGTTTTCTCAGCAAAAGAGTTAATCAGCAACGTGTGGTGCCAACAGTCTTCTTCGCTGACGATGAGAGTTAAAAGGACCACGTTGAAAACATGCGTTGATGTGTAAAACATGGTGAGAGGACGTCTTCACTTTCCTCTTCAACCAACTCATACCATTTTTCACCAGTATCTTCGTTTAAGACACCTATATTTTCGAACTTGGTCTTCTTTTTTGTCAAAACAATAATGTGTGATCAGAGGCATTCGCCGTTCGTCCACGACCTGAACCTTTCGTCTCCCGGGATGTCTTACGAAGACATGCCGTATTCTGTGAGCTCGTTATTCTGCAGCGTGTTGTGCCTTACATTCACACACTTAACAGGAAAGCGTGGCGAGTCTGGAGGCAGAGATGGCGTCAATAGAAAGTATGATGGGGGAGCTGACTCAAAGACGCACCTACTTGAGGAGAAAGATAAACGCATTGTCGCCCACGGCGCAATTACCACTGGAAATTCTTACCGAAATATTCCGCCTCGCAAGTCAAGCATCCGACGATGGAGAACGAGCGATTCCTCCCCTCTTTTTCGGCGGAATATGCAAGGAATGGCGGAACATTGCGTGGTCTGCACCCCTTCTTTGGAACTCGGTGTCGGTACACGTGTCGCGCAAGACGCATGGGTCCCAGGTTCAGCTTTTAGGAGACTGGCTTTTGCGGGCAAAATCCTCCCCTCTTTTCATCAAGCTCACCTCGGACGACGAACACGAATCAATATTTTGCTCCCTCCGCGCCATCATGGACGTGCTCGTCACACGGTCCATGTATTGGCATAGTCTGGACAGCCTCCTTCCTCCGCAATGCCACGACATACTCAAGAATAACCATTTTCCAATGCTGACGTCAGTGTCCGTTCGACCACCCAAGGGTACAATATCGACTTTCAGTGAACCCCCAAACATGTTCCTTTCGGCCCCTAAACTTCTCGACGTAGATCTATCCGGCTACAATTTTCCTGCCATGGTCCTACCCTGGGAGCAGCTCCGGCGGTTCAAGACGCAGTTTTTGACTGTAGCAGAATGCTTGAAGGTTTTACGACGATCACCGAACCTCAAGGAGTGTCATTTGGAGAGTGTCTACTCACCCGAAATCTTGCCATCACCCATGGCGGATACATTGTACTCCGAACTGGAATCCCTCGACGTCATGCTTATCAAAGGCGCAGCCATATCCCTCCTCGACAGCGTAACGTTGCCTTCACTCCGTGAACTTCGTATCCATTACAGCGGCCCTGGAGGATTCCTCCTGTCTGCTATCAGCTCGCTCGTGTTGCGGTCCGCCTGCAACCTCCACCGACTTTGCATCGAAAAGCAGAATTTCAACGATGACGACCTTATTCCATGTCTCGAAACCGTACCTTCACTTTCCCATCTCCGTTTGACTGTCCTAGGTGATGGTCTCCATCCATCCACGGCATTGACCAACAAGCTGGTGTCTATGATGAATCTAGCACACAACTCCGGACAGCCTTTGCTTCCCAACCTTGAATCCTTCGAATACCGCGGCCGAATCATGTGCGACAGTACCTCGCTGGTGGACATGTTATCAAAGAGATGGCACTCAGGGAAGCAGCACATTCCGAACGGTTGGCGATCGCTCCCTTGAAGATGGCCGAGTTCATCTCGCCAGTACGATATGCAGTCTCAAGCGACCTTCAGGACGAAATTTCCAAACTCTCAGAGGCAGGATGATATTGAGCATTCGCTCTTTGGACGAGTTACCTGGGTCTCATCGTTGTGAGTAGTTATATAAATAGGTATCTATCCTTTACTCTTCCCGAACTTAACAATTTGAATAGAATTTATTAGTCGCTCCAACTCTGTCTACAAGCAAGTCATACCATGACAAGGCTATCAAGATGAACCCTCCTCCCGAACCATACTACATACGGAGAAGTAGCCGCTGTGAAATTTGAGAATTAGCGGAGAGAATGTGGCGAAGCGGGTTGACCGTTGAGTTCGGAAATTTGGGGTGTTCGTTTGTTTTTGCCACCTGCATCAATATATCCACTTCTGAATTATTAACACAAAGACCGAGGTTAACCTACGAATAACATTGGACTTCTCATTTCGTTAAATCTGGACTCTGTGATCTGCCGCTCTGAAGAAATTCAATCTGTTCGCATGCTTCATTGACCCTCTGGGTTATAAAATGAGCGATCAGTGTATGGCCAAGATCAAGCTGTTAGCATTCTCTTTAAATTCTATGTTTGGATGGCTTCAAGATCGATTGTACGTACTTATTCTTTGCTACGCGATGACGAGACTTATGCTAACCCTGCGCACAATATTGTTTGCAATGCAAATTCGACGAAAGCAACACGGGAAAGGGTCCCTGTCCTGACCCCTCGTACATCACGCGTGCATTCGAATTCATCACTAGATCAGGTGTCCAGAACGACTTTATCTCGTCAGGCCCAGGGTATGGACAATGTCTCCAGCACCTCGTTTACTGGATGCAGGTACATCTCTCCTTACATCCTCTCCTTCAAATAAGCAGATATATCATGGCTAAGCCAGCTATATGCAGACAAGTCCCGACCCTCCAAAGAAGCTCATAGCGCAATGTCAGATTACCGCTGATATTCTGGAGCATTACACTCATCGCGCCAGCCAAAGACCTCAAGTCTCTGATAAATATTTCCTGAGGAATGTACCGCCCCGGTTCCCTCTTTCCTTGATTTCCAAATGGCCCAAATTTAGTGGGCTGTGGTGTGGCTGCGTTTCAACTTGAAGAGCTCGGAAGACGCACCCGCTGAAGAAGCTTTGTATGTAGCTGGATTTCCTCTGGGCTTGTTATCGCTGATTAACGTTTGTGAAAATTTCCTTCAATTCAGGTTATCCCCTTATCGGTGACAACTCATCTTCCTCCTAGTGGTTTATTTCGAGAGGGCATTTATTTGTCGAGTTGAACCTAGTGATGACGCCAAGCACGAAGTCGACACCATTGCTGTCTCGAGCCTTTGCATGGAGCTTGTGAGTCATAGTGGGTATCTTTACAAACGAACTATATAGCAAGCAACTTAGCAAGCCGGATTACATTGGCAACATACATATGTACACCTACTTAGATTGTACCATGGGAGATCGCACTCCGTGAGGAATCCAATTCTACAAATCGAGCGGATTCTATTGAAGACGAGGTGATTGGTTCAAGATTTGTGATTGCAACTGAAGTGCCCCTAAAAATTGATGTGCCTTTTGTTTTAGCGTTTATGGGAAATACGATTCGTAAACGCGAGGCGGATTGCCCTGAGTGAGAAGCAATCACTGATGGACTTTATTCCTTATATGGAAGGTGTTCATAATTTCTAGTTAAGGAGCATTTTCAAGGAACGTCTAATAGATGATAAGCCCATCCCCCTTTCATTGATTTCAGACATATGTAAAATAGAATGTACTAACTTACAATACGAAGCTGTTATTGAGGGTTATATTACTGTATAACTCGGAACATTGGTCCAGTTCGTCAAAAAGCACCGACGACGCTTGTGTTTGTAATTATTTGGAATCACTATTTAGGCAATTATTCCCTTAGCAACGGTGGCAGCATAAATCGTGGATTGATTGTGGATTGCTCTTCGACGATTCTCCACAGCGGCACTATATAATATGGCCCAAATCTCCAACGATGTCCACAACTTCCCGCCCAACTCCCGCCCTCGACTTCGAGATTTCGCCTCCACTGCCAAAGCCAACTTTAGACTCTCGTCTCCAGAAAGTACACTCAGTGCCAGCACATCCCAAAAACAATGTCTTCGACAGCCTCTACATCTTTTGCCTCCACTTCTGCCAACGCCACAGATATTGAGGCGCAGCGCACATCCGCCCAAATTAACGCATTGACACCTGCTGTGACGCACGCGACATGGACCGCGCCTGAAGTGCGCGTGATGGACCCCATGGACGATCACTTCGGATACACATTCTCATCATCGCGGACACATGAGAGCCGCCACGACCGAAGGGAAAGCATTGCCGACGTGCCACCACCTTACGCAGAAGAGTCTGCCATTCCTCTGCCGGAGTATGCTCTGCACGCGCCAGAGCCAGTAACTCTCGCGATGTTCCTGTTCAAATTGGATTCTGTACGTCTCTTCCTTCGCTGAAATCAGACATGGATACTTACCTACTTTTTCTTATCACAGTATTCCCACCTTTCTGGATCTTGGTGCCTTCATCCTCCTCTCGCCTCTGCGCGAGCCTCCCAGCACATCCGACTCGACACCCGCATGGATGCCTGAGAAGACAGAGGACGAACGCAAACAAATTATCGCTACACTACGCGAAGTCGAGCTCAAATGGGCAAAACGATGCCTATGCGCATTTATTATCTTCGCCCTACTCGCTGTAGGAGGCGCCTTGGCTGCTTGGGGCCTCCTCCGCCACTGAACCAACACCTACGATCGATATCATAACCTTCACAAGACCTTCGCTATATCCTTGCATCACTCGCCTCACATTCGCTGCTTCTTCGGACACTTCTTACGGATCACTCATACAACTCAATGTATCATTATGACAACACATAAAACATTCGCATTCGATTTCGCCTTTACCTTACGACCTTCTACGATTTTGCATCGTGCTTAGTATTACTACATACTCCCTTTGAAAGGGAACGAAATGTATCGATAAAATTTCTCCTCTTTATTCAATATCTATCAAAATATTCCAGTCTTTCGTGGGCTTATCGCAGCCTTTTTCTTAACCTGAGCACAGGGATCCGGGTTCATGATTTATGAAAACTTGGTGCTCTCGGACGTGTAGTGTGCGCCTTACTAATGTGCAACCCTCAGGGGATAGGTTTGCTTCCCAGTCTTTCGGACCTCTGGCTTCGTATCGTATCGTGGCGCCCAAAATAGAACAGCTCCGAGCGTCAAGTGCGAAGCGCGCACTGGTGGCAATGGGACTGTTAAAGGCATGGAGCTACTGCTACAACATATTACATGGAATAAGTTTACGCAGTACAGCAGAGAAGCATATTACATGAGGTGTTTGGCTCTCGCTTGCCGTATGCTAAGAAATCGCAAAATACAAGCAATTTAAAAAAATGTGAATAAAAACAGTTCAGGTGATATGTGCATTGGTGGAGTGAGCTAAACCCACGCGAAATTGGTAAATCAGTGAGTCGGTGACCGGTGACCGGTGCGGTGACCGCCCATCCCTCTGAGTCGTGGCCAGTGGTATGGTGGCTGACTAGCGCTGACTGACCACGGATTTGTTTGTCCGAGCCGCTTGGGCTTTGTACTTACGTAAAGCCTTTGCGTCAGGCTCACTCCTCTCAGTACCCTTCAAATTTACCTCTCAATTGCATCATGAGCTCTCGACATAAGGCGTACATCATAGCTCGCGTTGTTCCTCATGGAAGTCCTCCGATAAGCCCAACTATCGGTGCATTGGCGCCTTACATACTCTCTGGTGCCCCGGTCGCCTGGCGCTCAAAGCCGCCATTCGCTTCATGACGCTCGTCAAGCAGAAAGATAATGCAGAGATTGTCGGAGAAGAAATTCGCGCACTCAACGGTTTATATGGCAGTGCAATGGCCAGGATCCTGCCATCCCCGATGTCCCTTGTCCTTTCACAAGTTTCTTGCTGGCATCGGCTTTCTCTACAGACCTCAGTAATGCGGAGGAATGGTTCGGTAAGGGATTTGGCGTATCATATAAAAGTGCACAGATGGGAACCTTCAAAGAAGGTATGTTATCTTTCTTTGAAACCAGAGTCATTCACCTATCTTTTCTCAGATAACGCCGATGGCATCACGATCATCGACGTGACTGACCCCGAGGTCCCATCATACTGTTTTCTCTTTTTCCATGCACGTTACGACAGTGCCGTACCATTACAGATACCAGTTTCAGCCGAGCAATATGTTCGACATTATGACCCCGCGCCCAATGGCCTGAGCGACGACGAGGGTAATAATTCCGCCATCGAGCTTGACGTGCTATCTACCATACACGCTTTTGCGTCTATCCCAATGATCTCCCAGCAGAAGATAGCCGAAGCTTGGCCCGAAGAATACGGGAGACCCAAGTACCGGGCAGGCAAGTACCTGCTACAGCCAACTGAAGAAGTATCCCATCCAGAAGCTACAACACTGTCGACAGGACTTCCTTCCCTCGTCGATCTTACTTTTGGGCCTGCCGTGGAAGTCGCCATTCGCAACAATGACAGAGAAACCCTTGAGTTCCTATTCTCGCTTCCCGGAAGATCCGAAAGGTCAAGGAAATCCTCCGCTCTCAACAGTCACTGCCTGAAATAGGCATTTATCTTCTCTCAAAAATCCTCGACTCCGACCTCCAACGAGCTAAGGTTGTCGACTTATCTGGGTTCCATCTCACAAGCGAACAAGTTATTGCTCTGTTGTCTCCGCATGGCGATGTCGAGGTCTTAACATTTCTAACAACTATCAAATGAATATCGACACTGTGGATAAATTGCTCTCCTTGATTCCATCTCTGCGACGCTTTGTGGTCTGGAATACCGCCGTAACGGACGATCAAGTTATGGACCTCCTTAAAAGGAAACCCGAATTCTTTCGCCTCCGCCTTGAAGGATTCATCCATCCAGCGTTCATGAAATTGCACGACGACTTCGCCGACGAATTCACCAGTCCCAATTTGTACGACGACTTCGCTGAATATAAATCCACCGCTTCAATTGCTTTCACGCAAATTTCCGGGCAAGATACGGGAACTCTTCTGTCTCTCTTCCTTACTTCACCCCAGGTCAGATCGCTCAGGCCCTCGCAGACTTTTTGAGTGCGCTTGCATCAGCCTACGGTGCAAACGAGATCGTATGCTCAATGGGACCTGGCTGCCCTACCGTCGCAGCTTATACTTGCCATGTCCGACAGGAAGGCGAATCTTGGGGAGAGCGTGCTGTGACACTCATTCCCAGTGACCTCTCAACATCCGTAAAGGAAGCATTGACAAATTATCAAGGATGGATCTTTTTATTCATTGAGACGGGGTATACAACATTTCAATACACCTTCTTGCGCCGCAACTTGGAGGTATTCGACCAATTTGAGAAAGATCTCAAGGAGGTGCCGCCCGACGCTCGATGGCCCCCAGCACATGAAGTCCAGACTATTAAGGATGCATATGCAACCCGGGGAAGGCTATACCATGTCTATGATGTCTATGACTTCTTCAAGCAGCTTGAATCAGAAGGGCGACCACCTGCGGCACCAAAGACATTGCGCCGGCTATTTGACCTTTTTTCTACGGCGAGCAACAGGGATGGTCCTGGTTCATTGAAGTTAATGACTTACGAAAAGGTGCTCTCGTATTTGTAGCGCCTTCCTATAAATCTGTCAGTAAACGCCTCCATGCAGCCATAATTCTATCATCACTTTGGTTCCGAGTTTACTTCAGTCTTTGAAGTGCTGCCTTTTCAGCGCCATTGCACGCCTTTCCAATTTTCTGTATATCCATTTCGAGTCCCTCCTGAGCCGATATTAGCTCTGGTTGCTGTTCTCACCCATCAGGGACACTGACTTCTGGCGGGTCGTGGGCTGGGGCGCTGGTAACGGACATGGAAGACGATTGCGATGTGTTTGAATTGAAAATAGTAACCGTTTGTGGTAACCTTATTTCCTTCTATTAAAAAAAGCCCAGCGTTTAATAGGGGAGTTCAAAGTTGACGCAACGGCCGATGGTCGCTACAGAAAATATGAATCGACTTCACACGACTTTCCGAAAGATCCATCCAACGGAGAAGCGGCGCATCGGTAGCTGGGGACGTGCCCAAAATTTCGTCTGTGACAGGGGTCAACAACACACTAGTTCGAATACGAATAAAGCTCACGCTTGCCCGAGTATCTTAGCGTGAGGCTACCATCCTGAGTCATCAGCGTTGGGGTCCACGAGAAATTCCAAATGCATGCCCTCCTTTATGAGGCCCTGCACCGTCTTCGCATCTGCGCCCTCAAACTTGATCTTCGGCGTCGTCGTAAACACAACGGATCGGAGCTGCGGAACCATCGTCTCTTCTCCAAGGTCTTCTGCTGTCACCGAAGATGCTTGTGATCTCTTCTTCGCGTCTATGCCATCGAGCCGCCATCGACCAACTAAAAACTCGCCCAGGGCGTGAGAACTGAAGGCGACGGGGCCCTGGTACACAAGTTTCTCCAGATTGGGAACAAGACATTGGTCATACGATGCATCGCCCTCGGCCTC
This sequence comes from Flammula alnicola, assembly GCA_015499995.1. NCBI lineage: Eukaryota > Fungi > Basidiomycota > Agaricomycetes > Agaricales > Strophariaceae > Flammula > Flammula alnicola. The sequence continues at coordinate 69,463 of JADNRV010000032.1, forward strand.
ATTCTCATCCCCCTCCCTGCGGTTCACCTTCCTCGTCGGATTGAGAAGATCCAAAAATCTCTGCGACAGCTTTCCACCTGTTTCCGTGGCAGGGTTGAGCAACAGCAACTCCTTCAACGTCGGAAGCTCTCTCAAACACTCCACCAGCTCCTGCTCAGGCGGCGTGACGCCAACAAGGTGTAGTTGTCGCAATTTGCACGCCGAACGTTGTATTAGTGGGAGCACGGCGCGGAGCAGGGGCTCTTCATCCGGCAAGGAAAGTACGAGCTCCTTGAGGCTGGGCAGCGTCATTGCTCCTAACAGCGCTGGCAGCTCGAATGCTGTGGCAAAGATCAGCTCGAACGACTCGAGCGTCTCGTGTCGGATCAGATTCGCGGTGAAGGGCACGATGCCACGATGCAACTGCTCGACCTGGCAGCTCCGGAGTTTTGGGCACAGGTGGAGCGTCTCGAGACACTCGCCGACGCTAGAGTACTCGCCGTCGATATGCTCGAGCTGTGCCCACGGTAACAGGACGTCGGTGATGGAATACCCTACGAGTGTGACCTCCCGCAGGAGTGGTGCAGACGAAAATATATCGACGCGTGCCATTGATGGACTGCCTTCGGCCACACGCAGTGTTACACTTGTGAGTAGGGGGAGATCATGTCGTATTTGCGCGAGGGTGGGCTTCCATGTGTCGGGTAGGAAAAGATCAATAGTTTGCCATTGTCGTGAATGAGTGGCGAGAGCGTCTATGATGGCGGCAGGGGTGACATCAATACCCCAATCATCATCGTTGTCGTTATCGCTAACTTCATCTTCAATGAGTGTAATCAAGAGAGGGCGTTGGCGGGAATGCGTGAGCCAATATCGAAGGAGTGAGGCCTGGGTATCCCCATGTTTGTTGCTGAGGTGTAGCGTAATGGTGCTCCAAAGTTGTGACGCACCTCGTGCGATATTTCTCCACGCGCTACAAATTGTGCCTATAAACAAGGGTGTCACGGCACCCACGCCGATACCCAGCCCCAAATTTAACCCACCTTGGGAGTACATGTTCTCATCAGCGTGGCCATCCCCGTAACTTGGTAGACACGCGAATTCGAAGATGAGGGTGAGGAGTTCTGGTGGAAGGTTGACAGCGGGCGAGAAGGTATTACGCTTTCGCTTGAGGGATGCTCGTTGTTTGACAAGCATAACAATGGCGTCCTCCGTACGTGCAATCTCCGCGTCGATACATGCTGTTTGATCGTCTTTCTCTAGGCCCGTGTTATTAGAGCGGTAGCTGGTATCGGGTTCCGCGTTGCGTCGCACATAACAGCTACAGCAAGTGTAAGTGTACATCACAATCGAGCTTTTCGTAATTGTCGCTTGATTTCTGACCGGATGTTCTTTGGGCGGTGTCCTACAGCCAAATGGAGAAAATTCAGAGGAGGTTCCACAGTACGAGGACCACATAAATGGAAGCAAGCAATTGGGGAAAGGAATAGGAAAAACTCCTCGCAAGATAAAGGCTGAACTTACCTGGTTACGCCAATAAATACCTATTTCCAGGATGGACGATCGATTTTCCACGTTTACATCCAAATTATTTAACGACAGGCTTGAACGATCGAAGATAGATGAACAGGAGAATTTGCAGCGCTGGCTTGATGAATGGACGTTGTCAGGCGTGGCGCAGAAGAGCGAAAGTTGTGCAGTCCTGGGTACAGTTGAGTAGGCGGCGCTTGCGCGACGGAAATAATGACGCAGGGAATACTGCTGCCTCGGAATCTATGGCCATTGGTACTGGTGAGTCTGCGCTATTCTCGTCAAACTTCTTGCAACACCTTTGTTACACGTATGTTTTCGTAAAGATCAGACAGCCATGAGAGGTTTACAATCGCCTGATTTGATTGCGTGACGAATCTGCCTCCTAGCCGGATCACTGTAATGCCTGGGCGCAAGGTTTTCCCAAAGACGTAGCGGAAAAGAGGAACAGTGAATGCTACGCCTTCGAGGATTGCGAATGTCCCGTGTAGCCTGAGAAATTGCCGGCTAATTCATTCTAAAACTTAAAGCATCCGATGCGTGTTAGAAACTGAATACTCACTTGGAAGGCCGCAACTATTACTCATAGAGCCGATTTGAGGTGCTGGAACAGATGACTTATGGGAGGTAAGGAGGACGAAGGAAGAATTAGAGAAGAGCATCCAGGAAATACTCGTGTAGTAATACGCCATGTCACGTGCTAAAATTCCTTTAACAAGGAGAGATTTAGCCCCACGTTACGCTTCCAGCTCCAAAGTACTGTGGAGGTAAATCTCCCCTAAGAAAGGCAAAACCACAACGTCCGGTGATATAAAACGCCGGGAATTACATGCCACGTGCCCAGAATTCTTGACGAGAGAAAACGGGAAATCCAGCCTCCGGCGCTTCTTCGACCGTAAATAAACTGAAAACATATCGATATCGATGTCAAAGTGGCGTCGAACTTGGCGTACGTGTTATGAATGTTAACTGGCAGTACGTGAGACCGTGATACATACACACCGCTCACTCATGACCACTATGACAGGCAATATGTATTATGTCCACAGGATACTATGCCCCCTTCGTTCAAAACGTTCGTGAGGATGTCCTTACCTCCATTGAAACAGAAGGGCGCCGACCACTCAGATCAACGACGTATGGTCTAATGACCAAGAACGCCTACGGCTGCACCTTTATCCCACGAATTTTACCATCATGCCAAAGAGGAGGCACGACAAGATAAATCAACAGCAGATTTCGATGCTCAGAACGCGGGGCTCGTTCTCGAGGCAAGGACGCTCGTACTAACGTTCGTTATTATGCCAGTGGGAGTTTCACACCCTAACTCAACCTCTCTGAGCAGACATCTCGAAACGCCCTGGGACTTTGACGATGCCTTGACCTTTTCAACAATTCACTGCGCTTGGTGAACCTCGTCGACTCGGACTTTCTTGAGCTGCTGTCGTTCTACGCAAACTACACGCTTCATGTTAAATTGCGAACGATATTCAATTTATTGACATCTCCCAACGGCGCACCTTCGCACGACGACCAAACTCTGTATCGCTCCTCATGGTGCTATTCGGGTCGATATCCACTGTCTAAGGCACCTGCATCTGCGCATGATCCTGCCTCCCCACAGTATTCATCCCTTCCCTGCCAACCACGCGTAGGGCACCGGCATATTCTTTCTCCTCAACAAACATTGCGCTTCTTTCCCCCTCTTTCCATCGGGGCTGTTGTTCTTGTTATTAGACAGCCGGGAACTTGAACAGGCCATTTAAGCCGTTATTTAAAGAAGAGTGCGTAGATCCAAGTTTGCCTTCCACTTCACTTCTGCACTCACTTGTCGTTGAGTTATGGAGACCGGGCCCGGTTGAGAGATGCTGTTTGGCCACATCGTCCTACTAAGAAGCTAATCTCGTAAAACGTCCTTGAGATAAGCTCGTAAATAATGCTCTACATGTTGCATCGTGCTAAATTAATCACGGACCATGAGGTTCAGGCTTTGGTTACGAAGCAGACCCCTTGCAAGGTTTCGCCCTTATGGAATCGAGCATAGCAGAAGGATTGATATTAGGTGGTGCTTTCGCTGGTGCCATTTTTGCAACTGCTACGCAATAATTTTTTTATACAGTCAGATTATACGATTGGACTCGCAAAGAATACTGACCTGACAATTCTCTGGATAAATCCATGTAAGTGGGCAGACTTGAGTGCCGGATCATAGGGTACAATAAATCGTAGCAAGTCAGATAACATGGAGACTCTTGGACCCGTTCATGTCTTTGCGTCTTGAATTTTTTTAAAATGGGACAGCAGGACGTGTTATTAATTTATTGCTAGAGTACCAATGTATCAGCGACATAACAGGATGTCCTCGTACATCCTGTTTGAGGTCCTCTGGCATCCAGGCAAAGGTAATAACCAATACCAGGGCAGCTTGATAACTTGTCGAAGTCATCCGCATCATCGCCTTCGATATGCCTCATCGCAATTTTTTCTACTTCAGAGAGGTCTGCAACAAATAAGGCGCATGCACCTCGAAATTATCGCAGCCCAACCGTCATATCAATAGTCCAACAAAATTTGCACTCGATCCAAGTCCATAATCATCACAAAGCAGTCCACTCCATTTCCTCTGGCTGCCCATCTCCAGCCCCTGCGTCACTTTCTTGCATATGTCCTCCACTCCCACCATCGGCGATGCTCGCCTCATTAATCTCGCCTCCCGATGCACCACCCATACCGCTCGAAGCACCAGCGCCGGCCTGGACGTGCCCAGCACCCTCCGGCTCTCCTTGGAACCACACCCGCCCCTTGGGTAGAATGATCGTGCGGAGCGTCGGACACGAGCGGTGCCACTGCTTCGCGATGTCGGCCTCGCCTGCCTCAGCACGGGCGGAGGCAGTACCCTCGTCCGTACTTGTATTCGAGGTCGACGAAATGGCGTTGTTGGGAATGTCAGAATCGTCGGCGTTGGAAACGTTCGCGTTGGTATTGGTGTTACTAGGGACGGCAACCGGAGCGGGAGCCGGGACTGGGGCGAGAATCGGGCTAGACGGTGCAGCCATGAATGTTATATACTATTGAAGATTGAGGTCAGACCAAAATGATAACAACGATGAGTCGACTACCTACCTTCAAACATTTGAAGTTGGATAGAAGAACACCCGACTGTTCTAGCAGTTCCTTTATAAAACAGATGAAATGAATTATGGTATTTCACACTGCAACCAGAAGCAACCACGGCTCGAGGCCTACCTGATTATATTCCGCCATGAGCATTACTAAATGAAGCGCCTCAAGTTCCGTAAACCGCCTTGCCAATGCCTCAAACAAGAAATCTGGCGCAGACGGATCGAAGCTGATCACACTCAGCCTCTTGAGTGGAGTGCTCGATAAGCAGAGGGCATCGAGACTGGGGATACTCATGTCGGGGAAGAGTGGTATGGAGACGACCTCCACGGGGCGACCTTCTACCACTGCCCGCACAAGGGTTGCATCGGCGTGCACGGCGTTAAAGCAGTGCAAATTTGGCAGGGCCCCAGGCGCGAGAACGAACATCTCGGAGGCAGGGAGCACCATCGGCCCATGAATGTGGTCGATAAAGGGCAGGAACATCATCGAGTCTGTCTGGTACCCCCGCAGGGTGAGGTCGACGATGCTATCCTGCGACTCGAGGAACCGCGCGAGCGGGCGGCGGCAATATATCGACGTCGTGAACTGCCGCAGCTTGAAAGTGCAGCCTTCAAAAATCCACAATGGCGTGTGCGTCTTTGGCAACTCGAGATAGAGCGATGTCAGGCCCTTCATGCGGTGTAACGCGCGCTGGAGCAGGGCGTAGAAATTAGAAATCGGGATTGCCTTGGTCATATAGTTGTCGGGGCTTTGCCCAGGGATGAGAGGGACTTCACTCCCAGAGCTTGACTTGGATCTGGTGATATTGATGTCCAAACTTCGTACAAGGGTTGGGAGGCGCTCGTTGGCAAGCACGGTGCGCAAAAAGGATACGATGGCCACTGGGCGGGTGAGGATGACGTCGTGGTATAAGCGGCGAGTTGACATGGCCGACATGAAAGAATTAGTCACTAGAAGAGGTTTCAGTGAATCTTTAGAAAGATAAGAGAGGATATTGTCGATAATCTCGGTCGGGAGCCTTGGACGCAGAGTCGGAGGTCGAAGAGGAGTATTATTGAGAATTGTGGAGGCCCATTCTGACCGTTTCGCGCTACGCATTGGGTTGGCTGTATTGCAGATAGCAGTGAGGGTGTCAGCTTCGCTAGAGAAAAGTTGAAGCCGGTCCTTGAGCGTGGATAGCGCCGCTGACAATGCCATCGAGGTTCAGGTGAGAGAGATAATATCATTCCTTTTTCACACGATATATTATAGACAACCCGGGCCGGCCTGACTTTTAACGTGAGCCGCTCCCTTACATGTAGCCAGCCAATTTGATTCTCAATTCTCAACTCTGACCTACTCTGACAATGCGACTCGCAACCACGGTGTCGTCAAGGAGGACCGTTGATTTTTGGTTCAGAATCTCTCTAGGTGAGTACAGAATGATCTGGACGGTACCTGCTATTCCTCAGGAATCCAGGTCCCTCAGAACTTCTTGAATCTTTGAAAGCCAGTTTTACTGCGAGTCCGACGGACTCCGACCTTCAAGCCTTGAGCGCTCAGCGCTAAGTACTCAGTACCCATATTATCAATACCCTTCACCTTTTACCATGGGCCAGTGACACCAGGCATATCTAATAGCCCAAGTACCGTTGCATTGGTTCAATACACCATCAGCGGTGTAATGATCGTCTGCCGCTCAAAGCCTCACTGCTCTCGTGAGGCAGAAAGATAATGCAGAGACTGTCCGAGAAGCAGTTCTCGCACTCAACAGTCTATATGGCAGCGCAATGGACGAGCCTCCCACCATTCCCGATATTCCTTGTCCTTCCACCGCTTTCTTGCTGGCATCAGCTTTCTCTGCAGGTCTCAGTGATCCAGAGGAATGGCATGGAAGTTGGAACGGGTATCACATAAAAAATCCAAAATGGGAGCCTTCCAAGGAGGTATATTATTTTTTCTTAAAAACCCGACTCTTTCACCGATCCCTTCTCAGATAACAACGATGGCATCACGATTATCGATGTAACTGACCTGGGGTTCCTATCATACTGTTTTCTCTTCTTGGAGATGACGCTGGTCATGGAAGTCATGTACCGATAAGGACGCCAATATCGACAGAGCGACAAAGGCGAAAACGAAGATATCGCCTTTGAGCTAGATGTACTGTCTATCATACGCTCTTTTGATTCTATCCCCATCCCTATGCAGAGGGTAGCCGAAGCCAGCCCACCGAATACGGGGTACACCAGCAGTCCTCCGAGTCGCTACAACAGGAACCCCTCCCGGAAGTTGCAGCAGGCCTTTTTTCCCTCGTTGATCTTACTTTCGCGCCTGCCGTGGAACTCGTCATTCGCAATAACCCAAAGAGACAAACTTGAGCAGAAATCCAGCACGATCGTCGAAAGAAATTATCATAAGTGGTGTTCCCGAGTATCTATATAATAAATTCATGCAATTTAAAGAATATATATCCGCAAGCTCTTTGGCCGCGCCTCCTCTACTGCACCTTCGATTTACCGCCAAGAATACCCCTCGCCGCAGCCTCCGCCTCAGCCCTGATCCCCTCCGCCTCCACCTCCGCCATCAGCTTCTGCTCATACGCAAACTGTTGCTCCTTAGTCGCGTTCTTCATGGACTTCTTCGCAGCCGCCACGCGCGCCCGGTACTCCCGATATTTGGTGTCCGTCCCGAAGATCCTGTCCCACCAGCGGAAGGAGGTCGAGAAGTTGTTCGTGAAGGCCATGTGGTGGAAGTCGTGGTGCTCCGCTCCAGACCAGAATGGGAGGATGTTGTGCAACGACCAGGGGAAGTCTACGAATTCAAGAAATGGTAAGAACGTATACCTAGGCAGAGAGAGTAAAAATAAACTGACCATATCCACTGTGGGAGTCGATAGCCTGGAACAGCCTCAAGACGATCCAGAGGTAAACAGTGGCGATGTGCAGGTTCTGCGTGAAGTAGCAGTACAGAATAGGCCCGAGGATAGTACCCGCGCCAAGAATGAAGACCTCAGCAGGGTGGGCATACTCTGCAGCAAGACCGAACGGTGCCGAATATTTGTGGTGGATCTTGTGGATGTGCTTGTAGAGTACGCCAGTGTGCAGTGCCTGATGGGCTGTGGATGGCGTCGATAATCAGTAAAAGTAAACGACAAAGCAAGAGAGAACCGTACCGACGAAGTGGAAGAAGTCCTCGAAGAAAAAGAACAAGAAAATCTGGGGCGCCATGGTTTTAAGGGATGGGAATGGAACTTGGTATGTCTTCATGCCCAAGCTTTCAGCCATAGGGTGGAAAAGCCAGATCTGTAATGTCAAACGTAAACTCTCTTTTCTCCTGTCCAAAGTAGATGACAAATGAACGACATACCGCGGGCAACTCAATGGTAAAATGCGAGAAAAGCACCTGCTTGGTGCAAGCCCATTGTTCACCGGGAGTTGGGATTTTGTTGGGTTGCAGTTTCCATTGGCGGAAGTAGGGCATCGCGTCGATGATGATGAATGGAATGCTGCGTCCGAAGTAGACGATCTAATGTATGGTTATGAATCAGCTCTCCGTTTCGTTCTTCATATAGATGGCGTTGACACGAGAGAAAACACGTCACATAAAGTGCAGGACCGTAGAAAACAAGAGACGCGAAAAAAGGACAGAGAAACATACCTCGTGCAGTAAGAAGCTCATTAATCCCGTGGCAATAATGGGGTTGCCAATCCAGACATACCATGCCACCCATTGGTGCTCAAGCCATGAGAGCGACGAAAAGTCTGTGCCAGCGTATAACTCATTAAGCACGTCAGGAATTGTGCTATTGAGAGCCATGGTGGTGGTGGTGGTGGTAATATTAGATGGGTGTCGTAAGAAGAACTCCCGCAAGTCTTAACGACTTTTATGTGTGGCCAGGACCTACCGAATACGGGGTCTGGATTGTCGTAATAGATGGTATGGGGAGAAAAGCAAGAGAGAATGAAAAAACACAAGCGCGAACCGCACCACTTTCTTGAAAATTCCCAATGTGGCGTGACACTGATATCCTCCTTAAGTAAATGGAGCACGTGACGAAGGATTTGCGGTGATCTCGACCCTTCTCGAGCTTCAAGCCCACTGCCCAGTGAGAATGAACGAAAATCCTATACTTATGTAGTCGATGGCAATTGACGGAAAATTAAGAGAGGAGAACCACAAATCTCTGATCTGAATTTCAGTGGAATTGGTACAGTTACCAGTCACCCCAACGCCAGTTACCTAAGTACCAGTCAATGTCATCTGACCAACTTGAAGCACCATTTCAGAATCATTCAGATCTTTCTTTTTCACCCACCCACCGCACCCGTGTCAATGTTGGTATCATCCAGCCCCTCCTAGTAATATCTGCTTAAGCCCAACACAGTGCGGCTCCTCACATTTTGGACAGGATTGAAGATTTGAGAAAGGGCCGGTAATACGGTATGTGCAACACAGCTTCCACGTCGTGAATGAGCGGCTCTATTCCTGCACGCCGCCGTCGTCGCGGAGATGGGCACCTTGATGTGCTGTTCAACAACTCTGGTGTGACGAATACCATCATTGATCCGCAGGCAATATCCAAGCTTATCCAGATTCCAGGACATCAGTGTGGAGGAGTTTGAGAGTACGTGGATTACCGGTCAGCGCTTCAGCGTTAACGCTGGCTCGAGTTATTTGGTATGCTGTCGGACTATGACTGGAAGCCGATTGAAGCACTGGCTGATTTGGTATTCATCGCTGACGCAGCTGTGTCTCCCCCACACGCTCGAGAACAAATATGGCCGCACAGTATCGTATTCTGCTCGAGGTATGATCCAAACACGGAACATGTGTGAATTCGACTTTCCTGACATCTTTCTGAAATGTAAAGCGTCGCTGCTGGTGTGTTCTATCATATTTCATGCAGGTCCCGTCGTAAGCCTGAATGACCGTAATTCATCTTATTAGGAACTGGAGGTGTGATCGGCCCCCCACTACGCCTCTTCCAAGTCGGCATTGTACGGCCTCCTTCACTGGATCTCCATGCGACAAGCCAGGACGGTAGTAAGACGATTCCATTCCAAATGATTTGCAGCTCAAAATCTGATTTGAACTCATGCGTTACTACTAGTTACTTAGACCTGCAATGCAGTCGCACGTGCGTTAATTGCAGGCGCGTCCTTTTCGGCCGCTCAGGCTTGGACTTAATTTAAAACTGGAGATCTGAGCTTCGTTTCATTTAATTTTCAGAAACCACGATGATGGCGAATGCACCTCAAGAGCTTAAGGTAATCAAATACAGCTTCCCTACATCCCGTATCATAAACCCACCTCCTCGTCTCGTTTTGTTCTCATTTCACAGGCCAAAATCCCTGTCGGACGGTTCGGTCGTCCTCAGGAAATTGCTCCGATCGTTGAGATACTCGTAACCAACGTATATGACCAATAAGGTCTGTTTATTTTACCTTTGTCGAGAGAGAGAGAGAGAGAGATGTCTCACCGCGCCTATTGCAGATCATTGTCGCGGATGGAGGCTGCAAGCCCAGCGCTTTTTGAGCGTCGATTTGAATACTAGTAGCCTCCTGATGACATCGATGGACCGAATAGTTGGTGGAAAAGTGGTCGTGCAGGCCGTAAGTAACCCACTTTCAAGCATGTAGCCAACGACCTCGCACCTAACCCGATGACAATCAGCTTTGAGTCCCTTGCCGCTTGGGGCCATTTGTGTGCGCACAAGTCAGCTGGAAATCATTAATCAAGTCCGTATTCAATTGCGCGATCGGTAACAATCATACACTATGCGTGAGATTGTGTAGATACCAAAGTCCAAGAACAGTCCATTACTCGTTCAGTGCAACATAGTCCATCTGGGATAACTCGAAGTAGATGTACTCGAGTCTTCAAGCAATGATCGGGAATTGGGGACTGAAATTGCCACTATCACCAAACACTAGTAGCAAGGTGATCGAATGTCAGGCTTTGGTCATTTGTACATCAATATTCTCGCAACTCACAAGTGATGGTGTATGTTCCCGGAACGGTGTCGGTCGGCACAGTGACGACTTCGTGCCCGGATCGCAAATCGAAGCCTTCAGCGAGGAAGGTCTGCTTACTATGATTGTACCATTCACTATCAAAGAATCCGAATCGTTCAACATATCAAGGAATAAAACATTCCAGACTGGAAAAGGACTGACTCTTGTTCAAGGCGATGAGACCCTCGTTGGAAATATTAACGGGTGCGTTCGAGGTATCCCTTAATAGGCCAGAAACTCGTCATTCAGAATTTTTTTCACGACATATGTGAGTCAAAACATACCAGGTAACGAGCTCTTGTTGGCCTACGACCCAGACCGAGTTAGCGTCTGGCTTGATAATTGTCAGAACGAATACATCGAGAGCAGACTTTGCAACCAAGGCTGCGCAAGATGCCTGGGCAGCGAAGCCGACCGCCATCAAAGCAGATACAATAGAGAGCTTCATGATGTTGGGACGAAGAGAATGTGCGAGTTGTAGCAGTATTGAAAGACTCGAATACTGGGGAGGTCCAACAAATTGTGTTTGCTTAAATACTATGCAGAACTTTACGGCAAGGGTTTTCGAGGCCTTTTTTCGGCATAGGGGTGTCACCGTTTCAGCAAATAATAATTTGTTAGTGATCTACCACTGTGATACTGATCTATGTCATGGACCGGGCGCCATCGCAGCGATATGTCAGTGATTCGTGGCCGAAGTTCGCTTAGAAGAATTCAGCTGTCTTCTTGTTCCTGTATGCATTTCAATGGTATAATTATAGCATCTCTAGAGGAAATCTGTCGCCGTTATGGGAAACAACAGGAAAAGTGTTTCCAAGCGTTGACTTCTATGTCGGAAGAAAAGAGAATGGTTTCTTGAGATCTCTTTTTGGGGAAATATGCCATGAGAAGTTCTGATTAATTCCACAGCCTCACGTCAAGCCTTCAAAGCAAATCAAAGACAAAATTAGCCACGGAACTTCACAACACCAAGTCTCGTTGTACGACGCCTAACTTCGCCAACAGTTGATAAAAGATGTCGGTGCAGTCATAAGTCACTGTTGGCCCCCACCGATCGAGGACGTAATCTCTCTAGAATATGGATCAGATTGTACGGAATTTCTGAATCCTGAGACGAGGACAAGACAAGCTGCAGAACCAGGTTCATAATATCTTTCCTTCCCAGCAGCGGGTCCGTAAATATCTCGACTGCCTAAGAAGGTCATTTTTCAATGACAACACTTGGCTCATGGTGTTTGTCTTTTTTTCGATCTTTCTCGAATGCTAGAAGGACCCTAAGTTCACGATCTTGAAACGTGACTACATCAGCAAACCTGGGGGACGCAGCAGAGTGCTGCCGAGCGCTACATAGTGCCATAGTGTCATAGCATAGGGTACCGAATGCGTAGCGTTACATAGCATTCTCACGTTTATATATAGATGCGGCAGCGCACTATGGCCCACTATGGATTGCTATATAGCATTAGGTCATGTCTTCACAGTTCTATGCTGGGCTTCCTCTGCAGGGCCTTTTGTATTCAATCATGGCATACTATTCTGTAGGTCTCGAGATGATAGCTAACAATGTAATATATTTGAACTACCGAATACACATGTAAATACTAGACTAAAGGCCAGTCAATGTACACGAGATGGTAATCGAGGGTAATCATTGCCGGCGTTGGAGCTGGCGCCATTACCGACACTGTTTAAGATACCTCCCAAGGCCGAACTTGAGAAGGAGGCGGGAGGCGGGGTGGTGGACGAATCTGCAGCTGAGGAAGAAGCGGATGGGGTAACAGAGGCCGAAGGGGACAACGAAGCAGAGGTGGAGGGTGAGCTGGCAGACGAATCTGTGGCAGAGTTGGGTGTAGTCGAGGGCTCACCTTCCACTAACACGCATGTCGACGATCCCGTATCTAGAGAATATAGCTAGCTATCAGCACACCATGCCATTGAAAAGGTATGAACGATGCTCGTACTTACAGTCTTCGTTCGTGCTCACCCGCTTCTATCCCCAGGTGTCGACGAATGAACCCACACCACCCAGCCTCGATCTACGCCAGAGAGTAGCTATGCTCGGCGCATGTACATTACCCCTCTGCCTATATCCTCGCACGCTGAGGAACCAGGCCCTCGATAGCAACGCTATGTCTGGATTGCTGGAAAACGCAGTGAGTGGGGTCAGGAGGGCGGTAGAAACGAAGTAATCACGCACCCAGCGAGGCCAGGTAAGCCATCCACAACCCCTTGCCCCTCTCTACCCTCGCCGACGACGTCCACGGCTGTCTAGCTCACAGACGGCATTTCGAACGCTGCAGAGAGAGAAGGAAGATGGTGAGCACACGTCTCCAACCCGATCGGAACAGACAGAACACTCACAGTATACACATACAGCGCATCGATGGCTGTTCCGCAGCCATCTCCTGCCGCTCCGTATGCCCACCACCAACCCAAACCCATGCATAACCCGCCGAGTGTCCACCGTGCTGCCAAAGTAAAAGGGGGCATCGATAGGTGGCGAGACATTAGGCTGACATGTTGAAAGTGGGGGATGCGTGCTGGCCCGCAATGCTGGCCACTTCCAGCATGATCTCGCAGTCGGCGGGTGGGGGTGCTGGTTCAGACGTGGCTAACCTAGACGTAAAAGGTGAGTGAAAGACTATCCATGACCGAAATACGACACGTACTGAATGTTGAATACTCGCTTCATCCCTCTCGCCATCGCCGCCCCACGAACTCATAGAATCCACCCCGAACCCTGCCTGCGATCCATCCATCACCGGCTGGCCACCTCCAGAACCGCCCAAATGAAGTCCTTGCCCTGCCTTGCTGATAGGTCATGTCGTCTAGTTACTATCTAAGTAGATCATAGAGAGGATGAATCGTAAGTACACGCCCACCTCTGAACGCAAAACGAACGAAATACTCACTGACAATTTGTCTCCTGCGTCTTTCTGAATCACAGCTACCCCTTCGTTCATTGGTTCCGCTGCTCTTGCTCGCTCGCCCTTGACCGTGATTGCCAGAAAGCTGGTGCAGCCGCCGACAGCGAGGACAAGAGACATTGTTTGGGATGTTAGATAAGGCGAGGGTGCGAAGGCGGAGGGTGTGCATTCAAGGTTCCGGCTTTCCGTGCATCGTTAGGCCTGCAAGGAGCAAAAACGTATGTAAGTATACGCATCTGCATCCCAAATCAGGATGCGTAGGTAGCGGGGTTGGCTTACCGACGAGCGAGCGGCTACGTTGCTGGTGCGACTCTCCTTGCCTAATCCCTGCGTAATCCGTTTTGTCGTGGTAACGACAGCTTCTCGTCGTGTTTCTAGCTGATGAAAGATGTCCGATAAGTAGGGTATGACGGAGTGGAGACGTGTGTGACTGACCTTTTGGCGGTTTCAAGGTATGTACGGCTGTATCGATGAGGGGATAGGGTGCCTTGGGGACGGTACGTCGCCGTCCTGTCCCTCTTCATTGTTGGTGGCACTGACAGGCGCTCGTTTGTTCGATCTCGCTTAACGTTGGGTGAAGTGCTGGCAACTGAGTTCGAGGACGCGGCCGATGCACTGCTACCGCTACCCGAGCCATCGGTAGGAGTGGCTGCTCCATTGTTACCAGCTGCAAGGGGGCGATTAAGAGGCTGCCAATGTCAGTTCAAATAAGGGGGACTTACAGAGACCCAAAATATTGAGAGTGTCGCCGACGATGTCCCTCTCCTCAAACTGCCTCTTGATATCGATAGATCGAGGAGCATGAGAGTTCACCGGTGAATGGCGGTCTCGGGCGTTGTGGCGGTGGCGATGGTGGACGACTTTGACAATGTGATGGCGAGGCGACAGAGGGGCCAAGGAAGTGGTGACATGGTGGGGAGAAAGAAAGCGATGCAACGAGATTGAAATTTCGTTAAGTCCAAATTTCTATTTGCGGACATCAACATGTCACGTGAAGGAATTGTACAACATTGTGCACGACTGTTTTATTTAAGTGGCGAGATCTCTTTTAATATAACACTCCATAGTCTATCAATGAAACTGTAAACAACTATATACATATTTGAGTAAGGGGCCCAGTGCGCTAAAGTGCTACGTAGTGGCCTATCATTGCTATGGCCACTTTAGTCGCTATAGCCGCATTAAGGAACACTATGACAGACTATGGGAAAAATCACGGTTTGCTGATGCTATGAAGGAGTCTGAAGTAGGTTGCTCAACCCATCAGCGAAGATCATGAGCATTCTTTGGCCAAAAATAATCCACCTTGTCGGGGACTGGGCGCCTGGTTATTCATCACATTTGAAAAAACGTCTCCGTATGGTGACAGTCGGACAGAAGCCTTCCATAGGCGTGCGTAAGCCTAGGCATTTCAACAATATGAACAGTAGATGACCATCGTGTACTTACGCATGACTTCATCTGTGTGACTTATCGTTTCAATTCAATGTTACCTTTGTGAAGAGCTTCAAATTCCGGAAAGCTCAGGTAATAGGTATTACTACACATGCTGCAAGGATGACGTGTCAAGCCGGCTATGACCATTCTAATATTTGTGCCACAATATCGGTATTTGGCAAAGTTGTGGGAGCGTTGAGAAATGTGTTTGGCATATCTGCCGAGCTGAATCGTCATGAATGAGCGGGTTCCTTGAGCCGCGTGGGCGTGGCGCTATCTACCAGGGATTGTCGATCATTTTGCTTATTTAAATTATCCATTGACTTGAATGACACTAAATATTTCTTCATGGCCAGTACTCATTTATTATGATTTAAAGCCCAGAAGATACAATGATGGATCACGCACAACTGGCTTCCAACATTCGATATTCAGCGTCCCAGAAGGCACCATCCAAGCTCCACCAAATAGGACATTTTAAGAGAGAACAAGAATCTCAGAACATCGGAAAAGAGGGTCTATCGTGAGATGACATGTCTGCTATTGGTTCAAGATACACAAAGATGACATTCACGAGAATTCGAACTTAAGAAGACGCGATTTTATTCAGACCAAATAAAGGTTCCTCGTATCGCGAAATACCAACCAATTACACATTAGCATACGCTAATGACAGGCTGATACGACGACACGAGAGAATTCTATACTACGAACACACAGACGAGCATAATTGGCCGATAGCCGGTAAAAAAAAAACAGACCAGAAAACAGACAGGAAGACGGGCCAGACAAATCTAATGTTTAGAGATACGAAGATGAGAGACGGGGACGAGGAGAGAAGAAAACTTTGTTTCCTTATTTAGTCGAGGGTTGAAGGGATGAAGTGGCATCAAGAGGATGTGGAAGGTGTAACGGAGAAGGGAGGAATGGAGTGGGAAGGGAGATAGCGATAGGGCAAGACATTGGGTGGGGTGGTGAGATAGTGTGAATCTGCGGGCAATGCTGTATTCGTGCTTGGGTTACTTGGCCATATTCTAAGACGGTCCGAGTGACGAATGGTTAACAGCGAGGGAGATTGAAGCGAGGCTAAACTCTGGCGACGGTGCTTCATTCGTTCTTGGGGGACTTGGCCACCTTTTCCTTAGTAAGGCGGACCGAGTGACAAATGGGCGAAGAGCTCTTCCGAGCACAGCTAATGCTCGAGGAAGCAGAGGGCGAGGAGGACAAGCAAAGGAATTAGAGGCAGGAATACGGGGGAATGTAGCGAGAGAAAAAATCGAAACTAAGCGGGGTGAACTCTGCCGATGGTGCTTCATTCGTTCTTGGGGGACTTGGCCGCCTTTTCCTTGGTGAGGCGGACCGAGCGACGAATGGGTGAGGAGCTGTTCCGAGCCGGGATTGTGCTCGAGGAAGGTGGGCGAGGTGGGGTATGCGGTGAGCTGGGGCGAGAAGACCGAGAATTGGAGGCGGGGGCAGGAATCGGAGGCGGGGGCATGGCGAGGGAATCCGCGCTGAGCCTCCTGGTCGCGGGACGGAGCACTTCCTCCTCGTCTTCGTCATCATCACGAGCGCGTTTTTTGCCTTTAGAGCTACCGCTTCCACTTGCCCCGTTGATGTTTCCTTCTTCGATGTCCTCACTCGAAGAGCCAGCGGCGGGGATGAGGTTAGGAAGGGCGCGCCGTTCGTCGCAGTCTCTGTCGAACCTCCCCGGCCAGTCAGGGTCGGAGGTAGTAGGAGCAGGCGTGGAAGTACTAGGAGCAGGCGCAGAGGTGTTAGGAGCATGCGCGGAGGTGCTGGGGGGCACGGAGGTGGTAGGGGCAGGGGCGGAGGTACTAGGGGCGGGCACGGAGGTATTAGGAGCAGGCGTGAGTGCTGATGCCACTTCGCGCGCGTTGAGTATCGCCCCTGCTTCGTACGGTGAATGCCACTCGACATGCCCACCAAAGTCTAC
Organism: Flammula alnicola; assembly: GCA_015499995.1. Classification (NCBI taxonomy): domain Eukaryota; kingdom Fungi; phylum Basidiomycota; class Agaricomycetes; order Agaricales; family Strophariaceae; genus Flammula; species Flammula alnicola. The sequence continues at coordinate 86,406 of JADNRV010000032.1, forward strand.
CTCGATAAAGGACTGCGTGCGCTGAAGTGTCCTGTTACGGGGTAAGGGGCCGACGTGATACGTGAGGGGCTTGCGAGGGGGTGGAGATGGTCTACGGGAACTGGAAGACGCGCCTGCAACGATTGTTAACTCTAGAAGCAGTGAAACTAGAAAAATGGAACATACGAGGAGGCGATCGACGTGAGGACGAAGAACTGGGACCCGCTCGGGAGCCACTTGGACCAGGAGCACGATCATTGTCCTCGAAGAGGCGGCGCCTCTTCGAATCCTCGTTAACGGAAGCCGGTTCTACTTCGGAGTTGAAGCCTCTCTTGCGGGGCGATTTACTAGCAGCGCCGCCGGCTTCGTTGTCCAACGCGAATCTCGAGAAGTCGGGTTTCGGGTCCTGTTTCTTCGTATCGGCAGGTTGACGAGACGATTTGTTTTGAGAATCGTTTGCCGTGAGGCCGGCCAATCCAGCAACAGAAGGCCCCACAGTATTAGGAATAGAAACGCCCACATTTGCCTTCCTAAAAAAATTCGCAGCTGTCAACAAGGAGATCTAGAGTGAGTTCAGAGAGGCCAAATATTTACTTGGGGATAGGTTCCATGGGAGCTGGAGCGGCAATGTGCACAGTGGCATTATTAGCCCTGAAAGTGATTTCGTTTGTCAGAGGCAGGCGCACGAGCTTTCAAGATATCGGGTCACTCACTCTTCAAAGTCCATAAGACTGTTCAAAATCAACTCTCTGTTATAGTAAAATTAAAGCCCGTTTACCTATAATGTTGGGAAAGAGTCGCTTACTTCGATATAGGTATATCCTGTGGCTCGGCCGGTAGTGCCGACACCACATTCTTCAAAAAATGAAGGATTGGGGCGTCCTTCGTGTCGATTACAGAGGCCCATGTGTCCTGGTATGCGTCAGACTGAGCGATCAAGGTTCGCATGGTCCTGAAGATACGGTTCACATGCCCCTTCTTTATTAAAGGGGTGTCGAGAGCAGGTTGGTCGGAAGGCAAGTTGGTTGGGTTCATGGCTGAGTACTGAGTACGCAAAATTTTGGAGAGTCGGAGAGTGTGATCTGTTAGTTCGATATTTACAAAGTGGGATGGGAGCTGTCAGAAAATCGAAGAGTACGCTTTTATAGGAAGGAGCTCGGGACGCGCTTGAATTCAGCTTGAGCGTGGCCCGTTATGCATGCGCATATGCGTATGTCCCGCTTTGAATAAAGCGGGCCATGGGCCATACATAGCCCATATCAATTGTGCCACCAAGCGGGCTGGCCCATCGCTTGTGACATAGCCACGAGAGGAGAACAACGGCTTCCCCTTTCAGAAGAATAACTTTGCCTTAGGATACAGTTGCATCCGAGAGACCTCGGGAGACACACGTCCAAAAGAGACGTTCGTCGTTGATATCCATGATCTCTGACCTCTCAAGTTGTCGGGGATGGGCAAGAGTCGACGTCGGAGTGATGTGAGTGGCACTGCCAAGCGCTAGCTCAGCGACGAAACAAAAAATAAAGTTTGTTACATAAGACAGTGTCCCCAGAAACATACGCAACCAAATACGCCACGAAAGCGCGCGACAGTCACGCGGCGCTCCTATTATAATTACTAATATGTCTTCTTGCCATTTCATCCGACTTGACAACGATTACCGAGGTGCATGCAGTTTTTCATCGAGTTTTGGGAACTATTTTAGATGAAGACGGACCGATTCCATATTATGCTCGACGTCGATTGTAAGCTCTGTGGATTAGATTATCCTCCCGTGCAATCAATTGGATAAGGTGTCAGAGCAATAGGACAACAATAGAAAGCAGGCATCACAATACCTCAAATTTCAAAGCGGGCCACTTCCATGGATGATTGCGAAATGTGGAAGGAAAAGCGTGGGTAAGGCCATCTTCTATAAACCACATTTCATGCCACTGAATTCATCCCAACTTCCTCCATCCCATCATAGCACATTCAGCATACTAACGCTTACCTGCAACCACCGATGGCACCCCTTGTCCTACCCTTTGACAAACCAATCCTTTCCGATCTTAATATCCCTGATACCAAGGAGGAACATGCATCCGCGATATTCAAGACAATCCACAAGTTGATTTCCGAATCTCAGTCATATGAAACGGACAGGGAAACAGAAATAACTGATGAAGACAAGCCGCTCTTACGCTTTATTAAGGATATCGTATCCGCTCTTCCTACAGAGGCGCAAGAGGCGTCGTCTTCACAGTATGTATTAATTTTTTTCACTCTGACTTCGGAAAAGTTAAATGAACCATTTCTGTTACAGAGGCGTCATATACGAAAATATATGGAAATCCTTCGAGTCAGTTTTCTCTCTGGCCGCCTTGCCCTTGCCTAACGAACTTTCCTTTCTGTTTTTATAGGAAGGAGCCTATTGTAGTCTCGGAGAGCATTAACGCGGGTGCTCCTGTTCCTCCCCCTGTCCTACTTCAACGCGGAGAAGACACGCCCGTTGCAGTCGAACAAATTATCGCTCCCGGAAGCAATTTTATGTCGTTGAATCGAGAGAACGGATACAAGCAGAAAGATTACGAGTTCAGGATTTATCCCACTGACATGCCCACTATTGGGATCCCTCTCATAATGACTTTCGTCCCCGACCAACCCACTGAACCCGGCGCCCCCGCGCGATACCCACAGACCTTCGTTGTTGACGCCCACGGGCGTCCTACTCTTCACAGCGGCAAATTTGACGAGACGAAGATTGAGGCCCTCTTCGCTGGAGTATTTACCACCGATAAAGGCACACTGGACAATAACGTTCCTCAACAACCGCCCACTGCTGTCATCGGAGATTCTACCTGTGAGACACCGAATGTCGATGACAATGACGACGACAAGAGTAACATTTCGGCGGCTGGAGAAAGTCCCACTTCTAGCAGCGGCAGCCGCATCGAAGATGGGGATCATAGTGGAGTCCAAGCCAGCTCGAGCTCCTTCCAGACTCTATCGATCCTATCACGATCCCAAGTTCTTGATCTACCCGCTCTTGAGTCCTCGAGCATTGCTGGCACATCAGCCATGATCGTTGATGCCGACGCCGAGCTTGAGTACGTTGATGAGCCAAGTTTCGGCAGCACAATTCCAGCGACTACTGCTCCTGCAGCATCTGCTGATGTTGTCACTTCCCTTTTGCCCTCAACGTCTATGCCAGCCGGTTCCCCGCTTGCTTCATCGACACCGCCTGAGATCTACCCCACACCGGCGTCGATTTCTAGTATACATCGCGCTACCGGGGAGAGCACTGGTCGTTCTCAGCAGACGCTGGTCAACCGCAGGAAACGTCCTCGTGACAGTCAAGGCGAGGATGAAGAAGAAATCCGTCGTCCAACCCAGAAGATGCGCAGCGCCGACCCAACATCTATTGTTCCTCCCGCCGTCCAGACACAGCGTCGCTCTGCTCGTTTAGCCGCAGCGAGCGCTTCCGCCACGCCCTCGGCGATGGCTGGTACACAACAACCGCCGCCTGTCAGTTCTTCGACTAGGACTTCCACATTACTTGGTTCGAGCCGGTTGGGACGAGTTTTCAAGAAAGCCAAGGCCGCCTTCAAGAAAAGAAAATGAACGAACCCCGTCTCATGAGCTCAGTCTCTCTATTTCTTCTTCCCTTCCGTCTCAGTCGTCTATATTTCAGTTATTCTCCGACTCATTGACTTATGATCATTTTGCGTCCTATTTACTTTGATACATCCTGTCCCCATCTTATTCTCTCTTGGATTGGCTTCTTATTTCTAAGCAACGAAAAGTGTTTAGAATATTACACCACGCGTTAAAATGGCATATAAATCTTGTATAATCGACTGTCCAAGATCTTCAAAGAGCTGCCCAATTTCTAGTAATGTTCTTTAAGTTGAACGATGTCTGACAGCACGAATTGCCAGCCTATTTGCTGCAGGTTAAGATGATCCTCTCGAGCTCGTGATTTGGCCTTCACGTTACGTTGCGCCCCATAGCTCTCATCATGACGATTACAAGTCACAAGTCGCCCTTGTCTTTCTGGTCAACAGAAATACCTCTGATCTTGGTCCTAGGTCATACAATTTGCATACAATGATAATTATGCATGTTGATCAGAACAGATGGGAAAAGCTAGAGGACAAACTCCAAGAATGGCAGCTGCCTGCAGGCACACGGCTTCCTTCCGCATTCCATCACTTGCAGGCCGCCTGTCTTTAGCTGGCTTGAGGCTGGTAGGCTCCTCGGCGACAGGGACAAGCTGCGCTTCGAGTGTCTTAATTTGACCTGTAAGGAACAAATTCTCTGTCTTTACCGAACAACAATGTCGTCTCGCCAAATCATGTCAACTTTCCTTGATAACTCTGAATCTTTTCGCAGAATTCTGTTTCGTGAAACGTCTGCCTCTCATTCACCTCCCTGATGGTCTTCCAGATGCAATCGCCTCAACCTCCTGGTAGGAGCATGGCACGACTGTTATTAACACCTGTTCTGCCTGACCTACAATATATTGCCTTCTTTTCAGTGAGAGCTGATAAGCAATGGACAACGATCGCCCTCAGGACCAATCTCAAAACGATTCTCTGCGCCTTATACAGACAGAATCTACACAAGCAGTGCTGGAGACACCTACTCACCCCGAGCAGCGCCAAGGGGTAAGTGCTGTCAACGTGGAGGACATGGCCCCAGAGTCGATCTTGATCAATACCGCGAGTGGGTCTCGTCGGATAACGAGATCTCTGTCGACTGCAGGGAACGACGATGAAGGCATACCCTCCCCCTCTGGCAACCCTTTGCCACCTATCCCTCAGCAAATATCGCCCCTTGGAGCGAGAATCGAACACCCTGATCCCAGGCTGAGATCGTTGAGCGTGCATCGAAACGGTTCTCTCGCGCCACCCTCTGGGATCGATTGGATAGTCCCCAGGTCTGAAAAGGTAGGCTATTAATCTATCCATATACTATTTTCACCTTTCAAAATCGCTATTTTAACAGGAAGCACGCGAAAGAACCGTCGGCGAACGCCTAGAGCCCACCCTTAGCACGGCGAGACGGGAGAAAGACCAATATGCTTTCAAGGCGAAGGTGACCGCATACGCGCTGAATGCAGCAATCGGTATGCAGGTCATTCTTGGTGCTCTTACAACTGGTTTAGCCGTTGTAACGACTGGTCATCAGGTATGCGGCCTTGAAATTAAGCTGCTTTCTGGGGAGAGAAGAGATACTGACCACAGATGTAGACACAAATTGCCACCGCCGTTCTTGGTAAACTCTTTCATCTTCCATCTCGCACTTCGTTGCTACTTCGAGTCAACCTCCATGCTCACTGATCTCATATTCTCAACAGGCGGATTTGCTACAATCGTCGCTTCCTACCTTGCCCGTGCACGCGGGTCGAACGAGCCCGAACTATCAATAGCGCGAGTGAAGGACTTGGAGCAATTTATCCGGGAATGCCAGGCCTTCATTATGGATCATGGACACGTCCTCGGCGACAAGTACGACGACGATTTGCGCCGATTCCGGGATCGATTTGAGGAGCTACTAGGGAACGCAAACGGGTGCGTATCTCTTAATTTACTCTAGAAAAGCTCCTCTTCCTGCGAGTCTAATGAACGGAACTGTGTGTTGTATATTTCACAGAGAACGACGGTTATCACCGCCGGTGTGATTTAATATTATTATTATCTTGGGCTTGTGGGAGTGCAGCCCCATTTCTTTCATGTCAACCCTGTGCACCACCCGTCCAGCATGCATGTGTAAATTATTAATCATCAGTTATGAATCGGGGGAAAAATTATGGTGTTCATGTCCGTCTCCCGTGCACTGGTTATTTTAGTTCAATTTCACCAGTCCAGACCCACAAGACAGGAGGACCACCTCTTCGCTGCTTCCGTGAAGAGGATGCCCTAGAATAAGATGCATGTCCTTGCCGTTCTATCATTACGAATTAACCTGGGAAAATCTTCTTTGAACATTTCTTCTTTCATAACCTTTATTGAAAGGCTCTGCTGATCAATTATCAGGAGAACACAATGCCTCAACGTTGGCCAATATATGCTGGCCTGAAGTCCGATGTACTTTGCAGTTGTGCCAGAATCCGGACTTGGGAACGACGAGGGAGGCTATCCGGATCCATTCGCCTAGTTGTCACCTTGTTCTTTCCATCTGCCCACACTGCTGCAACATGCTTAATTTGCATTATATTAATGCTAACGGCGCCTTGGCGCCAGACCCCGACTCCGTTTACACTTTTCTTCTTCCAGAAATCTCAGCCTTATTCATCTTTCACAACATCTACAGCTATCTAGTATTCCTCCATGCGCAATTTTATTATTAATAATCTTTCTTGTTCGTAGGTTGTTTTGTCTTTGTTGCGCTTCGTTTTTGGTTGGGAGAGAGTCCTAGGGATTGTCAGGGGTAACCCTGGGGTATTTCAGCTGTACCCTTACCCTTACCCACCAAAACCCTTACCCTCCACCAGGGGTAAGGGTTTTGAGGGGTTTGGGTAAGGGTTTCTGAAAACCCAGGGGTATTTAATATTTTGGAGGGTATACCTATTAAAATTGATTGAAAACTCTTTTAAAAATTATTTACTACTCAATTAAATTAAATTAATTAGTTGACTGTGTTATTTACAGTGTTATCTTGTACAGTAAGCCAAGTTTGGAGACAAAATTTTGTAAAAAGATATAAAATAAATGTTTTTTGGACATCTTTGGTGTGCAAAAAAATCAAAAAATTTCTCTTGGCAATACCCCTGACCCCTGGGTAGGGGTATTCCAAGGGTACAGAAATCTCAACCCTTACCCTTACCCCAGCATACCCTACCCAAAACCCCTGCGGGTTTTCAAACCCCTGACAATCACTAGGAGAGACGGGAGATACATTTCGAATTTACTTCAAGCAGGATTGTGTTTGGACATCAACCATTGAGGAATTTCATTGGCTAACCACGCAAAATTTTCAACGCTTTGACCAGCATCAGAATTTTGGCGAAAAAAGACTCTTCACGACAGAACAGCGCTTAAAACAGGAACTTTCCACGTCAGAGCACAGAAATTGAATAAATTGTGAGTGATGAGAAATTTGAAAGGTCGGAGCTACCCATTTCACATATGTCCTGGCCCCATTTGCTGATAAGTGTCATTTTTTAGAGGGTAAGATGATAGCTGAGATCATCCTGAAACCAGGAAGTGCACGATTGGGACGTCAAGAAATATTCAACATATAGTTCAGGATGGTATAATGGATCATAAAATTTTGGGTATTGATTTATATTGTGGAGAAAGTCGTGAGATGGACAATGATAATCGTCGAGAACACGAGGTACTCTCGACAGCGACTTGTTGAGAAACATAGGATTGCGGCTATGAATACGGTGTCAAATGGGCTATCTTGCATAGGTTCAAATAACATCTCACGGAATTTTATCACAGCAAATAAGGTGGTTGAGGTTCACAGAAGTGATGTCTTCAAAGTCAGACAGTGAAACAATGATATATGAATTCAGGGCCTTCAGTCAGTGCACGATGGAAGTCTGGAAGAGGACCTGTTTAGCATGCGGCGCATTTGAATAAACTGATCGCTTACGCACGAGTTGTCTATTCAAGGGGCAGAAAGTGTCGCCTGGCAGTAACGGACGCGGCATCTGCCAAAAGCCTCACCTATGTAGCCTAGATATCCTATTGAATACCTGGTTGGGACAATGTTCCAGCTTTAAAATCGGGCTATGAAATGTCTTTTAAATTTTATTTGAGAAAGAAGGAAAGCAATGGTGGGGAAAGGAAACGATTGTCGATGGCGTTCAATTGGAATTCGTAGGAACAAACAGATCACGAGCTCGATTATATAACTTTGATTTTCTCACGGCTTTACAAGCGTTTTGGCTGGGAGGCCGGACGTTTGTGAACGACAGAACCCTCCTGTCCTTCGGACAGAGTCGGGGATAGTACGAAGGCTCGAGTGGGAAGCGAAGAACTCTGACTGAATCATTACCTGGCCATCGCTCGGCCTGAAGGCTGCCACTGTTGAGCCTCCGAAGAGCTTCCTGTGCATTAAGCGCCCAAGAGGATGCGCTGTCGGGGCCTCCTAACTTCCGAAGGCATGCCAGTGGGCTGGTGAAGTATCAATTTATATTTTCTTAATAACAGGTCAAAAATTGAATTACGCGCCGCGCGACGCGGTAAGATGATTGGTGATCACGTGATTATATTCCCATCTGCCGCCCTTTTGAGCAAGCCTTTGAGTTCAACATTTTGGCCACTGGGTGACACCGACATTAGTCTCAGCTTTCCATTCAACAACGAGCCTCCTCATTATCGAACTCATACGCCGATTACGCTGCTCTATCGGCTGGTATATTGCTATAACAAACGGCTAGAAATCACCTTGAACCATGAAGAACAAGAACAAGCAAACAAAGTTTCCTGTGGTGAGTAAGTTTCAAGTTGACTCTGGTCCACTCGGGTCCTCGACGCGAAATCTAATGAATCGTTCTTGCCTGGATTATCTTACTGCGCTCGATATGACCTCTTCAGGCGCGGATAAAGAAGATTATGCAGAAAGATGAGGAGGTCGGTAAGGTGGCTCAGGCTACACCAATTGTGATATGTACGTGATTATGCTTTGTCACTATCTTCAAAACTTCTAATTGTCATGAACCTACACGCAATTCTAGCAAAAGCACTGGAACTATTTTTGGGTCTCATCATCGAGCAGTCGAGCAAAGTAACGACAGAACGAGGGTCAAAGAAAGTCGAAGTATACCACTTGTGAGTCAACGCCAATAACTTCCCCATGGCTCTCGGGATCTTAACGTTGTTCAATCATTTCCCCTTCTATTTTCATCAGGAAACACGCAGTCGAGACTACGGAGACGCTTGATTTTCTCAAGGAGCTCGTGCAGGACATCCCCGATCCGTCTGCTGGAGGCACGATTGATTTCGAGACCGAAAATGCTGAGGGTAGGAAAAAGCGAGGCAAGGGCAAGCGGGCCGCAACAGACCCGAACGCGCCCAAGAGGCGGAGGAAAAAGAAGGGCGATCCTGAGCCTGCTGGAGAAGAAGACGACACGCCTGGTGGCAGCAGAAGTGGCGAGATGAAGACCCTACCTGAAGATCAAGAAGAGGATGCGGAGATGCAGGACGATCAGGACGAATACGACGAAGATGAAGAGCCGCGGCCTGCTGGTGGATCTTCTTCCTATCGACCTAGAAGTCCGAGCCAAGGTGAAGATGACGATTGGAAGGACGATAAGCCTTTCATGCCTCGAACAAAATAATACCCACACTCCGATGTGTTACAAATATAATATATTCGTGTAATTTAGATCGATGTGTAGCAATCTGTGTTCAAATTCGAGAGCTTTTTGGTTGTTGATCATGCATTGTGCTTATCAGATTCGTATCTGATAAATTGCGTGGTCCGACAACAGATGAAGCATGGAGAGTTCTCGTGGCCTCCTTATTTGTATTCTCGGTTGTTGCGTTTAGATCAGCTCGACCTCTCCTCTTGCTACAAGCTGCTCTGCAACGGAATACGGCATGAGCGATATGTGGCCCTTCTCCATATCCAAGGTAGCTCCACTATGCGATGCGATGATGAGCAAAAAAAAGGTGATACAAAAAAAGAATACCGACTCTGGAAGACGTATCCGTGGACATCGTTGGAGCGCATGAACGAAAACAGGGCGAAATTTATCTGGCTCTGTGACTGAATACTTATGAGCCCTTCATAAACTGGTGCGGACAGTGGATTAAACGGACTCATGGGTGGAACGAACAAAGGAGTATCATCTAAGTGAGACTGTTTTTCTGGAAGACCCTGCAGAACTGAGAGATAGAAGTGTTGGTCCGTAATTTTTGCATGCCTACAGCTCGATTTTAGTGCAAGACCAATAGAACGAGTAGAGGAGTTGCTCACCGACTTGCATGATCTCGTTCTGCGGCTGTCAGACGGGTCTGAACCTCGGCGTTCGTCGTTATGAACCGCGCATAGCGTTCGATCTGAATAACGTATGAGGGACGAGAATGAAAGACAAAGCTAATCGTGTGCTCACCTTGAATAACCGAGTTCGCACGTATGACCTCACGATAAATTTAACGCGTTCAATTTCTGTCTGGACAAGCATGATTCGTATGTGTTCTTCTTCGGATGTCGAAGGGTCTCCCCGTAGTAATTGCACAGCTTCTGACTAGCGAAAAGGCACAATTCGCGCAAAGAAATCAATGAGCCCAAAGTGTTTTTATATCGAGTATATTTGAGCGCACCTGCCGCCTGAGATGATCAAGCAGATTCGTCAAAAGATCTTCCTGGGCTGGGAGAATGTCTGGGGCATGGCGTTCGTTCATCCACTGTCGCGTGAGCTGCTCCAGTGGTGTACCCCTTGGTTCTTCTTCTGGAAATAGGTCTACTCTTCGTTCTGCTTGTACAGCTGGGACCATTGGGACATCGTTGAAGAGGTTGTCATCGTCACGGTCGTCGTCGCCTGAAGCGTGGAATGAGGGTCCAGCAATCGCATTGGAGCCACCGGCCTGCAAAAGCTCATATTCTCTTTCCCAATCCATATTTGAATGGTAGATATTGTCGTGATAAGCCTTGGTCTGGAAGATTGTAAGAAATGTGTGGACAGTGGACTGAGCTTCTGTAGAATCTCAAATGAGATCCTCGTCGCGTTTGGGGCTACCCTAAATTATCACGTGACGATCAACCATTCGCCATCTGGCACTCTTGATTCTTGAACTTGAGTCTTGACCATTACGATTGTACAGGTTTGCGGCTCGGATGCCCACAGTAAGTGACTTGGGCTCGATGTGTTAAGGATTTTTTAACTCACTTATGTTTTTGCCTTTCTGGACTTTGCAGCCTGCCAATTTCTACGCAAATTACGAGTCCTAGTACTACCCAGACAAATGTTTCCAGCCGCAAGAAATTACCCCGCTTTTAAAGCTATTCGCCTGTCTTTTTCGCCGCACAGCTTCAACCTGAGAATGAAAGCTGGGAAGTACACGCTATCATGACTTTTATCTACTCATACATGTGGCTATCAGAATAGAACATACGTTACATCCGAGTCGATGCCAAACAAGGTGCTGGTTGATATTTCTGACGTCTGATCACCGCCTGGTCCGCAATTACCCCTCGGACATTTTCAAATCAGCGAGCAGCCAATCTTCAAGCTCAAGGTGAATCACTCCTATCGCCTCTGGTCAAACTATAAATTGATCCAACGGCAGTCAGCCCATTTTTCATCTCGGTCAGAAGTACTTATAACGGAAGACGCGAAGCCCAGCAAGGACTTGAGCCATCCAGGCTTGACGACATCGACTGCCAACCCACGGTGGTCGGTATATGCCAACTATTTTTACTCGCGACCTTGATCTTGACCTCACTCTTGAATCTGAAGCGCGTACCACTCTGATCCTCGTCGGGATAGGCGTCTCTATCCTGGTGCTCGCTACTGCCATTGTCTTCTACGGTTCTCCTGTCTTTCAAACCGTGTGCTATAAATTAGGCCTCCCTGGTCGACTTTCAAACCCGACTGACGTCAAGGTACGTGTCTGTGGATTTGTTTGCTTTCGTCTACGTCTCACGTTCGTCTATTTCTCAGACGAGCGAATCCAGCAACGCGGCCTCCAACCCCAGCGGCACAGATATCCCTATCTCAAACTCTACGATGCAACTTCGATGCGAACAAAGGCCGAATAATGCCCATCGGATGTCTGCGTTCTTTGGTCCCATCCGAAAACGCCCATCTGCTCCACACCATCGCAACATAACCGTTTATCGCGGGGCTAGTGGACTCCATATACCCCCTGCTACTACTCGTGGGTCTCCTTACCTCAGTGGAGCTCAGATGACAACCACGCCATCGGCACCTACAGGCGTTGTCACTCCACACATCGCTGGATGGATGGCGGTGGCTGACTCTGTCGTGGGACGCCACCCTCATGCCGAACCACTTAGTACCCGCGTTGCCACAAAAGCCGAGATTGATATGATTTCTGGCCACGTTCATATTCCTTGGGCCTACAAGAGCGGTCACAAACCACAGCATGTACGCCTCAAAGTTCAGAAGCCTGATGTGATTTATGCCCCTACTCCTGTCCAACCTGGATTGCTCAAGGACATCGGTAATATCCGCGGGCGGGATATCTTGGTAGCTGAGAGCAACACCAAGATAGTAAAAGGATCATCGAAGGGCAAAAGCGTCCGCCGTACCCGTGGCAAGGAAAACATGCCGGCGGTTCTGTCTACAATGGCAACAATGGCCTGCAACTAGTCTGTCTATACCTTTTACCCTCTTCTCTGGATCTTGCTACGTTTCGGACTCGCGGACTTTATCTTGATAACCCATTTCTATCTCTATCTGCTTATGGCTGGATTGCTTCATTCGCCGACGGGTCAGATGGCTTTCACATCAAAACTCCAAACCCTCACTAAAAATTCCATATGATTCTCCAGGACTTCTCTGTTTCAACGGCGTGGTTACCATGCGTTCTATGATTTTTCCGTTAGTCAGTGAGGACTCGTTTATCTTCTACTACTTCCTCATATAGAAGCTCTATATAATTTTACTACCCTCAACAATGGCGTCATTTGTTTCTTTCCCTTTCTCAAGTCCTCAGAATGTGTACGACGATCCTGACGCCTCGTTCTCTCGGGCCGACAGGGTCCGCTCACATATTTGGCGCCTATGGTTAGCTCGTACCTACTACCCCAGGGTCGCCCATGCTTGCAAACCCATGCTAGCGTGTTAGCTCCTTTTTCGTGGAAAGTCTCCCGTTATTGGGTAGTTTAGTAGGAGTGAAATTTAAGGTTTTTCACCTCTCAATTTTATGCCTCCCTGTACCTGTACCTCGCGGACTGTTGCGTTATGTCGTCACAAAGGACACAGCCATATGTTTTCCGCATTGTTCCTTGTTAGAAGTATCCTTGACGCCGCGATTGGGATAATAATAATTTTACCCACATCCTCCCTGGAGCAGCTGTGGAGCTGCCGAAATTATGAACTACTTGATCTCTTGATCTCTATTTAGATCCCTTCAAAGACGGCCGAACGCCCCGGAATAAATTGTTGTCCTTAGGCCAGGATTATTACGCAACTACCTCTCTTCCCACTCTCGTCCTTATCTCTCATTGTTCTCCGTTTTACTTGGATATCCCACTTCATTTCAACGTCTTGACGTACGTGCGCAAACCTATCGATCCGACAACCAACACCCGCTCTATTTCTCCTTGGGTAAACATATGAATGGCAGCCCAAGCGAGGTTCGAAATTCCAGAGAGCTTCTCCTTGCATGCCATAACGCCCTCTCGTAAGCTACTATCCACTCGGCCTTAAGGATTTTCGGACACAAACTAATAAAAACATGGGCATCAGACATCCCGCCGGAGAACGTCCTCATCAGCGACGCGCAAGCCATTTTGGAGGTATCTGCCTCTTGGCAAGCAGGGAAGGTGCATCAAAATATCAAGACCTTCATTCACCGAGAGTCCGAGGGAGACCAGAAGTCATCCAACGCTTGGCACTGTACAGTGACCGAAATTCAAAAAGACGAGATTTCCTTCAGCAAACTTTGGTCCAAGTTGGGGAAGAACAAAGTGCGGCATCAGAAAAGGTGAATCTCTTGCATTCTCCGTACAAGCTTGCTCATGTATAAACACGACGATCGGAACCATCGAGCTATGTCGCCGGCCTCGCTAAAGTAGCACGCGTCAAATATATATCGGAATCGCAATCAATATGGACGATGTTAGCCACCTATCCTCCTCCATTGTCTCCTCGAGTATTCGCCGTGTATCAAGCCTCGTGGCTATTTGAACATTCGCACAAACGCAGAGGGTAAGAGTTTGTTTAAAATACCTAGGAAGACTATCAACTCAAACCCGGCAAAGGATTGTGGTCACGCTACCTGTCGACCTTTCCTCCAAGGACACGCAGGATCTCACTGAAGTCGAGGAAAAGGGCGTAAGAGGTCGGTTTGTCTCGGTCGAGCATATTCACGAACTAGACGGCGACATTATTGAGTGGCGAAGGCTGGCTCGTGTGGACCCAGGTGGGTTGATTCCCAAGTTTTGGGTGCAAAGACAGGTGCCGAACAGGATGATTGAGGCGAGTCTTGTTAATTTTCTGTATGGTGATGATTTGACATGCCTCCTATCCCGGGTACCTCAACAGGAAAATCTTTCATTTGTCAGATGGTTGAAGGGCCTCAAACGAGAAGATAAAAGCGGAGATAGTGGCGAGGAGAGTGATCAATTGACAGATCCCCATCGGGGGCGACTGCCATTGCAAGAATTTCAAGACCGTCAAGGAAATAGACCATCGTCAGGACAAGAAATTCAAGAGACTACAGAATACGCAAGCACGCCGCAAGGTGCTTCAAGCCTCAATTCTTCATAACTTGTCAAGCCGTATGCATAAATTCGGGCTCCTTGCCATACCTTTCGACTACAATCTCTTTTAGTTCAAAAGAGATCCGAAGATATTTGGCACTTACTGGTTCGTCAGAAAATCGTTCGATCTGTGACATCGGATACAACCTTAATGCACTGAACACAAGATAGACAAGAGCAGCCGTGTTTGAATGAAATACAATTACAAACTCTATAACGCAGCGTCAAACATCTAAATAGCATCATTTTCAACGAGTTTGCCACAAATGATATACTTGTTTGAGAAGTGGTCAATCCAGCCTGAAGGATTAGATGTAAAAATTGGCATAGGATCCTAAGTCCAACGGTAGGGAGAAAGAACGGACCTTTCATATTGTCACTGAATGTACCGGATGACGCGTCAGCAACACTCAACCTGAATAATTTCAAGACTTACATCTCATCGTGCTTCAAGTCGGTCAGTTTATCAAGTGGTTGGTCCACGGGCGTCAGCATATCTGGCAGAAATCAGTAAGAGCGCTGACACGAAGGCAGCAGGTCAAATATACCGAGATCAAATGACTGCTTGGCCATTCCCCGAGACGCATCTCTACCAGCAAAATTGCCATACATCCCATCTACAGATATATTAGTCCAACTAGGGCGTGAATATTAATCTTTGAGACGTACTGGGTCCATAGAAATTCCTTCCAGCTGTGACATCGAATACAATTCCGTTAATGGCCAGCAATATCCTTCCTCCATCAAGTCCGCTGAATGGTTCCAGAGTCTTGGGGGTATAGATTCTGTAAAGAACGGTTGGAGGGTGGGCTTTAGGAAGCCAGGAGTATCCAGCTTTAAATTCGTTTGGGATTGTAGTTGGCTTGGATGTCGTGGGGAAGATTATGCGTTGCACGGAGTACAGGATGTACAGAAAGAGCGCAGTGTTTACCGGTGTTCCCAGGTCCAAAGAGAGAGCCATATTTGTGTCTTTTTCAAAGTACGGCCTTCTTCAACAAGGTATCCTGGATGGATAGTAGACGGTGGAAACGAAAAAGGGTGTGGATTCGTTATGGATGAGTTGGGGTTGGACGGTGGGCCCGGCAATTTAGTCAGCGAAGTGCTGGTCTCCGGTCAATACGAATAATTATAAAGTCATATCTCCAGTTCTGATATCGGCCTTATGGTCTAGTAGCATGATTCTTCCTTTGGGCGATGCACAATTGGAAGAGGTCCTGGGTTCAATTCCCAGTGAGGCCCTTTTTGAAAACAAAATAAATCAAGCTGGGTTCTCGAGTCTATAATTTGTACTTAGTTTAAGTTGGTCGAATTTGATTCTTGACTCTCTCTCCTCCAATTCAACTTGAATCGTTTGTAGGCTCGGATCAAGCTCCCTTATCAGGATGCCGCTGTTTGTTTTTGTGTATATTGATTTATGTGGAGACAGCCACTTTTGACTTTCCGCCCTGAACCTTAATTTTATTTTTGGATTTGGAATTCTAGAAAGTCCGCCTTCCGCCTTTGTTTACTTTGGCTCATTGTCCGAAATGGGTACGTGCTAAGAATAACTCGTGCTTTTCCTACTCACATCATCCCCGCCAAACTCACTTCCAGAACCACGCCCCCCTCTTGTGAATCCGCGACTTCATTCTCAGCGGTACCCCCGGACTTGTACCATGGCCACGGCGGGCATCTCGCCCAAGCCATTCTTCTTCGACTTCAGGGCGGCGGTCTCGATGGTGCACGAGAGCCTGAACGGACTCGAGCTACAAGACCATGAGAACGGAGTGGGAAGAAGGTGAAGCAAGATGTGAGGGCAAACTGCTGACCGCTGGCGTACAGCTCTGACCAACTGCCCATGGATCCCCATCGACCGCCCATGAAACACACTCAGACAGCCCCGAGCACCCTCGATTACGTGCGGCTAGGCACGAGCACCCCTCTCGACCGCCTGTGGATGCCTACTGCCGCCCACGAAGGCTCGCGAGCAACCGACACCCACTTGCGAACACCTCAAATACCCATGAACACCCGCGGCACCCCTGGACCGCCCCTGCACGCTTACAACCCGCCCACAAATACAAACCTCGCGAGCACCTTGGGCGGTGAAGGAACACGAAGGGGAGTGAGGGCCACCAGGTATATCTCCATCCCTGCGTTCTCGCGCCCTCTGTCCGACCACGCCCTCCCCATTCTAACTCACTCTAATACACCTATGTACATTGCATACCGTGACTTAGTAGTAATCCATCCCTTTCTTACCTTGTCGTGTACTTTTCACTCTCTGTAGAAATGTTGCTTAAATTGTCTTCTAAGTATTCTATTTAGTGTATAAAATATATTTATCTTAAAGCTACATGCGTGTGGTTATCCCGCCGTTGGGCCTGCAGCTTCTGCGAGCCAGCAGGGATCCGAACTTTGCATTGATGCATCATGCCAGCGTTTGCGGCCCCATGAGCTAGAACGGCAGCCGCCCGCGCTCAGCCTATTTTCGGTCGAGAACCAAAGTAAACAAAGGCGGGGCGGACTTTCTAGAATTCCAAATCCCAAAAGAAAATTAAGGTTCAGGGCGGAAAGTCAACAACTGGAGACAGCACATCCTGACAAGGGGCTTGCTTCAATGTCCGCGATTCTGGGGGGTTGTTTGTGGCCACCGCTTGGACCAGTCTCCACACCTATGCCTTAACCTTTGCTGGAAAATTTGTGTTTGGACATGTCTCGGAGGATTTCGCCTACTTAGAATCTTACAATGTTTTCAACTGGTAAAGATATGCGTGAAGCGGTGTGCTATATTTGAGCTTTTTATCTTACACATCAATGTATCACCAGTTGTGCATCCTGAGCTCTATAAATTTGTAAGAGGCATATAAGAGAACATTTTTATATGTTCCATCAAAAATATCCACGTAGAGTGAGCCAGAGACCTCTCTTTCGAGGTTAGAATCTCAAATCCGATGTTATTTCGATACATCAGTATTGAGCACGTGACCTCCGAATAAAAAATATCCGGAGTCCCACTACAATCCCAATAATCATCGAAATCTGATTATCGAAATCGATATTCCCTCCCAATCCCTCCTGCACCGACCACTTGCTCCAAATGAACGTCCCGCATCATGGTATACCATGTAGTACTTACTTAAGAGTCGATGCATCTTTGCACGCACGCGCCGCACGCGGTTGCCGCGCGTATGTGACCGTTGTGACAATCGAGCATCACGGTAGCTTCTCGTCATAAACCACCTCAGCTATGAGCCACGACAACATCCTGAGCTCTCAGGTATTTTTTAAACGACCATAATACTATACTAGTATACTTGTGTCAACTTTGCTTGGTCGAAAACGATACCGCTGTTTTCAAGATCCTGTTTTTCTGATTTTACACATACCCGGGGTTCCATATCCTTTTGAAATAAAATGGAACGTATTTTCGACGATGTAAAGACACATTTGCATACAACTACATCTTAAGTGTCCATTTCAGCAAGAATTGTAGATGCGCGTTGAGTGTGGCGAGTGTAGAGGCTGCACGAGCAAGCCCTTGTTTTGATGGACTTTGAAGCAAGCCCCTTCTGCGAAGGTGCCCGGGAACCGGGCCGCAGCGGGGCTTGCTCCGAACCTAAATCGTTTGCTAATCGTCCATGTTCGACTTCTTTTTTCTCCCACGTCCGAAAGCTTCTCGAAGTGTTCTCATGTCAGGCGCTTAAATTTGGTCGCAAAATACTATGAACTGCTTCTCTCCTGTTCACACGAACGACATCTGGGATGTCGTTCGGTGGTTACTAAGTGATTATGCCTGCGCTGAAAGCCCTCTTTACCCCAGCCAAGGAATCTGCTACGTATCTCGCACTTCTCGTCGCTCTTCATGGTCCTTCGCATCCGCGGCTTCCTTGATGGTACGATAGACTTGCTCTCTCCGCCTCTGCTTGAGGAGTATCGGTCTCATCCTCGACATTGCTTCCCTGCCCAACCGAAAATCTCTGTCAAATTGGTCGATATATTCTTCGGCATCTGCACCGTTTCCATGTTGATCGTCAGGCCGATTGTGTGATTCGTCGGAATCGTCGTGAACGACCTGTTCTGGTAAGGGGTTCGAGCTCTTGGTCTGGACTGGATGGCCGAATCGAAAGCTTTTTCGATGTAGCACCTTGATGTGTTGCCTGTGGGGCGGTGCCAAGGCGGACGCTCCGCACACGGTGAGGGTGAGGAGGATGACGACAAGCACGATTGGTGAAGCTAGACGATGCATGGCTATGACTCTTGTATGAAACCGTAGTTCGAGCTAATTTCTAGACGATTACTGGGAGAATTTGTCCCCGAGGTACTAGGAAGCAAGGTCCGATTGCTCAGTCTTCCTTTATATACGCCTTCTCAATGAAATGGATCGCGCGATGTCGTATGTCAGCCTCTTTCCTGGCTAAGGTTTGCGACGACAATTCTATTTATGACATGTCACCCACAGTATAATTTCCTATCAGCTACGGACTAGAGGTATGTGCAATATGCATTCCTTCGCTCTATTACAATTCGCATCCATGGATTTATACTTAAGAACCCAATTTGAATAGATTATGATGGTCTCCATGTATCAACTCGATAACTTACGCAAAAAGTGCGATATTCGATCAACCAAGATCTTTATTTGTTGCGAAAAGCCGCGCTAGGACAAAGTACATTCAGATATTGGTGCTTATTTTTTGCTTGAAAGAGATAGATTGAGTACAAGGAAAATGTCAGTAACGAGAAAGATTGTCTTGACATTAAGAAAGCATGTCCAAGCAAGGATTCCGACGTTCACGCCTGAGATACCAGAACGGTCTCTGACAGGTAGGATTCTTCCTCGGACAGAACGCAGGAGTCACCAAGGAGATTGGGAGCATATCCTGGCATGCACCGGCGGACGACGCATTGTCCATGGATGCAGGAGACGTCAGAGACATCTTGAATGGCGGTGCAGTCTACGCCTTCAGGATGCATACCAGGGTGGTCCGGAAGAACACATCCGCCACCTGTTTTGACTTCGTTAGTCGGGTTACTGACATCCATGGACCAGAGACTCACAGCTCTCGAGGTCGTTCTCGGTATCTACGCACTCCCACGACTGCAGGCCGCGTCCGATAATGGGACAAGACGTCAATCCTTCTGCACATCGGTGGTCGTTGGGACCGTTCATTCCTCTTTTGTAAACGGGGTGGCTACTTGGGCAGGCTTTGAACAAACCACATTTGCCGTTACAAAGAGTGTACGGCTTCGCGCAGACGCATGTCGTGGGATGAGAACCATACAGGAAGGGAGTATAGCTGCGGACAAATATACTCGACATCAGCGGCGTGTTTATTTTCTTGGGGTTGCAAGTTACTGACCCATCCGTGCAGGTAAAACCACAAGGGTTCCCATGCTGGCAAGATGGCACGGAATGAGCCGGATAATGGCAAGTCTGCTTTTGACAAGCATTGACCTAGTAGAAGTTCAGTGCCTATGCAAAGCCAATAACCATGAAGGAACAAACCATTGCCGTGAGAGCAGATGTTACTGCAGATCTTCCAGCAACTTCTGTGGCCGAAATAGCAAAAGGGTTGGATGAAACGTAGCTAGGGATCTTGGAGATACAAAGACAGTCGTCTAAAAACTAATCAGCGATTATTCAGATGCGATAAACGAAATCCAAACTTATGTTTCCAAAGGTAATGGGCTTGTAGGGGTAGTACAAGCTGGGCACCTTCAGAACGGCATCAACTTCTCCACAGATATCTGTTCCACCGCCGAAGGACTGGGCCGCCCCAAGCAGAGAGAACGAGGAGATGAGGACCGCAACGTTGACGAACGCTGCGCGCATATTTGGGCGAAAAATGAGAATTCCTCGACGGGACCTACTTTATCGTCCTTGAGCCTAATTATACGAGTCGAGTCTTTACGATAGGCCTCGGTAAGTCCATCATATATCCAATGAGGCAAAATGCAATGACCGCAAGTAACGGAGAATGGTCGGAAGACGACTGACAGACGAGAATACATAGATGGATATCAGTGACCATCTGGTGTCGAAGCACTCGACAAAAGCTTTACTGCCTCGAGATATGGGACCGTTCGTTCACGGTCAACCTGTTTAATGACCATGGACCAGTACGATTGGATGGTGCATTTCAACAGCCACAAGCCAAACATCGATAGATTCAGCCTGTCGCGCAGAAAATGCAGTATGAAAGCCAGTCGTGAGGGTGTCATCAACTAAAGGGTTAAATGCATCCTCTCAAGAGTACGAGATTAGATTGTGATGCAACCACAGTCTGAGGCCGCAGTGCAGGCTATTCGGTTTGAGCCATTATGTTATCGTTGTGGGACTCGCAGTTAGTAAGTACTCCGGAGAACATAAGTAACTGCCAGAGGACATAACGCGCATTAGCAAAAGTGACATCCCGTCCGAGGAGGCAGAACTAAGAGATCTCACCTGTCAGTGTCAGCAAGTCGACAACGACCATATGTTGTTTTGGAATCACTCTTCGCCGCTCGTAGGGAAGGTTTTCACTAATATAACATTTCCATTATGCTGCTTCCGATTACGCAAATGCAGTGTCGCCCAAAATGTTTCCGAGTCGAGGTAGCTTAAAAAAAGCAGGCCCCCAGTTTTTCAAATTCACTGTCAAATGCAAGTCAAGTGTCAAGATCAAGAAGCATAGTAGCAGATTGATAGCCTGAGTACTTATCGCGCCTGGTCGAGGCGTAGGCCTGGTAAGATACCTTGAGGACATGTCTTGTCAAGAGACGTGATAACTGATAAGAATCAAACATCAAACATCAGTGTCCCAGAGTCATTGGACCACAACTTTCCAACAACACTACAAAACAAAGGAAACATCTTATTTTATTTAAGCATAGGGGTATAGTTGTGAGATGGATGGAATACATAAAGGATTTCAACGGAAAAAAATTAGATGTCAATGGGAGGACGTTGGCATATTTTACCATACAATCTATAAGAACGACCAGCACCTAGCTCGTTTAAAGATGCAGAAAGATACGAATTTCGACGAACACGACAACTTTGAAATTGTGATAGATTTCGTGTGCGACCGAAACTATGATACAAGGCGCAGAAGAAAACACGGAAGAGGCTAAAAACAGAAAGGAGTTGGGAGGACAGAGAGCGAGGTTTAAATTTGTACTGAGAAGATGAAAAGAGGATAAAAAAACACAAAAGAAAATTGTAGAGTACGCGGTAATAACACCTCGTCCCGAAATAAAAGCGAAGATAAACTATAACACTGGAGATTAATAGCCGTTCGGAGTACCTCCAACTGGTTGCTGTTGTTGCAATGACGGCGAGGCCATGCCCATGTTTGGCGTCATAGGCAATCGAGGAGGAGACTGAGATTGGGCGATGTTAGGTAACGGCGAAGGCGAATGGTGCATATGCGGAGACATGGAATGTTGGCCGTTGACTCCGTTAACATGGACTCCATTGCGCATCCCAGCCCGAGACCCATTCGCCGACGGCGACCGCACAGGAACAGCATGTCCGAGGTTGGGACTCGAAACG
Source organism: Flammula alnicola (assembly GCA_015499995.1). NCBI lineage: Eukaryota > Fungi > Basidiomycota > Agaricomycetes > Agaricales > Strophariaceae > Flammula > Flammula alnicola. The sequence goes on from JADNRV010000032.1 coordinate 108,295, forward strand.
AGGGTGCCATTCAGCTGACCATTCAGCTGACTGTCTATACCATTGACTACCGACGCCGGTCTCTGCATTGGCGAGTTCATCCACTGCATCTGCCGTGCAGCTGGCAGCTTCAAGTTCATGTTGGTGCCCGGAGGTAGTTGCATGTTCATATTGGTGCCGTTGGGTCCGATGTGCATATACGAGCCTGGAATTCCACGAGCCTGAATAGCAGCAGCAGCAACTACGTCAGGAGTCGGCGAGTTTGCGAAGACGGACTTCAAGTTCTGCACCTGCTGAAGTGACAGACCACCACCGGGATGCTGTTGGTTCGCGTTATGCTGATACGATGCAGAGTTGATAAGAGCAGCCGCCGTCATGTTGGTCATTGGGGTCAAGTGGTAGCCATTGGTCGGAACGCCGAGAGCGAGATGTGATTGAGGAGTAATGTTTTGCGATTTCGGCCTTGCAGGAACACCGTTTACAGTAACGTCGGCGTTGGTTTCGGGCTGAGGAATAGTGGAGACGCCGTTGGGGATGGCTGGCGTGGAAATGACCTCGGGTTTCTGCACATCCACATGGGGCATGCTGATCGCGGCACGACTAATGCCATTAACACCGTTAGGAGGCGAATGTTGAGGAACGGGGACAGGAATGGGATGAGGGGGAGAGAGATGATGATGAGGGGTGGTGCCGTTGGTTTGCAGGCCATTTGTTTGCAGGCTGGAAACAGGCATCCCAGGAGGACGCATACCGCCATTCGAAGAGATCCGCATTTGAGGTGCCGCAGTCGGAGGTTGCATCTTCTTAATCTGATGTTGCATGGAGACAGGTGTGCCGTTAACTGAAGCCATAGCGAGAGGATGGCCCGGTGGAAACTGTTGAGGCATCATGCCTGGGGGATATGGCCGCATGATTTGACCGTCCCTACGAATCGGCGGTGGCAGGGGTGGCATACCGAGTCGATAAGGCATGATGACATGTTGGCGGCCATCAGGACCATTGACGACAAGGGACGGATCGTTCAAGAGATGCATATGATCCGTCTCCGAGTAAAGAGTCATGGTATGTCTCAGGTACCTAGAAAGTATTGTTAGGTTAGCGAGCTGAACAATAACAGATCAAAAAATAAACGTGCGTCGTGTTATAATCGTCTACGAGTTCCCGATCTTGCTCATCTGGACCTAGAGGGCCAACTGGTGGCGAATCGTCCGAGTCGTATTTCCAACGTTCTTCTAGACGTCTCAAGCGATCAGCTTCTGCTGGATCCTCGTCAACGTCCATTTCTTCACCATCCTCTTCCGCGAGCGCAAAGAGTGACGAGCGCGGAAGGCTGCGGGCAGGCCGTCGAGAAACTGCATTACGACGATCGAGGAGGATACGACCACCTCGTCCAACACGCATGCGGACAGCACGTGCTGGTGGGGTCGAAGAGGGGTCGTCATCGCTCTTGTCCGAACTCGACGAAGGCCAGGAAGGAGCGTTGGCAGGCGGAATGTATTTGAAGAGCCTGGAGACGTAAGGGACTGGAAGGTTCTGATAAGGGTTCTGTGCAATAAATAAAGTCAGCATTAAATTTAAAAAAGTGTGGAAGGAAGAAAACACACGTCGACTTGGTCCTCCCAATGATGGTCGAGGTCCTTCTGCCTGGAGACTGTCGCCTCCACTTGCTCGCGGATCATTTGAGCGCGTTCCTTGGGGCGAATCACCACTTCCGGACGTGCTGGAGGGAGCGACTGGTCGCTCGTCCTGATCTTGAGTCCTGGCACACGTCTGAACAACCAGTTAATCAAATGTTCAATAATAAGCTCAACAAAGGAAACGTACGCGACTTCTGGCCTCTTGGCAGGTCTTTCCTTGTCTACCAACAGCTCCTCATCCATCTTGTCGTTGAGACTTGGAAATTTGCGCTTGAGATCGGCAAACGCCAGTCGCCTCTCCCAAACGGCTTGCGACTGAGCGGCGTATTCCTTCTTCGTCTTTTCCCGGGTTAGCAACGTCCTCGCCAATTCCAGTGGGTATGAAAACTCCATTTGTAGGCGAGCAAGCTTGTCAGACGACGTGACTTGCGATGCTCTCGTCTTCCGAACGGCTTTGCTTTCTCGCCTTCGGAAACAAATGTAAGATTCGTTAAGTGTATCGGATTCATCACCCTACGACTGCAAGTAAGCACCTCTGAAGGAAGACAACAATAAAAAGAAGAGAACTGACGTTTAGAGTTGGTATAATGCGGTGGCCACCTCGCTCTATTCTGCGCTCCTTCCAATAAGGGTACACTGATCTCGCAATCTTAAGCAAAGCGGTTGGAGCTGGTATCCAGACCGGCACGGTATACGTCGCAAACATCGGCGGTGTCAGCGGGGCAGAGAACACGTCCTGATAATCTGAGAACGCTGGAAAGTCCATCCCTGTCTCTAGACCCTAGATAAAATATACAACGTATTAGCCGTCTTTAAATAAATTTCTAGCAAACAGATAGACGTACGTGATGCAAATACTCCGTCCTCTCATGAGTCACCTTCTCGAAAAGACCCATCACGAGCTCGAACTCATCCTCAGATATGATGACAGGCTGTGACGCCTCGGGCTCCTTGCCCTTAGCTTTGGCACTGCGCGCAGATGTTCGAGTGCCAGAGACGGATACAGCACCTTGCGCGCTGGTTCCCTCTCCTCGAGCCTCCTCGTTGTTCTTGTCGAGCCACTCCTTGTCTCGCTCATCCATATAGTACGTGAACCCATTGGCGATACCATTGATGATGTTCTCCTCGGTCGTCGCGGACGTACATACGTATGTGGAAGGGTCTTTCCATCTGTTCTGGGGATATAACTCTTCGTAGTTGTCGACGACACCGGTGGAGTCTGGCGTAGGGATGAACGCAGACGGTGGAGGTGCGCTTGGCTTGTCGCCTCGGATATGCCTGCTACTAACATGAGTCTTGTGGGCCGCAGAGAGGACTTCTTGCAAATGGTGCTCCTAAGAGAGAGGCAGTGTGATTAGTCAGCAGCTTAGTAATACAATCCACGGAATGCACAGCCACCATCGATTGCTGACGTGGCACAAAGACGACGAGAAAGGGGGCTTACATTGGCATCCTCAGCGTCAACGCCTGCGACGAGGTTGGTGAGACGATGCTTCTCTTCGTCTTCGTCTGGGATGAGGACAGCATCAGCGTCGAGGGAGCCCTGGTGGATCTTAAGGCGTGTTTTGTTTGTAATCCGGTTGCGGTTTCTGAGAGTCGATGCAGCCGGATGGTGGTTTCGGGGCATATCATGGATGGGTTGGAAGTGGAAAGGCGTAGAGGGGAGGGAGGAAATAAGTTAACTATTGGGTAAGGCTGAGCTCGTCGTCGTAGACGTCGTCGGCACTGGTCAAAGCGTCGGATTTTGGCCGAAAAGTAGTGGTGGTTTCGGCCCGAAAATTAAACTGCCTGATCAGATGCGGCTTTGTTTGCTTTGTAAACAAAGATTGCACTCGGCCACTCAGCAGTTTCTTATATCCTCACTGTTCGCGACGCCTTCGCGCCTCTCTTATTCACTTAGGTTGTGACTGTAGGGCCACACTGAGCCACCGAACGGCCTCACCAAGAGAAGCAGTTCCTACCTTTGTACTGTGATCTTTATTGTGCAATGTACCTGGACCAAAGTGCGCCGTTAGTCTTTTTAGTCCGGATGGCCTTGCCTATCGGAACTCACAATTCTAAATTGGAAGAGATAAGCCAGGACCGGAAACAGCTATGGAGCCACTCACTAAGCTACAATAGTCTCCGGAGGTATTCAATCGAAATCATCTGCAGAGCTATCTATCAGATAAAGTCATTTGTGTAAAGGCTGCCTTGAATAATTGAAAACTCACCTCGTCAACCGACATGTTATTCCCTCGCGCGATAGTTGCCCATCGATCCTAAACCAGTGCAAGGAACTGGTTGTCGCGGAATGCTTTTTTTGACAGGCTGTATAAGGATAATAGTCAACTTAGCTCATGGAGAGTGCAAGAACTGGATTACGTACCATCACCGACATAGGGCAACGCACCACGTCCAGTTCTCGACTGATAGAAATGTACCGGGAAACAGAAGCCTGTCTATATGAAAGACGATGAGACGATGACGCGGACTAAAAAGGTTTGAGATTACGCACCCCCCGACAAGTAGCAATTTGCGACCTTGGATCGCTAACGTCAATCCGGATTACTAGTAACACTGAAAAACGTTCAAGTGAAAAAGAATAGGCTGTAAGAAGACGACGGGGATTGATTTTCTAGACATGGAAAAGGCAGTTAGTTAATGGGATTCACCTCCATGCGCTGACGCCGAGCCGGCAGCGAGAGGACCCCAAATGAAAAAAGGGGGCATCTAGTGCAGAGCGACGATGGAATTGAAGATGGCTGGATAAAAAAAAAGAGAGAGAGTTAATTGTCAACGACACAAACACATGTAGTACACCGCATGATGGAGGGTTACGCACTCATCCGAGTCGACCATCCGTCTTCTATCACGCGGATGGAGCAAATCGTCATGGTTGCTAGAGATAGTCGGCCAGTCCTTATCAACGAGCACTATGCGCCGATTTGCTGCAAACCTAGGTCCGCAACGTGTCAGCATAGATGGTGAGATTCGGGAGGTGCAGGAAAGTGGCGTACCTCTGGAACCCACAAGGCGCTCGAAAGAAAGAGAAGGGCGCAGCTGGAGAAATCGGGGACCATACTGGGGGACGTCGGGAAGATTCGTGGAAATGGTTCAAGACAAGGTGGTGGTTTTCAATTCACCTTGTCCCTCCCACCACCCAGCGATACTGGAAACAAGGGAATCCGAGCCTGAAGACATCAATGAGAAATCGAGCAAGAACGAAAAAGCATCTCGAAGAGATATCTACGTGGTCGTCGTCGTAGGTTCTACCTACGGTCAGTGGGGAAGAGTAAGAAGATGTTACATAGGGTAAAGACCGCAAAAGCAGCGAGTTGTCCGAGCGCAAGTCGACAACCTCGGATGTAAGGAGCGAGGTTCAGCCACCCGGCACGTGTGATCGGCTAAACCCGAACAACTGGCACTGATGATTAGATTTCTCTCAACAGTCAACGCTCGAAGCTTACACGGCAGCTCACACTGCACAGAACCAGGGAATGGTGCAGTGCCAGCGTTGCAGTTTTACTAGCAGTACACTATACCACTTAGCTGGCGGAGAAGTACGGACCTTGCATTTCACGTCGAAATTTGACCATGCAAGAAATCAATCAGTTTGGCGACGTGCGACTGAAGGCAGTCATCTTCGCGACTGTCAAATCTAGAACGGTTGCTAGACGGTATACTTCTGTGCTCGTTTCTTCTCGTGGTAATAGCTGAAATTCCCAAGAGGTTGTTAACGACTCTCTGCCCTTTATTGAGCTTGAACTCAATCGATGGGCGATTTTCGAAGGACTTTTAAATCCAAGTGCATCAATCCAGACTTGGGATGGAACTACATAGGAAAGCTTTTACATAAGTCCTAGAATATGGATGTTTGTCATTGTCAAAATTCGGAGACTATGCTTCGAATTCCCCTACTATTATTTCCGTCCGGCATGATCCACAAGATCGCAAGGCATAACGCCACATCGTGGTATACTCAAGTACTAATTATAAGCGCTGTAAGGCACAGGGGCCGGGGCGCAATAATATTTTCTGCGACAAGGAATCTTGCATGCCAGAAAATAAAGCGCTCAATTGGAAATACAAACCGGGCCCTCTCGAGTTCAAAATTGGTGTTATTTCTCCTGACGGAGGGCAGGGATAAAGTCCAAGTCGATGTCTAATCCCACTAGTTGAGAACTCTTGGCAAAGGTTGTTCCTACTGCATGGTCATCCGGCCTGAGTGGTAGAAAACAAGTGTGTTGATTAGTATGTAATAGCTATCATAATGCGCAGTAAGTAAATCGGAAGTGGCGATGTCATGACGTTGTCAGGTCATTCATCAATGCATAAGTAAAATCAAAGTGTAGTAGAGTAGGGTGTATATGATAGTATATCCATCATTCCAGTACCCAGCAGTCGTGAGATGCCATGATCATCAGGAAATATTGTTTAGTTGGCTGGTGGTGTCTATGGAGCAGGTGTATTGGGGGGTGGGGCAGGTGCATCCTTCTCATTGATGCTGCTTGCTGATGCGCTGTCCGCTCTCTCAGACATTTCTTCTTCACCTCCACCATAGCGCTTGTTCTTCAGTTTGATCAGTTTCAGACTGTAACGAGCAACATGTCAGTTCCGACGATTGATTTTGGCGACGACGAAGAAAGAAGGAGAGCGAGAAATGGAAAAAGGAAATAAACGTACACCCAAGGTGGGATAATGCCTCCAGGAGGGATGACCCACTCCTCCGCGATATCATATTCATGCGGTACAATACGTCCACCTGTCAGTTTCTTGATGAGGAGAGGAATGCCATTCAAAAGCATGTAGGAAATGATCCCGGCGATGACACCATACGCAATGCTGAATTTAAAAAATCGAATAAGAAAACTAAACCCGAAGTGATGAAGTGAAAGGAGAGAAGGCGCACTTGTACGTCAGAGGGATGATGAGGAGCGTAAGGAACGCAGGGACAGCGTCCCCAATATAGAGCCAGTTAATCTCAAGGACACTAGACAACAACGAATCAGCTTGACGACGTTTACGGTGGCAAGTTTATACGCACTTGCGAATCATCAAAGAACCAACGATCGTCAGCGCACCACCAGTCGCCCACGACGGGATAGAAGCAAAGATGGGCGCGAAGAAGACCGAAATGAAGAACATGATGCCGATAGTGATAGCCGTTAGTCCGGTCTTTCCACCCTCTATTAAAGCCCGATTTTTATGAGAATTCAAGATTAATGAGATTCAGCAGAAACTTACCACTGATACCAGTAGCGCTCTCGATGAACGCTGTAACAGGGCTGACACCCATAAGGGAGCCCATACTAATGGAGAAGGCATCCACGCAATAAGCAATGCTGGATCCTTCGAAGTCGAGAGTAACGGGATCGCGCAGGCCAGCGAACTTGGCCATGGAATAGAGAGTACTAAGAAGGGTCAGCTGAATTGCAATGCTGATGACGAAGTTTGGATTTACCCGGTGGTATCTACGAAAGTAAAGCGAAAGCCATTAACAAAGGCCAAGGATCGAAGGAGCTCGTCCTACTCACCCAAGATATCGACGTAGAGGAAGGTAATAAGGGCATACCATGTATGTCCACTTCTACAGATGAATCGGAAACGATGAATTTGAATAAAAATGCTAGAAGTTATTAAAGTTGCTTACCCATAGTTGAACTATAATTTTCAACGAAAAAAATGAGCCGGATAGATCCAAGCGCCATATGCCTTTAGGATGGGACTCACGCTGAGGACATTGCCAACTTTTTCAAGCTTATGGAATGTCACAACCTTCTTGAAGTAATCGAACAAAGAATCACCCGTTACGGTATGAGGGAAGTAGGTGACGGGAGTACTGCGCGGCCAGGAGCAAATGGCGGTAAGGAAGATACCGAGTAGGATAGCACCGCGAACCCGGTACATCATTAACAGGAGAGTGAAGATACTGAGGGAGAGCATAGAAAGACATTGTTAGTTGAGACCAAGGAAACAGCATGGACCATCTCGAGGCAGAAAATACCTACCCTCCAGTGAAGATACCCAGCCACATCGTGGGGCTTCGCAGCACTCCGCGGGCACAATAGTTTGGCAGATCTGTACTTTGGAAATCTACATGAGAATGCATCGACTCGTCAATAGCAGCACTCCTTAGATAAAGGAAGATGTTCTTACTCTCAGGTAAACATCCGCCGAGGCCGACAAAGTTGACGGTGTCTCCACCAATAACTCCAAGTCCATTGGCAGCTAAAATCAAAATCAAAATCAAAATTGCTTAGCACATGGACCCGAGGTAAATATACAGCGCCACGACTCACAAAGTCCGATGAATCTGTTGATATGGATTCGGCGGTCGGTACGGCATGAGTGGGAATAACCGATGAATGGAACTCACGCAATGAATAGACCGATACCAGCACCGACAGCGAGGACGAGTGATTGCGGCATGATACGCACAAGCCATTGTCGAAGGCCAAGAATGGACAAGATAAGGAATATCCAGCTAAATCAAGAGAAAAGCTCTTCAGTACAGCATCACAAGCGGATTGAATCGTGACTGGTGCCTTACCCTTCCATGAACACAGCGGAAAGGGCGTCCTGATAGCTGGCAATACCACTGCCGTGGAAGCCGACGATAGAATATGCAAACTGTAAGACAGATAGAGGATGCATAAAGGGTGAAAAGGTGAAAGTTGGTTAGCATGGGTGTTATCCAGCGGCCAGAGGACTATACGGCGATTTAGAAACGAGGGGAAAGACTCACGTAGGCATTCAAACCCAAGCCGGGAGCCAAACCCACAGGAAGGTTAGCGAGGAGACCCATGAGGAAGGTTGAAAGGGCTGAAATGGCAGCTGTGGAAGTGATGAGATCTTGCCGAACTTGATTCACGCAGAGTTGGTAGCTCTCATCGGTCAAGCAAAGGTCGTTCGTCGGACATTTACATGGCCCTCCGGAATCGGAGAGGATAGCGGCGTTGACAGAGATCTATACAAGGTTGAAAAGATTGTTTCGGCAAATAAAATGAAGGAACATACAATGTACGCCATGGCAGCCTTTTTGATGCATCGTCGTTAGGTTTTCGATCGAACTACAAGGTTTTGAACATACCCATGTTGTCAAGCCAGCACGGATTTCAGTCTATAAAACAACGAGAAAAAGTTAACGAAACAGCACCGAACTTCATTGAAAATCAAACGAACTGTAAATCGCGAGCCTTCGCGCTCTCTCTTCGCGCCAGAACCATCCAACTTGAACCATTTCCCCACAAAAGAGGTCGCAACCTAAGAATCGAGAAGAAAAACATGATCAATGAAAGTGATCGGGCGGGCCGGAAAATAATTTTCACATACCGCGTCATTGAGTTTGACGATAAAGCTCGGGCTCATCCTAGCACGGGCGAAGGGGTAGGAGAGGTGGTGGAGATAGCAAGAGAGGCAGCCGGGGTTGTTGAAATGTAGAATGAACGATTATATACTTGGAGAGATTATTATTCCCATTGAAGCATATGGGGTAGATAAGCGAATATCGCCTTGCGGCCTTGGATCTTGGCAAACGCCCAGGAACTATCTCTTTGACACCGTTCCTCATGGCGATAACGTTCTCCCAGGGTATATTTCAAGTTTAAATTTTGTGACCGCTATGCCGGAATTCATGCCGGCTCTTGAAGCTTTGTCAAACCAGCCTCCAGGTACGAAGGGCAACCCGAATAGCGCAGGAATTCAGATAGACTGATGGTACATTTCACCGTATTTCAGCCTATTTACTAATACTAAACGCTAGAGTACCTTCATTTCACCATCTCGTCGTCCCTGATGTGTAATCCTTAGATAGTGTCTCTAGACGAGTCTCGAGGCAAGTTGGAACGATAACTCTAGGTTTATAAGCGACCCACCTTTGCCATTCTCCTGCTTCGCTATTTTAACGGAAGTCAACGGAAGTACATATCTATATCCCAGACGGTCAAACCGTGCATAGGCTCTTAAAAAAGTTTTTTGGAGTCATGTGAAATCTTGCTTCCACGCGGACCCACATGTCATCGCTATATTTAGCCGTAGGTTGTCAGATACTGTAGCCTCTGATAGCCTCTGCCAATTTATACGCACCTAACTCGGGGTATCTATTCAGTATAATCCTGCCAGCAGGAGCTGGTGCGGCTTCGACGCCTTCTGCCGATCTTTATTTATAAGGCTCCCGTCCAGAGCGCGACACAGCGAATCTCAGCGGGACGCGAGAGATTGGTGAGCGGTATGAACGTTTGAACTCTTATTAGATGTGCATTTCCCGGTTCTGACACACCCCAGGTATAGTTGCGCTGCAGCATGCTTTATCTTTCCGAGAACCCAAAAAAAAACACCCGCTCGCTGCTTTCTGAATGCCTGTAATCGTCCTCGTCAAGCGGCTCAATGCAAAAGTGGACGGTCCGCTACGGCCGCCGGCTGTCGATCTAAAAATAGCGAGGTTGCCGCGCTTCAATCTGGACTTTCTCACTCACTGTATGTTTTCATTGTCTTAATCTTATCTCATCTGCACTTTCAGACTCTGTCCCAAGCCCCGCCCGATGTCGACTGACATGACAGAACCACTTCGAGGAAAACTCGCGTTGATAACTGGCTGCTCGTGAGTTCTCCCCTTACGCCTTACGGAGTTCACTATGAAACATCAGCCGCCAGCGGAGGGATAGGACATGCAACCGCCTTAGCGCTAGCAAGAGGGGGGTGCTCTATCGCCGTGCATTACAACGCCTCCAAATCCAAAGCGGACGAGATCGTTTCCGAGCTGACCCAGCTGCCCGGAATCAAAGCCGCCGCCTTCCAAGCGGACTTGTCAGCGTACGACAACGTACGCAACCTGCACGCTGCCGTCGTTGCGGAGATGGGGCACCCTGATGTGCTCTTCAACAACTCTGGGGTGACGAATACTGTCATTGGGCCGCAGGGCAATATCCAGGACATCAGTGTGGAGGAGTTTGAGAGCACGTGGAGGGTAAACGCCGGCTCGAGTTATTTGGTAGCATTCACCCTTTTCACGGAGGGTGATTGGAGTACTGCTGATTTGGTATTTACAGCTGACGCAGCTGTGTCTCCCTCACATGCTGGAGAATAAGTATGGCCGTATCGTGTTCTGCTCGAGGTATGACCCAAATATATGTGTGAATTGGACTCGAGTTCTGACATATCCATTGCCCTTTCCAAAGTGTCGCTGCTGGTGCGTTTAACGTTATCCTGTGTGGAACTTTTCCGGAGCCCAGCGGGCGGTAATTCGTGTTATTAGGAACTGGAGGTGTGATCGGCCCCCACTATGCCTCTTCCAAGTCAGCATTGCATGGCCTCCTTCACTGGATCTCCATGCGACACGCCAAGGACGGTGTGGTAAGATGATGGCATTCGAAATAATTTTGGCTTCAAGCGCTCACAGTTCAGTTTGAACTCGTGCTTTAGACATGCAACGCTGTAGCTCCAGCGTTAATTATAGGCATGTTCTTTTCTTCTGCTCGGACTTGGGACCTACATATTTAATTTAAACTGGGAGCTGAGCTCGATTCATTCCATTTACAGAAACTGCGATGATGGCGAACGCTCCTGAAGAGCTTAAGGTAATCAATCCAACTTCCCTACATCATGTATATTAAACCCACCTCCTCGCTCATTCTGTTCTGATTTCACAGGCCAAAATCCCTATCGGACGGTTCGGTCTTCCCCAGGAAATTGCTCCCATCGTTGAGATGCTCGTAACCAACGCGTATATGACCAATAAGGTCTGTTTTTTTCATACCTTTGTTGAGAGAGGTATGTCTCACCGCGTCTATTGTAGATCATTGTCGCGGATGGGGGCTGGACACCCAGCGCCTTTTGAGCGTCGACTTGAATACTAGTAGCCTCGTGATGACATCACTGGACCGAGTATAGAAATGTGGTCATGCATGCGCAGGCAGTACCCCACTTTCAAGCATGTAGACAACGACATATAGCACCTACTTAACCGACGACAGTCAACTTTTTGTCGACTTTGAGGTCTTGATTGCATGGGGCCGTTCGTGTGCGCACGAGTCAGCGAGAAATCAAGTTTGTATTGCGTGATCGGTAACTATCATACACTAACGGTGACTATTCGTGAGAGTGGAGATACCACGAAAGTCCAAAGTCCAACGTTCAGCAGTCCATTAATTGTTTGCGAAATAGGTCCATCTGGAATAACTCGAGGGAGATGCATTCAAGCAATCAGCTTGAAGTCGGGACTTCTATTGCCACTATCACCAAACACTAGTAGCAAGGTGATCGAATGTCAGGCTTTGGTCATATGTACATCAATATTTTCGCAACTCACAAGTGATGGTGTATATTCCCGGAATGGTGTCGGTAGGCACTGTGACGACTTCGTGCCCGGATCGCAAATCGAAGCCTTCAGCGAGGGAGACCTGCGTTACACTGAGTGTACCATTCACTATCAAACAATCCGAATTGGTCAACATATTCAGGAATATAAAATCCCGGACTGGAAAAGGACTGACTCTTGTTCAAGATGATGGCAGCCCCGTTGGAAATATTAACGGGTGCGTTCGAGGTATCCCTTAATACGTCAGAAAATCGACATTCAGAATTTTATTCACGACATGTTTGTCAAGACATACCAGAGAACGAGCTCTTGGCGGCCTGCGACCCAGACTGAGTGTGCGTCTGGCTTGATAATTGTCGGATCCCATACAATAAGAGCAGACTTTGCAACCAAGGCCGCGCAAGATGCCTGGGTAGCGAAGCCGGCCATCATCAAAGCAGATATAAAGAGAGCTTCATGATGTTGGGACGAAGAGAAGGTGCGAGTTATAGAAGAGTATTGAAAGACTCGAATATTGGGGGAGGTAGAACAAATTGTGTTTGCTTAAATACCCCGCAGACTCGTCAGCTTTAAGGCGAGGGTTTTTCCAGCCGTTCGGTGTAGGGTCACCGTTTCAGCAAATAATAACTTGTTAGGGGTCTAGTGCTCTGATACTGATCTATGTCATGGACCGGGCTCCATCGCAGCGAGATATGTCTCCTGCAACTGATTCGTGACCGAAGCTCGCGTAGACGAATCCAACCGTCTTCCTGTTCCTTGATGAATTTGAACAAGCGTTTCTAGCGTCGACTTCTGAGTATGTCGGAGGAAAAGAGGATGGTTTTTTGGGGAAATATGTCGTGAGCAGTTCTGATTAATTTCACAGCCTCACGCTTTCATGGCAGATCAAAGATAAAATTAGCGCGGAACTTCACACCACCAAGTCTCGTTGTATGATGTCTAACTCCAGCACTTATTAATAAAAGATCTGGGTGCAGTCGTACTAAGGCACCGAGGACGTAACCTCCCTAGGTAGAAGACTAACATGGATCACGTTGTACGAAACTGAGAACCAAGACGAGGAAAAGACAAGCTCCGGGACCAGGTTCATACGAGGACATCTTTCCTTCCACGGCAGCGGGTCCGTAAATATCTCGACTGCCTAAAACCAATGACAGTGGCTCAAGGTGATTGTCTTTTTTCAATCTTTCTCGAATGTTAGAAGGAGCCTAGGTTCACGAACTTGGAACGTGAGTATGAAGTAGCCTGGAAGTGGGTCGCTCAGCCCATCAGTCGAGATCATGAGCAGTCTTTGGCCAAAAATAACGGGGACTGGGCGCCTGGTTATTCACCACATTTTTAGCGACGTCTCCGTATAGCGACAGTCGGACAGAAGCCGTCCGCAAGCGTGTGTGAGCCTAGGCTTTTCAACGCATGTCTTTATCCAGGTGACCTGCCGTTTGGAGGAAATGCAAATAAGCTGCTATGACAGGTTGTCCGTCTTCCATTTGATCAATGGACTCGTGGAGATTGGCTGGTGTGATGGCGCTGAGATAGTCTGTGAGAGCCTGCGCGATCCGGCCTGATGCGAAGTAAGGAAGGGAGATGGAACGAGCAGAATTATCTTTGTGGCAGATTTGCGTAAAAGAAATCGGAGCGGCGAACAGTTTGGATTCATCAAAGCCATCGCGCACTTTCGTGAATGCTGGATCAATAAATCCTTCAAGGCTACGGCGAAAAAAATCCGGTTTCCTTTCAAGCATGACGTCATCGTCCGTTATGGCGGTGTTCCAGACCACAAAGCGTCGCAGAGATGGAAGCTGGGAGAGCAATCTAACCACGATGTCGATATTTATTTGATTGTTATGAGAAACTTTGAGGACACCAACATCGGAATGTAGAGACAGCAGATCAACAACCTGTTCGTCTGTGAGATGGAATCCAGATAAGTCGACAGTCTTCTCAAGTTGGAGGTCGGCGTCGAGGATTTTTGAAAGCAGATAAATGCCCACTTCGGGAAGTGGCTCTCGAGAGCGGAGAATTTCCTTGATTTTCCAGATTTTTCAGGAAGTGAGAGTAGCATCTCGAGTTTTTCTCTCTCGTTGCTGCCAATGGCAAGTTCCACAGCAGGTCTATGCGACTTCGGAAAGCGAATCCTGTGGCGAGTAGCGGCGTGCCCCGTATTCGCTTGGCCAGGCTTCAGCTATCTTCCGCATGGAGATCATGAGGATAGAGTTAAAAGAGCGTGCTGTAGATAGCACATCTAGGTCAATGGCGGGTTTTCTTCGCCTTCGCTAAGCTTTTTGGGCGCGGGATAGTAAGATCGAACATATTCCTCTGCCGAAATCGGTGCCATTACTGTCACCGGCCTTGTACGTTCATCACGTTCGGCGTCGAAGAGAAAAAAATACGACGAGACCTCAGGCCTCAGGCCTCGTTGTTGTCTGAGAAAAGATAAGTGAAAGACGCTGGTTTTCATGTTCTTGGACAGGATCAAAGAATTTTCCGAGTCCCGGTCGAGCTTGTCCGACTGTCTGAAAAGTTAAACTCCATCTTCACGTGATCCGATGCTCCGGCGCACTGCCAGCGCAACTGACAGTGAGTGCAAAGCATGCAAGTGTCCTGTCCTTCAGAATCACCTTTTTCACCAGGTTTTGGTCATTGGCTGAAATATCTCGGTCAACAATGCATCCAGGCGCTCTATATCACCGCAAAGCTCGAATGCAGGCGAGAATACGTGGAAGCCAGAGGTCGTCAACTCCACTGAAGACGTCATGATCGACTCACATTGTTTCGTGTATTTTAGAGTATGCGCCAGCCCGTGCTGCTCTCGAAATCCTTGACTTGTGCCTATATTCTTCAAATCGATAAGCTATGTCTATTGTTCTTCTCGAGAATCTCTTCCCAGTACCATCCCCATCGCCATCCACGCTATCACCCTCTCACTTTCCAGGAGTTTCGCCACAATCGACTGAGGCGCTTCAGAATGTCCTGAAGGATAATCATAGGAAGTGGCATATATTCTTCAACGAGAAGCGTTTTCACAAGTGAGTGTTTCGTTCTCTTATCGAACATGGCACTAAGAGATCAAACATCAAGTCATGCGGCCCATCGCGCCATAGCCTCCTGGGCACTCGGAGCTGACGCTTCTACTATACAATCAAAATACGAGAAAGATTGTGGATATGAGAAGCCAGCTTTCGAATCCCCAGAAGCCATTACGGCTGAGAATTTCAATGAGCATCTTGGAGATGACAAGTACGTGTAGCGGCTGGGTCTCGCTTCGTTCTTAACTTACGACCAAAATCTAGATACTTCAATGCATACATGCAATTTTTTACCGCATACTTAAAGGATAATGAAATTTCAACTGCTCTTGAAGAGTTCGTATTCTCTCGTAAAGCCAACCTTGGCTTGAACTCTAGCAACGCGAGCCTGCCAGCAGACAAACAACCATTGATGCTCAGCAGGTTTCTATCTGGTCTACTTCATCCTATGATACACACGGGCTATGGTGCAGAATTTAACCTGCCTGGTATGGTCGTCGAAGGTAATATCCGCTCGCTCGTAGTTCATCCGAATGCCTTTCTTACTCTTCATTTCAGGCCTCGCTCAAACCGCAGTGCATCTCTGTCCCCCCAATCTTCTGACGCATCTGTCTCTCTTTGCAGATGCAGACGATAGGTTCACGCGCATTACTACTGCTGTCTCAGAAACCATTGGCAACACCTTCAATGCGACGGCGTCTTTCGTCGATTCGGCGTTAGACAATGTTTTGCCCTCGACTTTACATGATGCAAATGAGGCCGTTCCTCACTACATGGCCGAGAAACATGAAGCGAAAGGAGTTGGAATCCCCCATGCACTCAGCATCCTTGCACGCGTCCTGAGCGACCCCCGGTTTGCGCCGTCTTCCAAATCTTCTCAGAAAGACGAGGTGAATCTGTTCGAAGAGACTGTCGAAAAGCATGGTGGGGCGCTTGCTAGTTATGTCAACGAATGGGATTTAAGGGCCAGAATGTCGACAAGAAGATCGAAGAGCTGGCTTGGGTTGTCTGTGTGCTTTACGGTGTGGCGGATGGACCGATGGGAAGTACAACGACGATGAATATCCTAACTTCAATGCTGATTTCTTCTTGTGAGTGTCAAAATTTCATGTTCCAGTGATCCTTGGATTCTAATTCATGCTCATCATAGTATGCACCTCGTGACGTCCTCTATATTCCTCCCTGCACTCTGTGCTCTCCTCTCTCCTGTCTCTCAAGTACGCTTGCTGAAAGCGTATTTACACGTCTCGCTCGCATGGGCTGTCGCGCGTGGTCAGCCAGCATTGGACATTCCGGATTCGTCACGATATGCAGAGCCCGGAGATAGGTTCGTACCATCATCCGTTAGGTCGATGAAAACATTGGATATCTGGATGAGGATGGTGAGGAGGCCAGGACGCATCATGACGAGCATGTGACCAAGATTATCAGGTCGCTCGTTGGTTGGGGCGGTGCCTTTGGGACGAAGAAGGCCAGGGTTTGCCCGCCTGCTAAAGCAACTGAACTTGGGAAAGCTGGTAGCGGAAGAAACGTGACCGAGGAGGAGGCGGAGAGTGCTGGTTTTGGTATGGGGTTAGGATTCACCGGTGCTAGTGAGAGTACTAGTGCTAAAGCTGCTGAAGTGGAAGAGGAAGGCCCGGGCGAAGAGGCCGGTTCGGACCTAGAGCGCAGCGTGCTGACCGCGAGACTGAGGAGGCGAGCAACAAGGCAAAGACGCGGATCTGCATCCTAGGGCATGGCGTGATTCCAAAAATGGTGTTGCAAGTAGCTACGGACGAGGTTGGTGGGCCGAGGGTGTTGGTCCTCGAGCCGTGCGCGGGCCGGTGGCAACAGGCGCAGAGGACTTTGTCCAAGATGAAGGGCCTTTCTACTCTGCGCCGCATGGTCCTCCGACATCGAAAATGCGGGCGACGATGCCAATGTTATTCCCCCAACAGACCTGGCTGGGTCAGAGTATCTTGACGGAGGGCTGTTCTTGAGAGTTGGCGTGCTTACACTGGGGCGAATGGGATGGGATTTGGAAGGTAAGAATGAGAGACGACCATGGCAGAAGCAAGAGGTCAGAGAGACGACGAAGAGTTTTGGGATTTTAAAGGGTTCTTCGATCAGGATTATATTCGAGCGAAGAACGCTAAAGAGGTTCCAAGGCGAAATTTTGAAGGGCTTGACTTCGTGTATGTATCATATGTGTACTTTTATATCTAAGCTTCGTGTAAATGTTTCTGCACCAGATGAACTCTGAATTCCGTTACTCTCTGTGAAAGATAATTAATACTTGCAGGCATGAGTGTGCGTGAAAGTGATGCTGGCATATCTGCTGGCATCCATGGATGATATAACTTTGAACGCTTCGCAACAGTTGGAAGACGTGAACTCAAGTTCGCTGGATTATCTAGCCTGCGCTACTAAGGATCGAGATACAAAGCGCCACAGAACGTGCCGGTCCATGAGATGTCAACGAAATGAAACCATGAACAGCGTAGGCGAAAGTGATTTTTTCTTCAAAAGTGGTAAGAGTTGACCGTAAAATGACTTGAAGAGTACAAGAAATGGTATGGTGGAGACATCGAGGCTGTAAAGAGACTACTAGTAGAGGAATGCAAGGAGAAAAACTGAATGAAACTTCTTACATATTAGGCGCCGGCGCGCTCCGGATTGGGTGTTTGGCGCAGACGAGCGGTGACTTCCGATCCAAGCAACGCCTGTCTCGAAATCCTGACTTGATCCTGACGGCCGTCCTGCATAATGCTTGAAATCCGTCAACTTGAATCTGCACATTATAGGGATTGTTCTTTCGTAACAAAATGCCTGTTGCAGATCATCGACCATGCGGAACAAGTCGCGTTCCCCTGCACCGCCGACAACCGTGACACCCAATCTATCGACACCAAGGCCATTTCTACCCCCGTCGCATTATGCAGTTGCTGGAGGGTTCAATATGCATAGCCCTACATCTCGTCTTGCAAACAACCAGGGCGAGTCCTCGGCGACTAATCCGAGGCATCGTCCAGACAACGACGCGAACTCACATTCAAGGTCCCCGCGAGAGGTTTACTTCCTCCAGAATCTTCAAGTTCAGAATCTTCTCTCATTTTAGCAGCAGAAGAACCACCCCAGAGGCCAAGCTCACGTTCGGGTTCCAGATTTGGAGGCACACTGTTGCCTTCTTTGCGAGATACGATAGACCGCATGACTCGCTCTCCTTCCCGGGCCTCGACGTCCTTCAAGACTGGCGCAGAAAATGGCGAAACCCCAAACGAAGTAACAGAGTTCGAAGTCGCCGATGTTCTCCTGATTCTCGGACGCCCATGTCTTCTAAGCATCCGAATCCGAGAGAATCACCAGCACATACCCCTAGGACTGATAGCCCAATCACGCCAAATCTTTCGCATATCTACTCGAACCAGTCAACCCCAACTTTGGGGAATGCTTCTTCGCGATTAAGGCTCCTGCCAAATCTGCATGAAATCTTCTCTCCGATCTCCAACGCCTACAACAAATTCCCCAAAAGCTTCAGCAGTTACAGCTCCCACTTCGTCCGTGGCGGGCTCCTCTTTAAGGACTGTGAAGAGTCTTTTGAGTCGGAAGTACTCTGGAACACTGAAGTCTCCGTTCAACAACAAGGCTTCAAGGGACAATTCTCGCAAGGTAGAATTTCCGTCAATCAATCACTCGTTCGTATGCCTGAGATTTCTTAGGAAATTAGAGATGCCGATACTCAAGACGAATTACAAGCTGGACTCGTTTCTGAATATACCGCTCGATTGGCTCCTTCGAATA
The DNA here is from genome assembly GCA_015499995.1 of Flammula alnicola. Taxonomy (NCBI): domain Eukaryota; kingdom Fungi; phylum Basidiomycota; class Agaricomycetes; order Agaricales; family Strophariaceae; genus Flammula; species Flammula alnicola. The sequence goes on from JADNRV010000032.1 coordinate 127,014, forward strand.
AAATCTTCCAATCAAGTATACCTCGCCCTCGGACAAGATACTATAACGACAATCCCAATCGTCTCGAAGACTCTGACCTCGAACGTCGATACGAGGACGAATTACGAGATAGGCGAAAGCTAACTGTCACCAACGCCGAAGTCTCAGGATCCAGCTCAGAAAGCGACGCCGACTCGAGGAAAGGTTTTTACATGGACAATAGAGCGGATCCTGGCAGAAACTGGAAACCCAAACAACATTCGCGCGGTACTGTCGGTCTAGGTCTTTCTTTACCGCTTAATTCTTCGTTAAATGGCGAGCAAAACGAGCAACGACCCTGGGCAAATTCCGACAGGAAGAGATCCGCCCAAGTCCGCAAGAGAAAACCCTGCGATTTTCCTTGCCGGTATCAGAATCTGCTAGTTCTCACTACTCTGGCGAGTTTAACAGCTATCGACCTGACTCGTATCGAAGGAGTTACGGCACAGGCGACGTCCAGGCAGACCATGCTCGGAGACGGGCCGAATTCATGGACGTTGTCGAAAATCTCGGAGCATTTAAGAAATCTCCGTTACAATCCAGAGATGCACGAGCCGACACGTACAACAGACGATCCAACTCGCCTCAAAGTCGGTTCCAGAGCCCATCTTCCCGCTCTCCTACATTTTCCGGTTCGGCACAAGAGGAGAGCACCGACGAAGAAATAGAGTCCGAACGCGAAGGCTACTCTATTCGTCGCTCAAAGGTGAAGGATTCTAGACGTCGCAGTTCGAGCTGTGAACCAAGGTTCCCTGCGTTTCTTGACCTAGACGATGACGGCGCCGTACCGATCGTCCCACCCCGACCGCGATCTGCATTACAGCGTGCGCCGCCTTCGCCTCCTAACCCTCGAGTATTTCCAGCAAACCTGCGAGAACTTATCAAAGGCCGAAATTCCTTCTCAAAGCCTCCTTCAGCTCGCAAGGATCCTTTGCCGCCTGTGTCAGTTGCTTCGACGCGTCATCCCACTCCAGAGCATCATAATAGGCAAACCGAGCCCCAAGAGCAGAAAAGGCAAGGAGCTTCATGGTACTCTAATTCAGCCTCTCGTGGTCGTCGAGAAGAGCCTCCTTATCGAAATACGCGCGAACAATCAGAAGCCTCTGCCATCGCTGAAGGATATAGGTCTGCTGCCGCCCGAGAACGTTTGGCATTCGGTATACCTCCATCCGAATCGGACGAAGACCTCCAGAGCGCAGAAAACGATCAACTTTCGCATGCCGAAAGCGACATGTCTTCTCTGAATCGAACGATGTGGCAGGAGGATAGCGAGGAGCTGAGTGTGGATGCGGAGAGTATTTTCAAGGCATTGCAACATTCTTCGACCAAGAAGGACAGTAAACGAAATCTGAACCACCAGGTGCCCTTTTCCTTTTTTTCAAAAAGACAAAGTTTTGCTTATTCTGAAGAATTATAGCGCATATACGAGAACACTCCACGCTTAAGCATCATCTCTCCAACTTTGAGCGCCTCATCCGTATATGACGAGCCTGTCCAGAGACAGCCCGGAATTTACACGAAACGGGTGAAACAAACCGCCACAATGTAGCATGGACGGACAAGGAATGCGTTCCTCTGTCAGATACCAACCCTCCTCCACAGGAGACCTCCAAAACTCGAGAAGCCGTCATTCAGGAGATTTTTGAGACCGAGGAGGATCTCCTGCGCCTTTTCCATATCTGTATGCGGATGTTCATCCTGCCTCTTCGTGTCCAAAAAGCAGGTCGTGGATTGCAGGTGTACCACCAACATCGCCAGACTGCTCGACTGGTTCGACGACATTGTCAATCTGCATGAACAAATTTATCAATCTTTATGCTCAGCTCGAGACACTATGTCTCCTGCGACGGATCGCGTGTCGGAGTCTCTTCGATGTTTCGTTTCGAAAGTCGAGGTTTACCAACCTTACTTAATCAGGCTTGCCGACGTGTCTGAAGAAATCGCGTCGCTAACAGATAATCTCAAAAACGATTTGGGCAGTTCATCTCTATCCAGCAAAGATCACCAGACTGCGAAGGATGGACGCTTCAAAGGCTGTTAATGCTACCTGTGAACCGACTGGCAACATATCAGGATTTGTTTGCAGTAGGCCCTTCGTTTTCATCTTTTAGTTGAAGGTTGTCTTACATACTGACTATTCGGTTTAGCGGATGCTCGATTTGACACCAAAGTCACATCAAGACTACTTATCTACTTTCTCTCTTTCTCGATCTACAGACATGGTCATCAGGGTCATGACCGAAGTTAAAATCCGTGAAGATGAGTATAATCTACTAAAAGCATTTTCATCACGCATACAGGGGCTCTCCTCCTCGAATGATCTGGCAACCCGAGAACGGCGACTCCTCCATTCTGGTCCTCTAGCCGTTTCGGATTTTTCACCTACTTCTGAAGGTACTTTCAACCCCAGTTCTCATGGGCAAACGACCGAAGCCAGCAGAGCAAAACGAGGCTCAAGATTGCTGGATGCTATTAGCACATCTTCAAGTACTATCTTTGAGAGATCTGATTCTGTGAAATCGACATCGACTGGCAACTCTTTTTCTTCAGACGTTCCTGCTACCTCGACGCCTGTGAAGTCTTCAAATTCTTGGTTTTCTCGTTTGCCTCTCCGGAAGCGGTCTCGATCCAAGTCTCCATTACCGATGGCAGGGCCGACTCGGGATCACAGCGATTTACAGCATTCTCCCCCAACTGCTTTGCGAACTGTCTCTGTCCATGCTTTTGTGTTCAATGATCTCGTTCTCCTGGCCCAGCCGAGTCAGACCTCGGGCCATGAGCCTCAGTGGATTCTGTCTAAGGATCTTGGGATTTTCAGACCTTTGTCAATCGCTCGCATTCAGACGAGGAATAACGAAGGTATCTTGGTCTTTCTTCTATAAGAATGCCTTTCTCGCTATTGATAACTGAACGAGTTGTGAAGGAACTATTCTATCTTTGGAAGCTATGGTTCTTGACTCTGAATCTCTAAATGAGGATACGGACTTCAGGACCACCTCGTTCCGTACCGTGGATGTTGTGCTTCCCCGACAACCATATGAACATGCCAACGAAGACTCCGTTGATCTATTCAATAACGAAGCATTTCAGCAAGCTTGGCTTATGGCTTTCCGACAATGTACTAAAACAACTTTACGCAAGCTAACGTTTCTTGGAGTTGGTCATCAAGACGATCTTTTCAATAACTCTGATCAGACGCTTGATACCCGTCTGGCCGTCTCGTCGCTGGTTGGATCCGGCCTGCCCATACCTAGAAGTCCTTCCGGTACATTTCCGGACATGCGTGGAGGAGGCGACAACGCGTTTTGGGGAGACGAGAGGGAGGAACGTGGTTGGTGGTCTTTGCGATATCAACAAATTTTTCGGGAATTTCAGCGACAGGACTCGCTGCTCTCTGATGATGACGGCTCTGTGGGAATGTGAATGTATCTATCCTCTTTATTGTATACAATTAATGTCTAACTGTGATGCAAATCAAGTGATAAATCTTCATCCGTTCTCAATATGACTCTGCATCTTCCGCAAGGTATTCTTCGCAGTCAACCTCAAACTCCATGTCTTCGTTTTCGGAATCTGGTATCGTGATAATAACCTCTGGTTCAGCCTGTTGTTCACCTTCATCCTCCTCAAGATCGGCAGCCCATTCAACAGGGCCTCTGAACGTTGTCTTGGCCGGTTTTTCAGGAGTGAGACTCGGAGTCTAGTCATAAAGGAAAGATGTATGGTCATCGTACTTGCATGACAAAACTACAACTGACCTTGCGAAACCTTTGGGTATAGTTAAATTTAAGTCCTCCGAAGAAAACTACGGATCTATCATCATCCTACCCAGGTTAAAGTTCGTTACTCCTGCGGAGGCTGGCCAGTGCGCAACGTACCTCTGATGTATATTCCCCCCATCCTTCATCTGTGCTACTTCGATACCAGTTCGCACTGGGTCCAACTTGCCCAAGTCCCATCGCTTCCGCAGAGAAGCCAACCTTGTACCCTCTGCCTCTCGTCGTCCACATGTTTATAGCGCATTTCTTGGTTGAAAAGGTCGAAGTGATGACCCACAAACTATTGTTTTTTACGTCATCAGGCCACTGTTCGAGAATAACAAGCGCATTTTTCTTCATCCAGGTCTTGAATGGGGTCGTATGGTAGTACCGCTCGTGCGTAATTGGTGGAGTGGTCAAGAGGATAGCGCCGACATCGCTGTCGATATGATATGAGTAGACAGCCGACGCCGTCACCGGAATTCCTGGAGCAGGATCACTACAGACCATCAGAGGCCACCGACACTACGAGGTATGCCAATCGCGTACATTCCAGCTGACAATTCAATCTTCGTAGTCTTCGTGTTCGATGACACTTTGGGGCCCCATTTTATGCGATTGTCCCTTGGGGCCTTCACCAACTCGTCCTCTACAGAACTCAGCCCTTTCCGCAAAAGCTCCTCGTGGTCCTCGAGATCAGCAATGATGTTCCATGATCCAAAAGCATCGAAGTATCCGATTATTCCAGGCTTAAATATCGACAACGACGGTGGCCGATACAGAGCAATGCCAAAGGGGTGATTCTCCATAGTCTTCGCATACTTTTGGTCGAGTTTCCATTGCGAATTCGACATATGGTTCTGTTTCTTGCTGGATATATCCTATCGGTGGTTCTTACAGGTGGAGGCTAGCTGGCAAGGAAAGGCACATCGCTAAAGTGCAACGGGATCACGGATCATGGTGGTTACTGCGCTGTAAGCAACCTCTCTAGTTATGTATATTTTTAACGCAGTTTGCGGGGTCCGACTTCAACCTTCGTTGAAATATTTGTTGGCTGCAATTCCGATGCAAGATGAAAACAAGCTACATAACTCTAGAGACTGTCCCTTCTAGTAAGTGAGCGTAATGGTGTCGTGATTGGATGCATGATTGATGCGTGAATGTGTCTGTCTATAAGATGTGCGATTGGTGATAGAATATCCATGGAAGAATGATGAAGCAGAAAGATGGGATCGACAACTTGGGTGCGAGGGAAAGCTAAATAAAGAGTCATTATTTGTAACAAATTATTGCCTCGATGCGATTGCTGAGAGCAGGATGTCGTAATCTAATTTTGCAGCTGGACAAAAAAAGTCAGGGAAGTGCCATGAAAAGCGAGATGAAGCGAAAACACACCCTTTAAGACAAGCTGGATAAACACCTTGGCTAGTTCAGGTTCTTCTGTCTGTAGTCGTTGTAAATTCACATTGCTGATCTTCCACAACGCCGAAGGGGCCTGTGCACAACCGTCGCATTTCTTGGTGCATCTGCGAGCGCTGACAGTTCGCCGCGACTGTGCCTGCAACCATCGACTCTTCCAAGTGTTGTGCAGGATTAGCGAACTCATACGAGGCGCGTAGCACGCCAGACTCGATGACATAAAGGCCATCGGAGGGATCGCCAAATTTCCAGAGCACGTGCCCTTCGGGGACAGTGATGCGCTCAAGGTAGGCGTCTATACGTCGGAAAAGTATTGGGTCAACATCGCCATATGAAGAAAAGGCCATCGATAGCGTTTTGATGGGTCGAGTTGGTATCTGGCTGAGAGAAAATTTCTGTTGCGATGGTGCGATCACCAGCATCCGGATATGGGATCGTCGTGGTGAACGAACAAAGGATCCAACGAGATGGCTGTATCAGTATCTGCATCTTGTCGTCCAGGCACAGCTACAATGTCATCAGAATGGATGTTACGGAGGCAAGAAAGAGAAAGAACACACTCAAAGTCGATGCAGAAGTTTCAATCTTCTGCGACCTGAACCAAGCGCGTAGGTACGCATTTTCCGTCCCTAATACGCCAACATAGATGAACATCCCTTCTTATCAGATATAGGGAAGACTTGTGCCAACTTACATTCCATTGCCTCACTGAACGTCCCAACAGCTCCACGCCACTCGCGCCCAACACTTCGACGCTTCTCAAGGCCTTACCGATAGGCGAGTCTACCGTGAACCCGCAAAACACGACCGTAACTCGTTTGGACGCGAGCAGCCTGTGTATCCGCACGAACGCCTCCGCAGAAGACATATCAACACCAGCCACAAGTGACAGGTCTAGCACGAGGAACTGAATTGGGCGATGTTGCCAGTACGGGCCTTCAAGGAGATCGCGAATCGTCTCTTCCACGGATGTGATCGTGCCAAAGAAGAGGAAGCCTACGAAAAATTTGCCAGTCAGAGAATGCTCATTTGAAGACAGAAGAGGATGTTAACTCACCTTGCAGACGGAGGATAGTGGTCTGCTGCGAAACTTCTCGAATATATGCGCGTTGTTGGCTCGGTCGACGCACAGCTGACATCGCCAGATCTCCGGTATACATGGCACGTATACTCCGCAGCTGTGAGTTCTGAACCACAAAGAAGAAACCTAAACACCAAAATAGTCAACCTTCCCAATCATTAAAAGATGTACGAAGGCTTACAACAAACAATGATACCAAACAAAACGCCAATGACAAAATCCCAGACCGTCATGCAGACCATGATGCTGACGATCGTGATATATTCCGGCCTGACAGAATCATTGCGTCAAGCTAACAGCTTAAGTTGAGATAAATATGACCGACCAGCTAACTCGATGACGGTTATCCCACAACGCTTCCTTGACCAGATCAATTCCCAAAACAAAAATGAGAGCACCGACAACCATGACAGCTGCAAGAAATTTTATATCGGCGTGACAAATGCGGCGAATGACACAGATACTCACGTATGAAAGCAATAGGCCCAGGCCCAATAACAAGTAGAGCAATAGTAGCGATAGCGAGGAGGAATCCGGCAATGCGATTATCACCGCCCACGCGGTAGAATCTGATGGACGGTATAAACGAGTCTGAAGGATCACAAAGGTCAGGAAAAATACGTACAACAATGTGTTTACATAGACAAGATAATTTGGCCTGTAAGTATTCAAGTAAGTTTGTGATACCATATTCGTTCTGATCTGAACCTTACACAACACCAATGAAACCGGCCAGAAGATTGGAATAGCCATGTGCGACGAGCTCTTTGTTCGTGTCGACGTCGTTATTAAGGATACAGCTATAGATCGAAAAAAGTTAGTTAAAATGAAGAAACGATTGCCACCAAGTAGACCCACCAAGAGCAGGAACATTTAACGGAGGATGCAGGATATTGAAAAAGAGCCTTTCCGAAAAGAGCGAGGATCAGAATACAAACCTCCAGGAAGCAAATATAACAACTCACAAAGCAAACTGAATGGGCAAAGTCGACCACAACGCGCTGTATCTGACTAAGCTGAAGTCTGCAAAATGGTTGATAAGTCATTAGTCGTCAATTCCTGCCACGGAAAGAATCAGCACATACCATAATAGCTGTAGAAATTGTACCAAGGTTCTTTTGCCGATGCGCCCATGTCGAACACCCATCCGGTGCGACGCAACTCTCCCAGATCGAGCCCAGCAGCAAATACGACAATGTAGAAGAGAACGGGAATAATGATAAAATCTAGTCAACACAGTCGAAAAAAAATCAGATATCCAAAATGATATTGACAACACGGATAACTCACAAGCTGGGAAAATAAGCTGATGGTGGTACTTGCGCGTGATCAGCCTCAGCAAGATGGCAAGAAATAGAGGGAAGGTCCAGAGTAGGAGATTGTGCTTGTCGAGAAACATAAATTCGAAAGTCTCCCATGTCATGTCGAAGTCGTCGTCGGAAATGCGCATGCTGACGGTTAACCTTTACACACCAATCCAATTAGATCAATGGCTTCATATCACGAGGACGCAGAACGAAGGCGGAAAGGAGCAACTGGTAACGAGTCCACCCTTACGCGAGGAACGCGTAAACTTGTGCAGGGCCGGAGCATATCGAGAACAATTCAACAGCAAAATATAACTCGAACGTACCCTGTTTCGATGAGAAACGCGCCGACGCCTCCGATGCACCTATGTAAAAGAGAATGCCATAAGAAAAACAGCCCTACGAGCAGCTGACCATAGCACACGACCGTGCGTTCCGCCGCCTGAGTATATTGTACGTACCCAACAAGAATATGGCGTGGGAAGAAACCCACTACAACTCCTAATTTGAGAGCGCCGAGGAGAAGAAGGAGAGCCCTGAATATTAGAGAATACGAAAATACTATGAGGTGTCGAACAGCGATGAAAGGCTGGCAAGAAGTACTAACCAGTAAGGATCGAACTCAGTGCATAGGCAACGAGAGTAGTTGACATAATAGCGAGAGGCTGGTCTTCGCCAATCTCAGTAGCAATAGTCGTCGCAAGGATGTGGAAAAAAGGCTGCCCATGCAACAAAACTGAGATATGACTCCTTTCAGTAGTAATGAAATTTGCTTACCACAACCTCGATCATCATGCTACCATTCGCACCTGCGAACCCGGAACCTCCAAATGTATACACCAGCTGTGACACAATTGTGGTCACGAAGAACATCGACACGCCCATAGGTCCTCGATCCGCAAACACACCAGTGGCCGGGAAGATGATCATGCCATCTGCAAGTCAAATGAAAAGCAAAGATGAGTACGGAGCATCACGAGCGGAAGAGGAGTCGCAAGGAAAGAAAGATTCGAAATGAAGGAGTGAGAATCGCGGTTGGATATGCTAAAAAGTTGATAGCCTAGAGTGGTCAGTGATCTTGAGGTCCGAAGAATAGGTCTGTGCAAGGATGGAGGCCATAGCATCATGAAAATTTCGCAACCCACACGAAGACAAAAATAATAAAAAAGGAAAGAAGCAACGCCAAAAATAGACCAAAAATTAAGGATCCGGAGCAAAAAAAATACTCACAGGAAACACCGTCCAAAATGTTGAGCAAACAGCCAAGCAGAACGGCCGGCACTGCCTTGACCGCTGTACGCGCATGCTCTGGTGCCCTCGAAACTTCCTTCTTCACTCTAGCCTTCAATTCCGCCGTATTCACGTTCAGCCGAGGTCTGCCGACCTGCAATTTCATACTCTTCACAGTGTTGTCGAAGAATGTGCGTGGACCCCAGCCCTCCTCCTCGTCGCCAGGCGTGAGACCGTGGAGATGATGGCCAGGGTGCCCGTGGCCGTTGAGGATGCCAATCTTCCGATGTAACACAGGAGCAGGAGATATTTCACGAGACTCGGGTGTAAATGGTGTGGCAGTTGGGTTGATAGCAGAGGCGTGTGCTCGTCCATCAGCTCGTGGTGGGGTGGAGAAGGCGTCGAGGGGCCTAATTGACGCGCGAGAGAAGTCGGGCTTCGCCAATGCACGCGGTTGGGCGTTGTTAACGCCTGCGCAGACGGTGGAAGTCCACTGAGAAGTGGTCGAGGTGTGCCCTGAGGCGTAGCCGTTGGTGTAGTATCTGTCGGAGGAGCAAAAGGGCAACAGGGGTCTCTGGTGGTATAGTGCTTCACGGCGACCTCCTGAGCGCGTCGATGAAAGACTCGAGGACCTCGAAGATGACGCCGGAGACGAGGCGTTCGACGGGCGAAGCAAAGAAATTCCTGACGGTTTCTTCTTCTCGGACGTCATTCGTCGTGGTTCGTCCGACGTTCCAGGTGGAGGTAGCGTCGCAATGGACGAGTCCAAGCCCGATCCGGAGCCCGAAGCTGAAGCTCCAGAAGATGGCACGTCTCTCAAAAACGACGACGTCAAGCTACGCGACACAAGAGACGTCTGGTCCGGCTCGAGGTCAAGGCCCAGGCTGGAGGTGGAACTTGAACGGGGCGTAGCTTCATTTTCGCCCAAAGGCAGGCTATGTGGAAAGATGAACCCAGAGGTGCGTCTTCCGTATTTGTTGTTGGCTCAACGTGTGTGGGTGGTCGCGGCGGCGGCACTGCACCCGCGTCTGATAGAGTGAATGACCGGAACGATCCAATTCTGCCACCGCCAGAAGCTACCGAGGCTGGGAACGGCATATTCGATAGCTGCAGAGTCGCAGCGCGTATAGAATCAGGGGTATGCTGTTGAAGGGAATCCGGGGTTGCAGACACGGGCAGAAAAACGTTGGACGCGTTATACGATTTGGGTTGGAGGAGCCTATATTAATGGTGCAGGGTATGTCAGTGAATGGAAGCTATGCGAACGTGCGCGTGAGACTAAGTACGAAGAAACAGGTTCGAGAAGGCCATTCCATCGTCTGACTAGACAGAAGCACGGAGGTATTCAAGGTTGGCAATAAATGAGGTCAGATGGCGTATTCCTATGCCTTGAAGGCCCACATCCCAACCAGGCGCATAAAATCCATGAAAGAATGAACCAACACTTACCCAGCCCTGTGCAACGAAGGTGATTCGTTAAGTAATAATTTGACGGATCCGGATTATTGTTAAGGTCCTGTGATGCAAAACTGTCCGCAACGGCCGAACCGCCATCTGTCGTACGACCTCTCGAGTTCTGGTTTTCGCTATCATCTCCGTGAAGTTCACGTCTGGACGAATCCGAAACGACGAAATCTGATAGACGGCGCTGCATGTACCCCAGAAAAGTTGATATCGATTCAGAGTTTGTCGCGCCTGGATGATGGGAAGGAACAAGAGGGGTCGCAAGCCTCGTATCTTCGGCCATTGTAAGAGATAAGGGTTGTTTCAATACAACCTCTTTGATAAGTAGACGAAACAGTGCCTCCTGATTAAGTTTGGAGCGAGTGCCGAGTCTTAGACTGCTGACTCAGCTAAACCAGGACCCTTTCCCAAAGTCCGAAATGTATCTTAGCAGATTTTTGGGCAAGATGAAGAGATTTTGAGAGAGAAACGGACATGACGATTGAAACTACTCATACTGGTTTTTGTCTTGGAGCAAGCTTAGGAAGAAAGACGAGACAGTCAACCTAGTCGGAGGTTGTAAATACAAAGTCTGACCGGCTGTCTCCGTCTGGCCTGCGGCGTATCATGATCATGAGCTTTAAATTTACGCTATCGTTGTTCACTCGAAATATCGAATATCAATTAAGACCTCCCTATCATGTCTAATACAATCGCATTGTACGTATTTCTTTTTTCATGGAAGTAGTGACTGATATGGTCATAGATATCCATTGTCCAACTTCACGTTCAGGCAAGCTCTCGCTTTTCGTCAACAGATGCCAAAGGTTAAAATGTTCAGTGGTTGAACAACGTACAGCACAAGGAAGCACAACCAGAAGAGGACCCAAGCGTATCGGCGCGGTTGCAACGTCTGCAGAACAATTATGAAGACTTGGAATGCGGCGCACAGTCGAGGGAATTCTCGTAGTGCATGACCATGGACACCCACACATCCTGATGCTCCAGATCGCGAATGCGTTCTTTAAATTGTGAGTAAATAGCCACCTGTTTCCTATCTTCATTTCCTTCTTTCTCCATTTTCGTCTCCTTTACTTTTTTTTTTTGCCGTGTGCTGGTTGTTTGGGTCCCATGGGGTGGAGTTCTGGTCTCTGGAAAGATCCGCTAAGTTGGCGATAGATGTCGTACGTTTGGACTGGGGAGTCTACATAAACGTAGCGCTCCTTCTTGCTTCGCAGTTGCAGTCACACGACCCCAGTACTGCCAACTTGACATTGAGTTGTTGTCTAAATCCATGCCACAACTCCTCCGGGCGGAACCTATTGTCATTCAATCCTCCGATTTCCATTGCTTCTCCCCATTCTCCCTCGGATTGAGGATCTCTGTCATCTGTTCTATCACTTCTTTTCAGCTTCCTATAACTGCCGATGACAAAGGACTCTGAATGAACAGTTGTAAATGATCCTTCTGGGAACCCTTACGAGGCTGAACGACTACTTGCATCAGAACACGCCATTTTCAAACATGATTCGTTCACTGGACCCAAACTTTCTCTTCCCTGATCCTGTCAAACCCCATTCTACTTGTACCTGACTGCAAATATCTGTTGTAGCTCAGCTTCTTCCGCCAATTGCTTTCATCTGTTTCATAAAAAGTTTCATTTGACTAATTCCAACCTTTTTTTGTTTTTGTTTTCCGCGCCATCTGCTTGTCTCTTCATTCACGAGATGTGCTAACTTATTTCTTCCTGAGAAAAGGCCAGGCGATTACCTCAAGCCAGGTGAAGATGAGATTGAGGGGCTAAACGGCGCCTTGATGAGCGCCTCGCTCCACCCCCGGGCTCGCAATTCGACCAAATCGCACATGGGATCAACAATGACTGGGAGATTGGTGACTGTCTAGCACAGTGGTGGAGGCCAAACTTCGAGACGTTTATGGTGCGTGATTGATATTATTATCCTATTTTCTTATTTTCTCTCGCTCGTGGGGATGATTTTGGACATTTCCTTGGTTATTATGGTCATTCTATGCTCGTTTGCGCCTTTCGTTCGAGTGTTAGTACCATATATTGAGGAATCCCTATCCTCATTTTTCGTTATTAGTCTCGCTTTCGTTCTTCTGGATGTCCATTTCCAGCCTTTGACGTCAACGTTCGCACCACCCTTCCCGCTCAGTGCCCGCCCCCACGTTTACTTCCGATTTTGCTTTACTCCTAACTTCCCCTTTGTCACGTTCCAACGGTGTTCGCGAACGTGTGCTATTTTTATCATCCGAGGCAATTTTTGCCAACGTTTCTCGTCTCTCTCAACGACTCGCTCCTGAAGAGGCATTGATCAATTGCTAGTTGATTCAGCCTTACATTGTACATATATGCGTGCCCATTCCTTTCTAGATTTTTTTTCGTCTTTCTGGGAAATCAATCTCGCACCTGCATGGACAAAGTGGACTAACTTGGTTATTTCTCATCACAGTACCCATTCATCCCAGCGCATATCACTAAACCCAAAGAATGCAAGAAGCTCTTCCTTGTGCAGATGCCAGAAAAGAGTACGTCCTCTACCTTCTCTCGTTTTGTCTTCATCACTTTTTGGGTACCAACATAAATACCAAAACTAACTACTCTTCAATTTCGGCCCATATGCAGAAGTCCTCGCAGTGCCCAAGAACATGAAGCTCCTCGCCATCCCTCTATTCGAGCTGTACGACAACGCCGCACGGTACGGACCCCAGCTGTCCGCCATTCCTCATTTGCTATCAAGGTACAGGTCTTCCTTTTGTTGTTATGCGTTTATTAACCATTCAACCTTGCTTTGTAGGTATAATTTCATCTATCAATAAGCGAGAGTGACATTGTCTCGTCGTACCCGGCCCACAGGTATGTAGGTATGCGTACGTTACCATATACCTGCCATGAAGGAGCAACGAAGTAACCGTCACATTGTCTCTCTCTACCCTTGTTATAGCGCTAGTACCTGTTGTCTTGCAGTTATGGACTTTATGCTGGATGATGCGTGCCGCTGCTTTCGGCATATCGGATTCCTGTGTTCGCATTTCTATTTGCGTTTCTTCTTTCTTCGAATTCGCATTGCTGTTTTAGCTGTCTGTATCATATACTCTAGAAGTAATCACTTCGTTGAATGTACAAAGTGTTTTGGCGACTCGGCCATCACATTAGATGAGAGAATGGTATGGTACTCGTATATATTCCTTTCCTCCTGACTTGAATTTACTTTTACTGTCATGACATTTAAGATTACATCAGGATTTTTCAAACTTCTCTCGAACAAGAGGATTCTGGGTAAATTTAAGGTACATGAGTATACTACGGCTTTGAACAGTATACGATTGGAGAATCTGCATATCAAAGATGAAGTGTTGAAATTTACGCTATGTAGCCATCTTCCCAGTGTAACAGACCCTCGTCCAAGGGATCGTAACAAAGACTGTTTTCCTCGAAATCCCTAATCTCCACTTGCAGACCCGCATCTTTATAAACCTTAACCTCCTCACGGATGTAGCTGATTAATGATCCTCCCGTCTCGAGGAATAGAAGGTCAGGCGGGATCAATACAACCAAAGCCACTGACTCTAGCTTTGCGTTGGACTTGAATTGTATAGCCTCTGGCTCATTGGATGAACGGCCAGCGAACCTAAACTCTACCATCTCCAAAAATTTATCGGCAACGGATTTATCGAAGGATGGTGCGTGAATTCGCCCAAATCCCGTATCTCAATCGATACTGACAGAAGGTTTGGAAGACTCGCTTCTGATTGACCTCTGCACAGTAGGAGGTCGGTTAAAGCCATGAATGTTGAGCTTTGCACCGAGAGCTTGATTTTCGTCAAGCTGGGGTAGAGTTGCAAAAACGAAACAAGAGCAGCTCGGTCAAGCATCCAACAACGGAATAGGGACAAGTCCTTGAGGTTTGGGCACGATGACCTTAATATATGGCCTGCTATAGACAACTTTGGGTTCGGGTAGGGGTAATAACCGTCCCCATCTTTGACAGCTGAAAATGTAATTTGTAGCTGCTTCAAGGCGCTGAAGGAGAACCACCTGAAAAGCAGAAACTCGATAGAGCTACTGACATGTGGCTCTTGGTAGGTAATAGCGAGAATTTCCATTGTCCTGTGTTCGTTTGGTGGATGTGCTGGCCAACCAACACTTGATTCGACATCCGCCATTATGTAGAAGAACGCTTGTCGAAGGTTGGGCATAGCCTGATTATCACCCTCCAGCGTTCGAGATCCAGTGGATCGCGAATGTAAAGGCAAGTCAGGTGTGACCACATAGAAGAGGCGTATTTTTCATCAAGAATGGAGTCCCCAAGAGCACCGAAACAGATCGAAAGCTTGGTTAGGTGCGGGGCATGCAGCAAAAAGTTGCCTATGTGTGTATTTCTGGCATCTTCTGGCTCGCTACTAGCACTGCTAGCACTGTCCAATGAGCGATCATAATCGCCACCTCTTACAGTTAGAGACTCTAAGTTCTCCATTGGAGGGGCATTGTTGTGAAGCGCTGGTAGCGTTTGCCACATCTGTGAAGAGTAGATATCCAGACACCGCACACGCCCTATCTCGGACCATTTGGTGGTGAAAAATCTGAGGGTGTTATGGAAAACAGAGCTGAGATTGTTGTTATCGGGCAGCACGAGATGGATGTTCAGGGGGAGGTTCCGTGATCGCTTGGTAAAATGAGTGAGACGTGCTATTGCTTTCTTGGAATTTACGAACGATCCATATATCACAGCTATCTCGGTCCACAGTTCCGGCATCGTTAGAGCAATTTGTCTCCATAAGGCACAGACTCTGGTTAATGACACAGGTGGAGTACCTTTTGTCGGCGATGGGTGTGGAGGGATTGAATGGGAAAATATCTTTCTGAGAATTTCGTTTGGGATAGAACGGATAGGGGAGAGGATAACATCGCATGCGAAAATTTTCTTGAGATAAGGTTTCTCCGCGTCCTTCAAAGTAGCGCGCCGTTTAGACAACCGCTCGATCTGCTCGTCGATGGACGCTATCTCGTCTCGTATCGCAGGGTAACCCACAGTACTTTTATGTTGGTATTCCTTTAGCTCGAAAAGCTGAGCCGGACTAGGCGTATCATTATGTTGCAGGAGATGTATGACATTTTCCGGAAATTCGACTCCTTCGAGCTACATGACAGCTTCGGTTACAAGAAAAACGAGATGGATGAATGAACCAGAATCTACCTTGCGCATTCCGCTCTTCCACGGTATCCTTTTGTGCCATTTGGGTTCATTATTCAATTCCCAACATATCTCGTCTTTGATGTATGAATAGTGAGGAGAGTCTATCATCGCGATTCGTCGGCAAAGCGATGCCAAGTTAGACGCTATGAACTAGGAGGCGTCAGATGAGTTCGCAGTTGGCCAATAGAGTCGTCGTATCGTTGCTTATGAAAGGACGTCAGAGAGATGTAGTGCTGAGAATGTCAGGTTGCACTTTGATCAACATCGATTTGGTTTGTCCAGGGAAGGTAGTAGCTGCTGACCGGTGACCGGCCAAACAAACATACTACTGTAAATTCAACTTCTAAGTAGACCATACTATGATGACAGCAAAGCTCATTGAGTGGACTAAAAGATGAATGGAATTTCAATTACAGTAAATACGATAAATCATCCGATTACACACCAGCATAAGTATGCTGGTGACAGGTGGATACCACGAATGCCAGGACTTTATACTAGTCTCAGGGAACAAGGTAGCCAGTAGAGTAGAGTAGGAGACGGAAAGTGAGCCGGGAAGACGAGCCAAAAGGATCAATATGAACAGAGAATTTCTCATCTGCAAGACAAAGACAGGTAACCAAGGCAAGAGACCGACGAGACAAAGAAAAGAACTCTTAAGTGTTGCACGATCTTGTCTGTACAATCGTTGTACATTCACAAGAAGACAAGGAAAAAATACCTTGGGAAGATGACGATGGACGGGATGGGTCGACCAAACCGAAGGACGAAGATGAGAGGAAAGGAGGAAGATGGAGACGGAATGGAGATCAGGTAATTTGATGGCATGGTTAAAATTTAACTCCTCGAGAGGCTGCATTCGCTCAAGTTGGGGTACGTGGATCCTTTTCCTTGTAAGGCGATCGAGTGACGAATGGTTGAAAGTAGAAGAGGGTGGTATAGTGTGCAGTCTGCTCGTGATGCGTCATTCGTTCTTGGGGTACTAGGATCCCTTTCCGTATTACATAAATGATCCAAGCGACGAATGGTCTTGAGCAGAACTGGTTATAGACTGGATGGTGGAAAGATTAGCACAATGCCTTATTCGCTTTGGGGGACTTGGTCGCTTTTACTTCTTAAAGCGATCCGAGCGACGAATAGGCAAGGTAGAGTCACGAATAGGGTTCGTTCGCGAGGAAGGAGCAGAGGTGCCGGTGGAAGATGGGAGGGGCCGCATAGGAGGTAAGGTAAAGTGAGACGTGTGGAAGCCGGACGAGGCACAGAAACCGGAAGAGAAGGAAGTGACATTGCGCGTGAATTAGCGCTGCGCCTCCTCGTAGAAGGACGTAGCACCTCGTCCTCGTCCTCATCGGCATCACGGATCGTTTCTTGCCGGTGCCACAGCCATAATTATGTCCGCTTGCTGATGCATCTCGAGAAGAGCCAGCTACAGAGATATCTTCAGCGCTAAGAGGTGTGGAACCAGATGCTTCCGCAGTTGCCTCTCCTGCAGGAGCAGCTTCTGCATCCCTATGGGCGAAATTTGCGTGTCATACGGTGAACGCCACTCGTTACGCCCTCCAAGTCGACTTGAATGAGGGCTGCGGACTTTGAAGTTTGTGGTCATTGGGCATGGACCAACATGGTATGTGAGGGGTTTTGTTGGAGCAGACGATGACGAAGAAGATGGAGGACTCGGGATGGGTTGTGATCCGGATTCTGCACTGAAAGATTGTCCTGAGAAAAAAAATGTTAAAAAGTAAAAGGAAAAAGGGCCAAGAAGGTACACACCAGGCAATGAATGTCGATCCGGTTGAGAGCTGGGACTAGCCTTTGAGGCGGCAGGGACAGGAGGTCGGATGTCCTTCCCAGAAAGACGGCGCCTCTTCGAATCATCCTTCTTCGCTGCGAAAGAAGATTCGGCTTTGGACTCAAAGCCTCGTTTGGTTGGCGACACTTGAGAGGAACTGCTTGACAGTTGGGGCTGTTTCGATTCCTCTTTCCGCATCACTGAAGATTGGCGAGACAGGGGGTTTGCTCCTCTGGTACTATCGTTAGGATGGAGAGAAATGGCATAAAAATATAACACTGACTGATTGAAACATCCAATAGACGTAGGAGCAGGGATACTAGGAACACTGGCTGCATCTGCCCTTAAGAATTCCGATTGTCAGGGAGGAGAGAGGGTTAGAACAGTGAATCACTCACTTAGGGACAGGTTCAATAGCGACTGGAGCTGCGACTTGGGTAGTGGTACGATTGTACGCATTGGCCCTGGTAGTCCTGAAAATCATAACCTTGATCAGAGAGGCGACGGCACACAAAAACCTGTTGCTCACTTCTCGAAGTTCATGAGATTATGCAAAATGAATTCTCTGTTTTGATACAGGTAAGCATTCAACCAAGGGTATTAAAGAGCTGCGTACCGAGAAATGGACACTTCTTGCGGCCCCTTTGGCAGCGCAACAAAAACGTTCTGGAACAGGTCCACGAGTGGTTTGTCCTCCTCGTCAATCTCTCGGGACCATTTCGCCTGGTATGCGATAGCGTTCAGGATCAAGTCTTGGACAATCTGTAAATCTTGAGGGCATGTTTCTTCTTGGAAGACGGAGTGTTCAGGTTATCGAGGGCAGATTGCTCGGAGAATGAAACAGCAGTGGAAGCATTCATGGCTACGACGGAGGAGTTCGAAGGTTGGTTAGGTTGGGTGGTAGTTCGCTATTCACAAAAGTAGGATGAGACGGGAAATTCAAGAGAAACTCAGAAAGCATACTTTTATAAGAGGGGCAACGCTTTAATCGCGCTTGGCCCAGTTACCCGTTAAGTACAGCAAGTATGTCCCGCTTGGCCATGATGCGCTTCAGGCCCAAGCGCACCATATCAACATCAAATCTAAAGCGGAGGGTCAGGCTAAATGATGCAGCATCACAGTTACAGGCCACAAGCCACAAGCACTGCCAACTCTTGCCAACTGCGATGCGACCTCGTGCGACAACTGACTAGATCTTACGTGGATACCAGGAGAGGCATTGTCAATCCCAGATCGAGCACGTCAAGGTCATAATCATCACGAAGGTCAACTCTCGCTAACTTACCATCCGTTCTCAGGCAACATCAGAACACTGTGTCCATATGTTATCGCAATTTAGGGTGATCCGTTGAAGTGACCATGAGAAGTGGAGGCCCACCTTATACTCTGCTTAAATAAATGCCACACCCACGGATCGAGCCCTTGGAATAGCAAACACTGCGGAAACCAAAAAGACATTTCTCCGATACAGACTCCTTGATGATCAAGAGCTCGAGCTCGAGACTATCAATGATTGGCGGGTCAGAGCACGCGGCGCGACTTGTAGGCGACAGTAGGCGACACTGCAACCGGTCACAGCAGTGGAAGAAAGATGGAGAGATCACGACAATCCAGGTATAAATCTCTGGTGTCCTCAATGGTGCCTGTTCTTCATCGTTTGACACGGTCCCCTAATTTCTCTACGTCAGGCTGCAGGTAAGTATGTTCAAAGCTCGCGATTTACAGACCAAGCTGACCTCTGCATCACAAAGGTCGGCCTTCGTGAATCACCACAAGCTTGCTTTATTCGAGACTTATTCACATTCCTTGATATTTCTGTTACTCCCATTGGTGAGCGTAATGCTTTGACATTGATATTCAATAACGACCAGACAAAAATGCTGAACGTACCGCGTACAGTAATTATTTTCACGCCATCATGTTTATGTCCAAAGTCCTGGTGTTCTTCATCGCTTTGCTAGTCGGCTCAGCGATCGCTGCCCCAGTGCTCAACGAGCGGTCCGACGACCTCGACCTTGACTTGGTAGAGCGTGCGCCTGTTAACCCTCTCAAGTCCTTCAAGCATGCAGCCCAAGCCGTCAGCACCATCGCAAAAGTGAAAAACGGATTCCGACCCAAGTCCGGCGAGGCCGTCTTTTGGAGTGGAACTAGACCTGGCAAGAAGGGCCCCGTCTCTGTCCACGACGATGCACAAAAATTCGCCAACCAGCACGGGAAATCCACGATCAACCATGGGCTTGCGCAGAAAGGGATCAAAATACCCAGCGAGAAGGAGAACCCGCATAGCCGACGTCTGTGGAATGTGGCGTCGAAGGTATGGGCTCAGCGTGCAAGTGGCGACACGCATGTCATTCTTGGCGGCACTGTGAGGCCGGCAAGTGTGTATAACACGATCGAAAAGCCTGTGCTGCTTAAAAATAAGAAGGTGACGAGGCTTACGGAGCATAATATGCAGACAGGGAAGAACACTGTTATCAAGTAAGTTTTTCTTTAAAACGCTGCGGTAGACTGGCTTATCCAGTATATGATTAGGGGAAAGAGGTAACTTATCTCACTAAAGAAGTTATGAGTGATTCCAGGGAAAAGCAAAATTTATAGTACATACCTTCAATGCAATAGTAGTTTCTGCATAACGGCTGATGACGAGCCTAGCGTCTGCAAGCACAGTTCCATTTTGAAGATATTAGTGACCGTGACGGTAGAGAAATCCATTTATTCATCCGTCGCCACAAAATACAGCTTCAAAACCGAGTTTGCGATACTGCAAAGCCGACTTCGACAAGGACACCCAATACTGAGAGTAGAATACTCGTATAACAGTCGCCATCCTAGACAACCGTAAATGGTAGATCAGTAGGCGAGAGCTTCCACACACCTTTCAAATCTCATGCTTGGTCTTCGATATCTTGACCGCCGTACTTTGCCTTTTCGGCAGCCATCGCCCGTATATACTTCTCAACCTCCTCCGTGGTCGACCAGTACTTCTTTGCGTCAGGGATAGCCAGAATTTCGGCAGCGCTCATTCCCTCTGGCGTATACCAGGTACTTTCGCCTGTCTTTTCGTTTGAGAACGTACGCTCCAAGCCGCTTGGACTGGTTTCGATGATTTTCCAGTCTCGGGGGACGAAAGGTCCAGGCTGAAAGACGTCTCGAGGTCAACTTCGCCCATACATGAAGAGAATATCCGTGACACACGCACCATTCTCAGTATTGATGTGGTGTGATAAAGATGAGAAAGAAAGTTTGCACGGTAAAGTGGGATTACCAGGCGAAGCATGGTCGTTAAGAGTCGGGTGTGTCAGTCACTGCCTTGACCACTTGTTAGTCGGACATCAAGGAATCACAGCTTTACACGACAAACCCATATGCAGGTCGATTATTGCCGATGGATCATACGCTTGTAGATCCACATGTCTTCCTGTACTTCATCGTGTGGGCCTGGCGTCAGCGAGACTTGTTGAAGTTATTCTAACTTGTTGGCGAGATTCCTGCTGTCAGACCGTGGGAACTATTGTCCAGAGAAAAATATTTTCCGGCTGATTGAGGTCCATATATACATGTTGCTCTGGATTTGTTATCGTCTCTCCAGCGGAATCAATGGGCAGTCGATATCTCCATCGTACATTGCTTCCTGTGTCGTGTTAGAGCTCTGTGGCATCTTTCGGCCGCGACTATTGCTTTGGAAGACTTTGATAACGAACAAGTTTGGGGCGACCAAACCACTGGCAGCATCATCCAAAATCACGAAGACGATTCAAAGATTCCTCATTAGTTGACATCGTCTCATGGTCTTCGTGGTGGAAAATCAATATGGCCTCTATGGCGAGAACAACTGTACACACTCGAGAGACTGCAGAACATTCCCAGAATTCTGAACATACGGAAGTGTATTGTTTGGCGTCTCCTTTTTTGAATTCTGTCAAAGAATATCGATAGTGGGTCCTGGGAACATGTCATTCGAGTCGACACAGCCTCTGTTAAAGATCTTTTAGGTAGTATTTACTAGCCGAGTCTCTTGTGAGGATCGACTCCTAACCAGCAACGATGAACTCTCAGGCCAGCGAGGAATGTACAGATCCAGCTCTTCCACCAGAACTCCTCCGCCTCATCCTCGAAAATCTCAAAGATGACTTTCCATCCCTATTCTCCACTTCTCTCGTGAACAGGGTTTTCAACGACGAATCACAGCGCCTTCTATACCGCTCCATACATATCTTACTAGGACCGAATTCGCGAGGCAAGCACCCCCTCAGAACTGTCCTCAACAATCTCAGTCTCGCTCGATATGTACATAAATTCCGCCTAGAGGAGCCCGAATACAACATCATATTTGACTATCCGGCGCTGGTTGAAACCCTACAGTCCAATCACGTTCAGAATCAAGTCGCTAGATTCCAGCAGTTGCAGGGTGGCTTGCGGAGCATGGTCAACCTGAAGGAGCTATCGATCGAGACGGACAAGGTCGACCGGTGGAAGGTCCTCAACGACTTCGCAGGCAGCGGTGCTCCTCAGTTGGACAAATTTCGGTGGATGGGCAATAAACCATTAAGCTCTTCAAGCTCGTTGCAAGAGTTATCGGCGTTCCTCGCGAGGCAGCCCAGGTTGCGTCAGTTGGAGACAGAACTTAATAATCGTGTATCAAAGGAACGCTTGCCCCTGCCTATTTGTGCGGACCTCCAGGTTTTGATGGGCAATCGCGGCGCCGTCGAAGCAATCCTACCAGGTCGGAAGGTGTCTGTTCTGGTGTGGAAACCAGGTTGGAGCGACTTGGAAGGGCTATAGGCCATCTGTCGAAAGAGTTGCGCGCCTTGAAGGTGTTATCGCTTCACTACCTTGGCTGGTTCGGATCCATGGCCCCTGTGCACGAAATGGCGAAGCATCTGCACACCCTTCGGTACTTGGAACTGCACAATTATGTGAGTAGAACTTGTTACAACATTGAGAACGTTGACTGGAACGTCCTTGTCAGAATCTGGAATCCATCTCCGAGTGGATTTTCGAGATCCCGTCCCTCGTCGGGCTCGTCGTCGCGGATGACCGTAACCGTCGCCGGTACGCCGACACTTCTCTCCGCAAAAGCAAAGTGGACTACTTCTTCGAAATCTGCCCTACTTTGCAATTCGTCGCCATCGAGCTTTCCGCCTCCTTCAAGGTTCCTTCGAGAAACTTTGAATGGTGGAGTCGTGTTGCCAGTCTTTCCGACGACCCAAACGAACCCGAGTATAGACGGTATTCCACCATTGAGAAGATAATCTATTCTCCCGGTTAGTCTGGGGTTAACGTTGGTCAAGGACCTTCTCGCAACCATTCGTTAATCCATATCGTAAGGATATAGAAGACATACCATGACGGTTTCTCGTCCAATGAAAAAGAGCTAGGTATAAGTGGAGAGCGAGTGAATAAATAAATAATGTGCGATGTTGACAATCAAGGATACGTGTATCTAAAATATGTACTGCTGAAACAGATAAAATATGAGGAGATCCACTAGCAAGGTAAGTAAGTAGGAGGTGGAGATGTTAAGGGCGACTGATTGGTATCTGCGCAACTGCACAAGAACGCAAATTGCTAGTGTTCTGAGACAAAGTATAAATGGAAAAAGAGAGTAAAGAGCGGCTAGTATCAGAAGGTCCTAGCCCGCGTAATCCAAAGCCTGCAGTCTACCTCCTACTCCCATGTCGCACCACCGCGCTAAGGCTAAGCACAGCGGCTGCAACGAGGATGCAAACGGTATCAGTCTGCCCTTCCTCTACCGCTCCCAGTGCCAGGCGGGAATGCGAACGAGCCAGCAACCGGACTCCAGCCATCCTCTGGACCTCTCTCGTCGCCCCTGATCAGACTGGCAATGGAGGCCGTATGCCGATGGCCCCTTCCTCGCGAACCCGCTTTTGGGACGCCCTTCTTGGCTTGTTGTGATGACGGTGGGAGTCCATCGTGTACTGAAGGAGGAAACGATGTAGCGCCAGGTAGCGGTGAGCGATATGTGATATCTACCTCCTCATCCGAGCTCGGCTCGCTGATGGCGTCGAATTCGCGCGCAGACAACATCAGTCCGCTTCGGTCGGCGTATCCGTTGCTTCCCACCCGGGGGTCCTCGAGGTCGTACAAATCGTATTTGTTCCTTGGCGTCCTGAATTGAGACCAGTGGAGGGGCCACAGCAGCGGCACCTCTCATTTCGTCGGGGAGGAAGAAGTAGAAGAAGGCGGTTGCGAGGCATGCACCCCCGACAACGTCGATGAGGTAGTGATGTGTCAGGTACATCGTCGCCCAGTAAAGGACACCTGCGTAGGCCCAGATGTACCTCGTCGTCTGGGGGAAAAAGTGGGAGAGGAATAGGGCTTCTAGTGTTGCATTCCCAGCGTGGAGCGAAGGAAAGGCTCCGAAGACCAAAGGTGAGTTGGTGAACCCAGATGTATATGTCTGGGAGTGGAAGAGGGCGTCGATTCGTGCGAGGCCACCTGGAGATCCCTTCATGCCGTAGTTGGCCGGTGTGAGGCCATAAATCAACTCGTACCATGGCGCTGAACAGGGAAGGACAAGTTGGATGAGCACTCCCGCTAGGTTCATGTATCCAAACGTCCTTGCCCATAAATGAAGCGTGGGCTTCGTACGGAAGAGCCACAAGAATACCGCGAGAACCGCTGGACATGTGAAGTGCACGACGCCGTACGGCAGCCACGCAAGGATGTCGAGGATAGGATGTGTGAATCGGGTAAGAATGTCGGAGATGTTGGCACCATACAATACGGACTCGAGGGTTGGTAGAAGGGAAACAGAGATGGTCGGCCTCCAGTTAGACGGCATGAATCGCGATGAATACCATGTAAGGACCCAACTGAACACCGGAGTCGCGGGTACGAAGAACTGGTTCGTTAATGGGATGAGGAGGGCAATGGCGTAGAGAATAGGGATGGCGAGCTTGCTAGGGTAGGCCGGTTCCTGCATCAATGTGAGCCAGAAG
This sequence comes from Flammula alnicola, assembly GCA_015499995.1. Taxonomy (NCBI): domain Eukaryota; kingdom Fungi; phylum Basidiomycota; class Agaricomycetes; order Agaricales; family Strophariaceae; genus Flammula; species Flammula alnicola. The sequence goes on from JADNRV010000032.1 coordinate 151,237, forward strand.
GCGGCCAGCGCGATGTGGAAGATGTAGATGGTGTCGCCAATGGTGAAGGTGTGAGTGCGCACTCGTTGAATAGTGTCGGCAGGGGACAAAGACTTGTCCAGCCTGCCAACGGCGGCTATAATGGCATGGATGATGTTGGAGAAAGTGCGGATAATGAGGCCCCGCTGTGGTTGAACACTCGACATCGCGCAAAGATCGGCTCACTCAAGGTCGTGCTCGTCGTCGTCGGCGGCGAAGAGGCCGTGGGAATTAGGAAAATATCTACTCCTCTTTGTCCGGCTCGGTACCTCCGATGACCACACCAATTTCTGTCATCCGGCCCATGTTTCAATAATGTTTCAAAGGAGACTAAGACCTCAAATTTGCTCATGAAGAAGGATCATATCTTTTACCATTTACTCCGAGCGTTTGAACTCTGAACAATTTGCAGAGAAATTCAAGAGAAATTTGCCACAGCGTACTGCGCACAGCTTCTCAACGATTCTCGCCTGTAATGCCGCAATACTCAGCGGGCAATAGCGGACCCTCCTTCATATGACAGTAGTCTTGAACCACTGTCATCTGAGATACATTACACGCAAACGGAATCTCCAGTGCACATCCAACCCATTTCCATCGATATTCTCAGCCTTCTAGCGATGTCGTCTCTCAGATATTTTGCCATGCTTGTCTGCATATTCCTGACGACAAAACGTGGCATCGTGGTTTCTATCCGCTCTGGCTAGGCAAAATCTGCCAAGCTTGGCACCGCGTGGGCAACGCCAGAGCTATGGACGACCCTCGTCGTTCGAATATTCTGCGACCTCCACTCACAGGTCGTCAAGTGCAGACAGAGTTGCTGCAAGAGTGGTTGGAGCGTGCAAAAGGACGACCTCTGGATATATATTTGGGACGCACACGCCAAAACTTGAATGGATGAGCCAGTGGCTCCAGGGTATAGTTGAACCCCGTCCATGGCTCTGGGATCCTCCAGCCTCGATAACCCGACTGTTGGCCAAGCACTGCGAGCAGTGGCACTGTATTGAATTTCGCATCCCGGTGCGATTGTATCCTTCGTGCCAGAAACCACACTCCGTCCCCCTCTCTTCCGAATCTTTGGTCTGCCTCTCTACATCACGTAGGCCAAAGACATGATCAATGCCCAAAACTCGCCTTCGGCCTTGCGCCTGCCCCCCGCGGCATTGAAAATTCCCACTTCAGAATACAGCCCAACTTGTTCACGGCACTTCCATGTGTACAGATCACACAATTGACTGCGACATCTGTGTCTGGTTTGATTTGCACGAGCTCCTAGCACCCTTTCCCCGACTCAAATATACAAGCTTGTTCGTAACGATCCCCAACCTGTGATGCACTAGAAACTGCGCTCACTGTCGAGTTTACCGCCTATCTTGATCTATATCGCTTTTTTGAATGCGTAACTTTACCCAGCCTGGAAACGCTCAAGCGCTCACTATCTGTCTCCCAACCCTGACAGATCTCTCCCTTGACAGCCCTATCACTGAAGAATATGCCTTTATCGATCTTCTTTCCTCCCTACCTTCGTTAAGGGAGCTTCACATCCATGACTTTCCGACCAACCTCCACCCAGACGAAGGCCCCTCGTATCTACCGAACCTGGAAATTCTTTCATATAAAGGAATTCTGGCAGTGCAAGCGATCGACTTTATCGAGCCGCTTATTATTCGCTCGCGGATTCGCGTTCCGATTCCTACACACCACTTGAATAACATGGCGGTTCTTAAACAGGCCAAAATCAAGGTGGACCAGGATTCATATGTGGAGAAGCTCAGCATCGCAGAGTATACTGACTCGCATTACGCTTGGGAGATTTTTCGCATGGTGAAAGAGGCCAAGAAAAAATATAAATTTTCTCACCGAAGTCGCCCTCAGACCGTAGAACTTTCAGGCCTTCACTCCAACACAAATATTCTCGCGTCGCGAAATTGAAATTATCGTCCAATTACACACTAGCTTAAGCTAATGACAGGCAGATATATGTAGGCTACAAGAGTATGTTATGATAAGAGACCACAGACGAGCTCATGACAAGTAAAGTAAGAATCAGGCGCGAGACGGGTAAACAAGTCAAGGGGAAATCATGTACGGGAAAGGTGTGCAAGCCAAAGGGACGAGGAACAGAGAAACGGAGAAACGAGAAACTAAACCGACGAGGTAAGAAAGGGAACTCTAGAATGTTCCACGATCTTGGTCCAGTCGTTTGTACAGTCACAAGCGAAGGCACGATGTTTTTTTGCTTTTGTTTTTTCTTCTTGTCTTTTTTTTTGAATTTTGGCGATAAGGAAGAGGAAGGGAAATGAGGCCGGAGCAGGTGAGATCAGAGGAAGCAGTGTGGAGAGAGACGCAGACGTGGACACCTTCACAAGAAGGGAGGAAAGGAGGTCGATTGAAAATGGAAACATAGTGGGAGGGACAGAGATGAGAAGACGTGGAAAAGCATTCAAAGCTCATTCATGCTTGGGGGACTTGGCCACCTTTTCCTTTGCAAGGCGTCCGAGTGACGAATGGTTGACGAGATGGGATGAGGACTAGATGTGTGAAGCGCGCTCTCGAGGACACTTCATTCGTTCTTGGGGACTTGGCCGCCTTTTCCTTAGTAAGACGGACCGAGCGACGAATGGGCGAGGGGCTCCCGGGCGCAGGAATTATTCCAGAGGAAGAGGGAGAGGAGTTAGAGGATGCTGCGCGAGGGGCACGAGACGAGGCGAGAGCACCGAGAGCGGAGCGACTGGCTACAGGACGAGGAGGAGGCAGCATGGACTTGGCGTCTGGGCTGCGCTTCTTCGTAGCAGGTCGAGGGTCCTCGTCTTCGTCTTCTTCGGCATCGCGGGTGCGTTTCTTCGAACTGCTCCAGCACTTCCCCTTGCTCCTCCAGCGCCACCACGGGACGAGCTGGCAACGGGCGTCCTAGGAGTGGTATTTGGTTGCTTGAGGTGGTGGCATTGGGACATTGGCCGGGGTGGAAGACGCGGGCATTGCTGTGGTGCTTGTAGCATTATTTTGGAGCGCTGCATCGGCAGCGTCCACCTGCGCCCGTAATATGATGCGACCTTCGCCTGCGTGATGCCAGTAAACGTGGCTGCCATGATCGACCTGAACGAAGGAGTGGGTGCGTTGCAAGCCGCGGCCCGACGGAGGTTCAGGGTACCATTTCAGGGGTTTGTGGTGAGTAGGAACTACCTCAGCACGGCGCTTGCGAGGGTTTGGAGCAGCTGTGTTGGTAGAAGATAAATCTGGAGAAGAAAAGCTGTTAATATATAAAACAAGCTGCAAAGGAGAGGAGGGACATACTGGGCGCAGAACGACGCGCAGGCTCAGGACTCGCAGAAGGAGCGGCATCTTTCTCGACAACGCGGCGCCGCTTTGAGGCACTGCTGGGATTACTGGAAGGGAGATCTGAATCGGAATTGGACTCCCGTTTGCGTGGCGATCTCAAAGATGAACCCGTAGCTTTGGGGTTCTCTGGGACTCTGGAGACGGCCGGTAGTTCAGATTCCTCTTTCTTAACGGTGGAATGGTCAGAGAGGGAGCTTGTCGAGCTTCCGCGGCTGGATATGCTGCATCACATTCGAACAGATTTCTGCCAGGCGCTTGTCGTTGGCGTTGAACTCCTTAGCCCATTTGGCCGTGAACGCGGCGGACTGCATTCGGAATGCCTGCATGAGGTTGTGGAGATGCCAACATGCCCTGCCTTCGATGCGGAACGTTCATGTCGTCGAGAATAGGCTGGGAGGTGGATACAAGAGTTTGGTTCATTGTAAAAGAGGAGCGAAGTTGTAAAATTGGGTAAGATTGGTCGGGTGTGGCTGTTAGCTCGAAATTCGCAAAGGGGTTGGGAACTGGAAGTTCGGCGGGTCAGAAAGCGTTTTTATAGGAGGGAGGCCGCTTTACCTGCGCTTGAGTGAATTACCCATTATAGTATGTCCCACCAAGCGTGCCATATTCAATTGTGGGCCACAAAGCAGAGGGCCAGTGCCACGGGCCCAGTATCACTAGATACAGAACGATGGCTACATTCTGACCGCTTGAATTTGGCTCTTGAATGGAGCAAAATAGAATCGATGTTGGCCCTCACGTTTCGTAGTGCCACTGGCCGTTAAACTTGAAAAACAAGGTGCGAGGCCTGTCTCAATTGCTCAGCCTGAAAAGTGAAAGTGAAGCGGTGAAATTATTCCTGAGAGGATCCTGAAACTAACCGGGAGAGGGCGACTTTAGAAACATTTCAAGTTGCACTAGCAAGCGCAGCACCTACGCCGCTTGAGCGCTTGAGCCACTGATCTGGGAGTTCGGGAGACGACTCAAAACGCCTGGCCGCACGATAAGAATAGTATGTAAGAAACTTCACACGGAGTAAATCACGTGATAAATTTAGGCGCGTGTGGCGACTGCGGCGCTCAGCGCCACTGCGAGCACTGCTTGACTTGCTCTGAGCTCTCACCACGTAAAATCTGAACTTTAGGATGGCAAAAAAACTGTTTTTCCATTCAAGTTTCTTGTTGAAGACAATGGACCCCGTTTCAACTACTGCTTTACTAGCTGCGACCCACGCTTCGCATGCTTGTTCGCATGGTATGAATCTTTTTGGTCCAGTTGAAGGAATAGCAAATATATTGGCGTAAATAAATTGCAGTCACCCTTCCCCTTCAAAGTGCCGCCACCTACCTGTGACGTCACCTTGAGTGGCTCCCTTGGGGAGAAGATAGGACAAGAATCGAGATCACTTGTCGTCCAATCGGGCAAACTATCAAGATGTTTGTTGCTGAATTTAAAACATATTTAGACGCTCACTGTCTGCCCTAAAAACTCGTATATACAATTGCAAATTGCTAAAGTACAATACTTCCAAATATGAATGCATAGAACATCCCCGTTCATCTGTGGGATGGACAATGATTCGTTACTAGTCTAATACTTATAAGTTATAGTAAGTGACGGATGATTGGTTAGTGGTCATGTGACAGTAATTCGGCAGCGTGCGAACGCTAGAACTTGCTGCCGCCGCAAGAGCGCCAGCCTCATTCGAACTTGATTGTTCTCTCTCATATCTCACCCCAGTCGTACAGTGCGGGACGCATAACGGTCGAAGCCAAATCCTAGCCTCACGAAAATCAATGGGAAAGAACAGCGAATTTCCCTGGGACCTGCTGAAGGCGGAATGTCTGCGCCTTGTCTGCTCTCAGCTCGTTCAAGCGTCGAGTGAGGGGGCGAGTTACACGGGAGCTGGACGAAAAGAAGACATGATTGATTTTTTACGCGATGTAGATGAGCGAGGTCGTAAGTACTGCATACACATCTGCGTCATGAGACACCGTCGCTGACAGGATTTTAACAGTTGACCCGGCCGTGAAAACTCTCGAGCGTCGTGGCCGTACACCGCGAAAATCTGTTGGAACTGCACAACCTCCATCACCGTCTAAACGAAAGAGTTCTCGACTGGAAGAGGATGCTGCAGACCAAGATGAGGACGAAGGCTACAACACCCGTTACAAGGGCGTCAAACGCGTCAAAGTGAGGCAAGAGACCCCTGAAAAACAGACGAGGACCCCTCGCAAAGTCGGCCGACCGCGGAAAGATACTGGCGACGACGCTGAATATCAGGCGAAACCGACGAGCAGCCCGAGGAAGAGCGTAGGCACAGCATCGGCGGGGCCAGCGAAACGCGGGAGAGGACGGCCACGAAAAAGCGCTCCTGAGGTACAGAGCAGCGATGCGGAAGGTGGAGGTTCAGTTCCTGAAGCCGAAAACGAGCAAACAGACAAGGGCGAAGAAAAGGAAGGAGAAGAGAAACCGAAGCCGGAAGGGGCAGACCCAGAAGAGTGTGCCCCAAGCTGGAGAGGCGGGAAGCAAGCCACAGGCAGACGCGCAGGCTGATGCTGGGACAAAACCGAAACGCGGAAGGGGTAGACCGAGGAAGAGCACAAACGCTGATTCAGCGCCAGCGAGTAAAGGCAAGCAAGTCTTTGATGGGGTGCTTCTGAAGAAGCGAAAGGCGGGCGCCAAGAACCAAGCCGCGAACGGCGACGTTGGCGCAGAGGACGACGCGGATGGTGAGGGCGATGAAGAAGATGCAGTCCTAACCGCCGTCAATGGCAATGATGCTCAGGCCGACGGATCTTCCAGCCTTGGAGGATCCAACAAAGGTTGGTGCTCACTTCTACTTGAGAAAACCAAACTAAAAGGCGTACAGAGAATGATCCAAACGAGGCCTTCCGTTATACAACCGGTGGTGGTGAGCTCAGTTATCTTGGACACTCTTATTACCCGCAGATTGACCATTGTGCTCAAGGTGACAACGACGCCGATATGGACGCAGATGGTGATCCTGACGCCGATACTGAAGTTCCTGCAGTCGCAGCATAAGGCCGACACATCGTCCTCGATGGTCTCTCCAGACCTTATTTTCGATGCATTCATTTTTTGGACCGTTCGCCTAATTTCCTTCTGCGTCGTTTTATCTCGTCTCCTGGTGCAAGTCAACACTTGTCTATGTATTATGTCACCCCTCCTCGTTTATTTCTGCCACAACTTTTAATTCAAATTAGTGATGTATCTTTTTGACTGATTTCATTGAGGTATCGACCTCATAGGAGATTCTATCGACTGAGACTACGAAATTCAAGGAACGAAGGAATTTCCTTGACCTTGTAATTTGTGCAGGGTCATCGAAGTTGGAATCCAGGCGTGGCGAAGACGATTTGATAAATTGGCTAGTTTGGAACCTAGACTGACCTTTTCCTGGTACTGTAAGCGTAAACCTCGTATTATTCCCTGTCCTTCCTCTGGCTTGTGCCACATTTGAATGGTTGAGGGCGACATGCCTCGCCCCTTTGCGGGTCCCGGTATAGACCGGGCCGCTGGCTATCATGAGCGGGGACAGTTTTCTTGCGACCACCCAGTGGTCCAAAGTAAAACTTATCCGATATCGAACTTCGAAGGACCGAATATGTCTCTCCTAGTGCTCTCTGGAGCCGATGTCGACCTCCTTGCATCTTCTCTGTCGCCAGAAGACTTGCAGCTCCTGATGGCCCAGGTTTTTGGCCGTCTTTCAGCGCATTCTTCAATTTCTTCATCGATATCAGGTCAGGGGCAGGGGATAGGCATCTTCATGCCACCCCGCATTACAATTCCTACAGCAACCATACCGCCTTGTTCATGCCAGCTCGAATCGGACCCGCGCGGAGCTCTCGCCAGTTCTGACCCTTCTCAAGGATTAGCCCTTATTGGTGATACAGCTATTAAGTCGTATGTGTACCTAACAAGAGCGATCCTCGTGGACTTCCTGCCACTACATTAATCCTGGATGAAATAACTGGAGCTACCAAAGCAGTCGTCAACGCCAGGAAATTAACTGCTTTGCGGAATGCTGCAGGTTTGTATTTTCATCTTGTAGCTGGTGCTCACAAAAATCATTTTACCTTCTTTTCTAGGTTCTCTTTTATCCACGAGTCTTGCGGGTCCATCTGATCCCCAGACCATTGTGCTTTTGGAGCTGGACAGCAAATCGAGTCCCATCTCGACCTTCATATCCGCCATTTCCCATCCATCACTCATTGTACGATCGTCAATCGAGCACTTAACGAGCGCGCCATTTCTCTCAAGGAGAGAATAATCGCCAAATTTCCCCAAATCACAATATCCCTCCTCGCGTCAAATTCGACGTCAGAAGACCATAACGGAAACGGCGAACACCCAACTGTGGAAGATAGCGTGCGGTCAGCAGACATCATTGTCTGCGCCACATCTTCTACCGCTCCATTATTTCCGTCTTCATGGGTTAAAACTGGCGCACACATCATTTTAATCGGGAGCTACAAGCCTACAATGCGAGAAATCGATAAACTCTCGTATTGAGAGCCCTACGACACTATCAGCTCCCTGACGATGGAATTTCCATGCCCAACCAACCTTCCTCCTTGTGGATTCACGCGAAGCGTGCTTAGAAGAGCTGGGGAGCTGATAGACGCTCAGATAGAACCCGATCAAATGAAAGAGCTCGGCGAGCTGGTTCCAACAAACGGCAACGGACAAGTGATAATGCAACACTACCTCGAACTATTATCATTCAAGAGACCGCGTAATGACACAGCTGGATTCGAGGACCCGTAACGATATTTAAATCGGTTGGGATTGGATTGCAGGACGTAGCGATTGCGAGTGCTATCGTGAGCAAGGCAATGTCTCTCAGGGAGGAGAAAATAGGTACGGTGATAGCCAACTACGATGCGTGAGGAGGCTATGGGACGGGAACCAAGTTTATTTCTACAAAATCATAGAGAAGAAATATCCAACGAAACAGAGGCTATCGAACGATGTCCATGCATGCTACAGCCCTCCATCTATCAAACCTTCCATTCATGCGTTTAACTTACTGAGCCATTCAACCACCTGCTCGGCCCATTCCTCGCCTTCTCCAGAACTGAGAGCCCAGTTGAGGCTGATGTGGTTGTGTCCACGGGCGACGATTTTCTTCAACTGCTCCCCCGTTCGTCCTCTGACTTCTTTCTCGAATACTCTTCCTGCGTCAACCAACCAATCGGGCTCAAATTCTCCTTCGACCATCAAGATCTTCGGCAAGCCTTCGATGAGGACGCTGGGAGACGGCGATAAAGATGGAGGGGTCGTTCGCCTTGGCTCCTTCCAACGTACCCCAATATGTCGCGTGGACATCTGCACTACTCCATTCCATAGTCATCCGGAGAGGTCATACGGCGGAGATTCAAGAATGGCTGCAATAATTTTGGGGCGAAGCTCGTCATTCTCGGCCAGAACGTTGGCGTGGAACAGCATAGTGGCTACATGCGCTGCGCCTGCCGAGTGGCCCATCATGACGATTTTATCGGTATCTGGGGAAGGAGAGCCCGAGGAGACCAGGTGTTCAACGTTCTGAACTACCCAGCGCACGGCGTCGCGGACGTCTTCAGCAGGTCCAGGAAAATGAACGTGAGGCACGAGGCGATAGTCGGGAATAACGACTATGTACCCACGGCGGGCGTAGAATGCCCCGACGCACGCATATACGAGCCCAAAGGTCCTGGGCGATATGCTCCTTTCTCCGGTATTGAATCCACCGCCGTATATAAAGAACAGAATGGGCGTTTTCTCCGAGGTTACCGTCGTGGGGTAATACACGTCTAGCTAGATACCCCTATGAGCATTTGCTATACCCAATGGCAAAGAAGGCGGTACCTGATGTCTATCCGTAGCGCCGTACTTGAAGGATTTCTTAGGTATCTCACTAATAAATTTCTTCCTTGCTTTCAAAAGCGGCGCAAAGGCAGCAACAGCTGTACATCAATGTCAGTCAATTTATCGTCGATATTGTCGGCAATTTGTCGCCTGCAAAGGCCTGGACCAATGTAGACAAATAGGCACCCACTAGGATCAATAACTTTGGCGATTTCCCTGTCCTTGAATCCAGCGATGACCTCCATTGCAAATTCTCGCAGAATGGCGGGTAGAGATAGGAAGACAAGGGAGATTAGGCCTTAGGCCTTAGGAGTGACAGCTACTTGTTCGCTTTAGTCAGCTGATGAGGAAGCCACACGCCCACGGGCCACACCCGGGAGAAGCTTAGATGAAAGAAAAGCCTAAAAAAACGTAGGTAGCATTATCGAGTACATAGGACCATACAAGTATATCATAGGAGAGAATACAGTTGACAAGAAAGAAAGAAATTCATATATGCATGTAGACGAAGTTGTTATTACACGAGATAGAAAAGTCGCCGACATCCTTCTAACCCAGAGTGTCCAGATATGATTCTTGAGCCGCTAGAGTGCGGGGGGAAAGGGGTGGTGTTGGCGGCCCACTCGCATAAGGAGGAGCAAATAGCAGAATATCGGACCCGCTATCTCGCTCTATTAAGGGAATGGCGCAACGAGGAATGGGATTATCAATGGACTTGACGGTAACGGCCGCTTCCGCCAAAAACTCGCGGAGTTTGTCTCCACCGACCATATCAACAAGATACGGAAAGTAGGCTGTATTGACGGTCAATTTCTCGAGCGGAGCAGTTTCTGGGCCTTCCGCGTAGCGATGTACGCAGGCAAATTGGGTTTGGGGTCTTGGTTGCCTAACGTGCAACGAGGTGCTTGAGCCCAGGAAGGAGCGGGGCATCGCTTGGTGGTTCGGAGAACAGAATGTTTGCAATGTCTTGTGGTCCTCCGTTTCCGTAAAGATGCAACGATTCTAGATTAGTCAAAGATTGCAAGTACTCCAAGGTCTCTCGGCGTGGCATAGTTGACTGGCGAAAAGCCCCAAGTGGTTAATGGAGGTCCACCGCCCATTTGCTGTAGAAATGTTATAGGGTGGTTCCCAAACTCGAAGGCCGTAAATGGTAGAGGGTCGGGATGAAAGGGACACTCCAAGTGTCACGGAAATTCAGAGCCTTCAGCGACGGGGCATCAATGATTTCAAGAAGGGGGAAATGTCGTGAAGTAGCTGACGGCCATAGAACGCAACTCAGGGAACTCCAGTGTTCGGAACTGCGGCTCACCAGGATACTGGAGGCAGCCCTCGAACTCGAAGTATACCAATGTGGGAGCCGTGCATGCGAGGATGGGGTGTAATTCCAAAAGGCTAGGCCTTTTCGCGAAGAAATTAGTGTGCAACTTCAGTGAGGTAAGGCCATAGGGTTTCCACTGTTCCAGTCGAGGTAGTGCATGCAGTACGAAGAAACGGCTTCAACATAGGGAACAAGTATGGTGGGATCCTCGGGGAAGTCAATTTCCTAATAACATGGATGCCATGGGTATCCGGAGCGCTGGTGGTGCGGAATTCCTCCAGGAGAGGCATATGGAGCTGCAAGTCCTTCCACAGCATTTCGGATACCAGCCCACAACTGGAATGGACAGTCAAGCGGCGAATTCGGTGCGCATGGGGGATAATTAGCATCTCCTTCTCTTTAAAGGTCAAGTGACGAGCGCAGTAGAGTGTCAAGTCAAGCGGGCGCCCTTCGAGAGTTGGAGGCGGATAGCGTGAGGCGGTGTTCCTGCCTAAGAAAGCCGAGTTTGATGTCGATCTTCGTCCAGAGGAAAGGAAAGTCGAGAGCACAGGTTCGCCAAGATGACAGACTTTGGTGATAGGTAAGTCCCGTGCTGCCTTCCTGCGCGCGAACAAATTTAAATATCTCCAGAGGACGTCGTCCGGACACCGTGTTGCGCGATCGAGAAAGGTATGATCAAGGACAAGGACATCTTCAGAGACATGGGGCTTGGGAAGATAGTCAATGGTTATGCAAATCGACGACGAGCGTATAGAATGACTCACTGGTAAAAGCTGTGGGGGTGGATTTCGTTGACAAATCTTTAAACAGAAGGCCAAGTCGATCTATATATATTCTGTGCTTTCCAAGCGTCGAGTGTGGCACATATCACGAGGCAAAGCGGACTAGGTACAATGCAAAATTCTTCGCCTTGCTGCAGGTCCAAGCGGCAAAAAAGCGCTTGAAACGCCGAACCTGGCCATGGAATCTTTTCACGGCACCATTGAGTGGCCCAACAACAAGCTTCATTTCAAGCGTCACGGTCTAAAAAATAATATCACGTTCATAAAGTCACTTTTTGGGTCGAGAATCAGAGGAGAAGCTAGTTTGACCTGCGCTTGAGTGATGCATTGATGAGGGAGATGTGTGGGATGTCAATGGAAAAATAAAATATTCTACCGGCCCGAATTTGAAGCTGTGCCGGGCCAACTGGCACGGCGACATGGTGCAGCCGGAATCTGTCTGCGCCGTCGAACCAAAGCCAAGCAGCTAGCGGAGCAGCCAGGTGCACCCAACCCAATTGTCCATGCATAGCATCAAATTGAAAGCAACAGTATATATATCAACAACGAAAAAAGAGAACATCAAGCAGCTATAATACAACGCCTAAAAGGAGTGAGATAGGATAGGAGGTTAACGACGGTCATGAACGATATGCAAAATATGTGTATGTATGGGTGATGGGTAGGTTATATATGTATAGGCAAGATATGAGCGTTGAGGACGATAGCTCAGAACCATATGAGGAAAGAGATCCATCCACGTCTAGGGGCTTATCAGAGAGAGGACTAGAAACGAACTCGAATACCAGTATTCTAGTGCTCGGGCTTCTTGGGTGTCTCTGCCTGGCAAGCCAGAGGCACAGTGTATCCCTGCAACATGACACGACGATAAGCAGATATTCCTTGAAATACGAAAAGAAAGGAGGCAAAACTCACGTTAGTCCTGACTCCTCCACCCCATGGTGTGCGGTTGACGACGGTGGCATCAACGCCGAGACCACGAGCAGCGAAACCTTCCCACAATGTGCAGAAGTTCTCGCCACCAGTGAGGACTTGGTCAGCCTGGATGATAGCGTCACGGGCATCGAAGAACGAAGGTCTGCAAGTCTGGAGCTTCATGCCGTTGAGGACCAGCCTGGAAAACGTTAATTTTTCAGCCAAATGAACGAATACGGCGGAGAGAGTGAAGGCAACGTACTGCACGATCAAAGAGTTACCATGCTTGGGAACGAGAGGACCCTTCTTGTCTTGGCGGTAGAATTCGCCGGCTGGAACTGTGCCATCCTCCAGAGGAGCAGGAGGGAACAATTCCTCAGAGTAGCCGTGCTTCTCGATGAGCTTCTGCGACACGACCCAGAGGATCTCAGCCCAGACTTCACCGATGGCATGGACGCCCCATATCCAGGCTTGTCGAGGGTCTTATACGTAGATGGGTTGATTTCCTCATCCTAAAAACACAGGATCAGTTTCGAAATAACGCGACACCGTAAAGCGGGTTACTTACCACCGAGTAGACGTAGTTCCTGATACCGGTGTCGCGGTTGGCAGCCCATGCGCCCATAGCGTAATCCGAGTACACCTTGTTGCTGCGGATGGTAGTGGCGAGGAAATCACCCCAACCTTCACCCATACCGCCGCTCTCACCCCAACCCAAACAACCAGAGTTGGCTGGTCCACCAGTCAGACGAGTACTCAAACCGTGGCTCAATTCGTGGATGACAATGCCAGCCTCGAGGTCACCGTCCCGGTAAGGAAGGGCAGTGTTCCAGAGGTACATTCGCATGCGACCATTCTGACCATCGGGGGGAGTCATGAAGTTGGCGTTGTTGAATCCTGAACCATCCTGGGCGTTGGCGATGACGGCATCGTTCTCGGCACCTCCACGTCCGAAGTTGTATTGTTGGAAGTTACCTGAAGGTTCATCGAAACCGTATCTGCGTTAAAAATTAAAAATTAAATAAGCATGAATCCGCAATTTATAGCAACGCTCCACTGACCGGTAGTAGAGATCGTGGACCAGGTTGGAGGTGTAGAAGAGTTGAGCGATGGTGGTATTGATGTATTTCTGTGCTTCATCCATGGCATCGGACTTCTCAGTCTCCTGAGGATCATAAGGGAAGTCGAATTTCTTATCCTTGCCACCATCGGGACGATAGTTATCGATGAAAGAATTTTGGCCTTCCCAGTTCTCCTGAGCGAAGACCTAAAGATGAAACGTGTCAGAACGTCTTCGATTAAAAATGATAGTAAAACATACGTTGTTTCCCCAGGTTGTAGTAGTATTCCTAAAGAAGTCCTTAGTGTTCAACCTTACTCCCTTGAGGGAAGGGTCGTTGCCGTAAGGGATTGAATGCCAGCCGATAGGGGAGGCCAGAGCATCGAAGTTCTCGGTGTTGATAGACCTGTTGCCACATGCAGGGTCGTTGACTCCCCACTTGAAGACATTGTAAATCCCGGTAACAACCTCAGGAGCCTTAGGAATGGGAGCATCGGAGGCCCAATCAACCACAGAGATGATCTTGTATGGTGCTGAGGCGGAGACGGCGGCCTCGTACCAGTTGTCTTGCATCTCAACTTCAAACTATAAAATTTACCAGTTAATGAGATTGTGAGATTTATTATTAAATTTTACGAACCTTCCACACAAGGTGCAATTCGGTGTTGTCGCCAGCCTTGTTAGGGACTTGGGTGTAAGCCAATTTGGCTTTCACAGGGTTGACGGCGTCAGGAACATTGCCAACAACAAATTCAATGGCCGACTCTCCGGGAGCAAAATGGTGCGTTGGTGTGACGCCCATTGCCTCCTTGTGGCTGTCGAAGTGGTGGAAGATATCGCTAGCAACGGCGGGGTTGGGAGTAGCAGTTGCCATGAACTTGAGGAGAGCAGGTCGGAAATCAGCCAAATCGTCGGAATTGAAGCTTTCTGGGAGGTCCGTCAGATGAGCCATCTGGCAGTTGCTTCCGGCGATATGGTCCAACTCGATCATGGTATCGCGTGATGGTGAGGCTTGGCCCATGATAACTTGTTCAGAGTCGACAACATTCGCCCGGTGAAGGCTTGTCAAGGATTGCCATAGCTGATCACAAGCCTCTTCACGAGTGTCACGAGCGGTATTAGCGGTCGGGTTCGTGAATGGCTCGGGAACAACACCATTATAGAACTGTGATGTGGCGACAAGGAAGTGAGTCACACGATCCGTCATGTCAGCAGATAGCAGAACATACCGAGTTTCCGTAGGATAGCACCATTCCGTCCTTGATGTTGATATTCATGTCTCCATCAGCCACCTCGAGACCGTTGATGAGTTGTCGAACATAAACATGATCAATGCCAGTGTTCCTGTCGTAGTACGAGTCGTCACGGATCTTGTACGACGAGCTAGGCGATAGCTTGTTCATCAAGACGTCCTCTATAAAGAGACGAGCGATCTCATGGGGAAGCATGGCAGGATCCACGGGGGTGAAGCTATTGGTCTTAATCTGGTAGGGACTTGAGTGGAAGACAGCATGAGGATGCTCTGGTCCGAAACCAAGAGACTTGCGTCGTTGACCTACACGACCTTCGTCGTGGGGAGAGGGCGCTGCCTGCCGGTGGCCGTAGATTTGGCCAGCAAGGCTCGCGACAACGAGCGAGGCCGTCAGAAAGTAGCGCATCTGGAGTAGTGGCTACGCAAAAAGGGGTCAAAGACTGGTGAAAGACTGATATCCCCTAAGGTATGTGGTGGTCAAGAAAGAAAGGGAGACTGAGAGATAGTTGCGGGGATGGTGGTGGTTTAAGAACAAGCCCCGGTTGCGAGAGCTTGCGTATGGAGGTGACGATAAGGGTCAAGTACTTGCTGTAACACGGGACTGTATGTCCATATTTGTTTGTGGTGGCGGGTGGAATGACTCAAGTGCTCTCTTTCGTCAACAGTCACCATGCCGCTATCGTATCATGGCGGAGACAGATTCCGTGGCTCCGTTCTCCTATTTATGACCGCAGTTACTCCAGATATCGCGCTTTTGTAACCTCAGGTAGCCTCTCTGCCTCGAAAGGGACCCTGAGAAGCCGAGTTGCAGGATATCCGTCCAAATCACGTCGGGGCCCAAAATACTCTCAGGTCATCGTGCCAGCGCATACGCCCCAAAGCGGCTCATGGTTGTAACCCCAGAAAGCCTCGAGCTCCATTTTGCTCCATTTCACTTGCAATGCCGCACTGCTTATCACCAGCCTCGGACTAACACGCGGTTGAGCTCCTTAAGCGCCCGGCAAAACCGGTATTCATTTTCTGGACTTGTAATGCTCGCTGAGACCATCCAGCTTCAGCGATCATGATCAGACTCGACCTATTTCTCAATGATATGTTGATTGCGCGACCGTCGTAGTCCTCAGTCTTTGTTTTTTTGTGCGGAAAGCTAGCCTGCCCCAATTTCCCACCGCCTCATTGTCCACACGTGGACAATGCGTGTAGGGAACGATTTTGTTGCCAAGTTAACAACATGCAGGCTTATGTAAATCGAGTCCGTATCTATTCCGTTTACCCTCGGAGATTCTGGGTCTTTAAAGGCCAAGTGGGACCGGGTGAGAGTTCAGTCGCTTGACTCAAAGAAATACTATATCATCTCACCTGCAGCAGTGTTCTAACATACATGGCTGTCCAGTACTTGTGAGTCAATTTGACGGACAAATTCAAGACCCTCCGACGTTTCTTCACATACCTTGCGATATTTGCCTCACGCAACGGCGTGAAATTCAATGAATACTTCGTGCTGCGGCACGGGGCTGTGCTGTGTGGCAATCACTGTACCAATTATACACGCGTTCCAACGTCTCCCGTCAAGGCCGAAAGATCCACATTCGACTTTGTACTACTTGATAAGCCTGTTCTTTTCTTCGCCAGAATAGCAGTTTTATATGAGAGCAAGAAGATCAAGAAGGTGGTATAACAGACTCGCTTCTTTCGCTCTCGGACGTAAGTTGGAGGTACGCTCTGCATTACACGGATGATATTGGCCAATTTAATCTGAAATGCGGACGCCTGCCGCATGAGTAATTCTGACTGCGATAGTGGGCAGACACGTCCTATCAAGCAGAGCTAACAATTGTACAGCCATGCGCACACCCTCGTCAAACCATTATCATAACTTGAACGACTTCAAAGTTCACGTCCAGGTATACGCATATATTCATACAGTTTCGGTGCCTCTGTAAGTGCATGCGTTGATACTATAGATTCATATATTGACGGAAAAGTCTCCGACCCCCCTTTGGGTCCTGGGCGCTTGCCGGAGCACACGGCCAAACCGACCCCCGTCCCATCCAGTGCTTAACGCTTTGGAAGGGACATACAGGCGTACCACTCCATTTTGGCAGAATTTTGCAATCGCATATCAGTAATCGGAGAACATTTAGCCTTTCCTGAAGCTCGCAACCCGATCGACCACAGAAATGACCTTGTATGGCGCCGAGGCGGAGACGGTAGCCTCGTACGAGTTGTTTCGCATCTCGACCTCGAACTGCAAACATAGCAAATTAATCTCGAAATTACAACGCTGAAGTGAGATTGGCCGAACCTTCCATACAAGAAGCAATTCCGTATCGGAGGCAGCTTTGTTTCGGACTTGCGCGTATGCCAGTTTGGCTTTTACGGGGCTGACCGCACCATGGACATTGTCTATGGTGTATTCAACGGAGATCTCGTCTGGCACAACACGGTGCACTGGTATAACTTTCATCGCGTCCGTAGGTTCGGCGCTAGAATCTGGGGCAGTGGAGTGGCCACCAAAAGTCGCCATGAACTCAAGGAGAGCAGGAACGGCGCTAATAGTTGGGTTCGTGAATTTCTGGGAGGGGAGCCAGTATAAAACTGGGGAAAACGAGCAAAATAAGCAGGAAGGTCATAAATGGAATAAGCAAATAAAAGAGCCTACCGAATTTCCGTAGGACAACACCGTGCCGTCCTTGATATTGATATTCATGTCACCGTCAACGACCTCCAGACCGTTCACAAGTTGCCGAACGTAGACACGGGTGACCCCGGTATTCTTGTCAGTGTACGAGTCGTCGCGGATCTTGTATGACGGGCTAGATGACATGCTATCTGCCAAAACATCCTTCATCATGAGGCGAGCGACCTCCATCGGGTCTGTCGAAGGATTAAGGGGCGCGAAATTAATCTGGTAGGGATTGACTGGAATATAACATGCGGGTGCTCTGGTCCAAAACCAAGAGACGTGCGTCGGTCGTCTGCACCATGCTCATCGTGAAGCGAGGGTGTTGCCTGCCCGTGAGCGTACATGTGGCCAGAAAGGTTTGCAAGGACGAGCAAGCTTGCAAGCAAGTTATGCATGTTAATTAGTAATTGGTACCAGCAAGGTCGAAGAGTAGGGAAAGTTAGATGTCGGCGAGGAATGTGGTGGTCCAAGAAAAGGTACTGCGAGTTTAAGTTGTCGCTCTGAAGTCATTGTTGTGGTTTATTTCAAGGCGAGCCGCCGTCAGACCTACGTGGAGGTCACGCGAAAGGCTTGTAGGATCGATCCAGCCGTGGGCGTCTCGGCTCGAGCCCATTTCTGGACTTAAGCCTGGCCCATCTTTCGTTGGAGGCCAATATTTGGAAGACCATCTCTTTGAAGTACGCATGGTGTGTCGCAGTGTATGCTGAGTTAGGACCCCTGATAATACCGTGAGAGGTTGGATACCAAATACCCAAATTTTGGGTCGGCATAGGTGTTCGAAATTTCAGCAATTTTGGGCGAAATTTAGGTGTTTTCGGGATCCAACATAAAAATTTCGCCTCATATAGGTGCGCATAGTATCTGACCTCCAAAAATGTATATAAAATAGCTGAAAATTCAAAAAAAAATCTATGCTCGTATTCTAAGCTTTATCATCTTGCATTCTTTGTTTTGGGCCTCTTTTTCTTGTGGCGGTTGAGTAGGTGAGTGTTTTGAATGCCAAAAATGCGAAAATTGAATGAAATTGAAATTTTTGTAAATGGAAGAAAAGCAAAATAATTCTCATTCCTCGACATCATGCCACTGCGCTCTGATATGCCACTGACAATACAGAAATTAGCCAATCGTTCTACCACTGTCTAATCAGAAATGTGGGCCAAGTACAAGGCTAATGCCTAATGGATAACTCAAGTCTCGACATTAGATCAAAATTATTGTCGGTCATCATGTAATCGCTGACTGGGACCGAGCAACCCATGGGTGTGCGGGATCTGACCTAACACAGATTGGGTGGCCCATGGGTGTGCAGGAGACATAGAGATATAATAAATTTTGGCCCGTCCATAGGTGTGCGCCTGCATAACAGTATCCGAGCTCGCGCGGCCTTTGGCCGCGCTCATAGGTGTGGGAATATCCAACCTCTCACGGTATTATCAGGGGTCCTGCTGAGTTACAGCATCTTATCGAGTGTGGCGCAGTTGGTGCACGTGCACAGACTGATGGATTCAAGCTCAGAAATGGCGGCCAAGCTCGGATCTGTCCTTCGGGATTCGTTGGGTTGGACTCGGATATTTATTTAGAAGCATCTTGCATTCGAAAAGAAAATTCTTCCTAATACTAGTAGCGCTCTACATATCTGCATACACAGCCTTTTCACTTGATGCATCTGGTATGACTGACCAAATGCACATTTAATATGATTTATTCCCACGCGCGCCAAACTGATCCGCGCGCGCGCGCATGACCTCAAACTCAGAAAAACATTAACTCCTGCTGTATAGTAGCACATCTAGTCTACCATAGTCTGCCTAGGTGCATTTTATGACTGCAAAGCAGATATTTCTCTGTCAGGTTAACGAGTTATGGGTTCCTTGACGTCTGAGGGCAGGCGGGCCAGGTTGCTGAGAGCATCCATTCCGAGTGCTCATCTTGAAATCAAGATTCAAGGCCCAAATTCATGGATATAACTCTAACACAGCACCCCTGTGTCAACATGAATTAGAGATCACACCTTCTTTCCAAGTAAATACTCAGCTGAGAGCCTGAATGAACATGCCACAACACAAAGTTCAACATGAGTTCAACTTCTGCAGGAACCTAGCCACGGAAATACCCAACTTGAGTCGAACTTTTAGGTGAGAAAATATGAATACTTGATTGGGTAATATCCAAATAAATGAGAGGGCTTCAATCTTGCTATGATGCACGGAATATCTCTTCTGTTATTGGAAAAGGAGTGAACTACTCACTACATCCATATAATGCTCCCAAAGGTGTCAAGTCTAATCAATGTTAAGTTTCAGAGTCAATTGTGATCTGACTTATTTTGTTGAATTTCAGCCTGTCGATTTCAAGATTTCAAGACAAGCAACACTCGGAATGGATGCTCTCAGCAACCCGGCCCGCCTGCCCTCAGACGTCAAGGAACCCATAACTCGTTAACCTGACAGAGAAATATCTGCTTTGCAGTCATAAAATGCACCTAGGCAGACTACGGTAGACTAGATGGGCTACTATACAGCAGGAGTTAATGTTTTTCTGAGTTTGAGGTCATGCGTGCGCGCGCGGATCAGTTTGGCGCGCGCGGGAATAAATCATATTAAATGTGCATTTGGTCAGTCATACATCTGGGAATAGTAACACCAAGTTGAACTTCTATCGATTTATATTCAGAGTTCTGCCAAAGTTCCGAGCCATCTTTTCGAGCCATCTTTTCGAGGATAATTTCAGGAATTTTTCTATTTTGGAAGAACATTTCTTCAGGCACGCAGGTTGGCAGTGCGTGTGCTGGACCGTCTTATCGAGTGTGGCGCATTTGTAAGACAGTAGACTGATTGATTTGAACCAAATTTGAACTCAAATTCCGAGTTCGGATCTTTGCCTCGGGTTTCGTTGGGTTGGCCATTTTAACATTCAGGTATTTATATACCTTTCTTTTGATATATCTCGAATAGAAGCATGTTCTTGCGTTCCAAAAGAAAATTCTTCCCACATATTGTCATGCCCTACTTATCCGTACAGCCCCGGGCGCATCATATACATGTACCAGACTTCATTTAAGATGCTCGTGAAGTCGTATTTCGCTCCTTCGCTCCTCCATTCAGAAACTCCTTTCAGAAACATTAATTCATGCCTGCCCATTTCAACGTTGCCGCCCACGATGCCAATCCCGTCCGAGCGAGCTATAAACCTCTCTTGAACGCCGACGAATTGCTTGCGAACACTTGGGGGGCAAAGGCCAAAACTCTCAGAAGCGCCGAGTTGCTTCAGACGTCCCTGCATGCAGGCAAACAAGATTTCTCAGCTATACACGGACAGCATAATGGTTTTGTCAACACCGTCACGACCGCTTATAATGAGCACCATCATCTTATTCTGAGGTTCGCCTTTCCATCCATTATGATAGTTTGAATACTTATGAATAAACGAGTAACAGACCTGACGATGTTTGGATTGCGATCCTGGGACAGTTTAACTTCTAGTACGTATTCAATGTGTTCCTTTAAGCTTAAAATATAGCCTGCTGACCGAAGCTTGCCTATCAATAGTGTCAATGCACACGCTGAAGAGCTCCGTCACCATTTTGTGAAACACGAAGGGAAGAAGGAACTCACTGTTGAAGCATTCGGAACGCGATATACAGTAAATTTCGGTGACCTTGCAAAGCAAATGTCCCAGAAAATCCATGAAAATGTTTGTCCCACTGCCCATGATTCTACTACACATTCCTTCGAAATCCAACCTGACGACTAAACATGTAGGTTGTCGACAAAGGGTTGAAAGATTGGATTCTCCCGGACTTTTCCACAAGCTCACATAATGATACCGTCGTTTGCGCAGTCCTTATGATGGCCACACTCAAGGCGTAGGTCTTTGCACTCGATTATTTTCAGGACGTAGTTGCTCATATTTCCTTGAGTTACTTCTCCTACACATTTGAGCTTACATGCGGAATACCATCCGTGACGCTTGAAGGTGAAAAGTCGGATTGGGAAAAGCTACTGTCTCGAATCGACAAGCTCAATGATTTTGGGCCTGAGCCAGCAGCTTGGGCAACTCTCTTACGCCCCATCCTTACGAGATTCGTGAAGGCCTTCGATGGGGAACCTGACCTGGACTTCTGGGGTAGAGTTTGTCATTACCACTCCGGTGGATCAGGACCTACATATCTCTCAGGATGGGTCACGGCATTTTGTGTTTGGAGCAACACAGGTGAATGGCAAGGGCCGTCCTTGACAGGAGCTCAAGTAACTCGGAATTGGTTAAATATCCCGAGATTGACATTGGACGGAGTCGAATATTCCATCATCGATAGCAAAGACGTACCCACCGGATTTTGCGAAGTCGATGTCAAATTGGACGATAATGGCCAGGTATTTGACTGCATGATGGTTTCCGGGCATTTGGCGACCATTATCGAGGGCGAGATGAAGGATTCGGTTCGGCCTCTGCCAAGTTGGTTTATGTTTATCAAGGAAGAGTGCGAAGACCCCGAGCAAGTAGAGATTAGGAAATTGATGAAAGAGATGGAGGAGAAATACCCGGCTGTATGGGGCCGAGATGGGGCCCTTGGCGCCAAAAAGGATTCCACCGCCAGTTGAGTTTCAGAATGTACTTTGGATATCGTCTACCAAGTTCAAGCAAGTGTATAAATATGACCGGTTATTGTGGCTTCGAGGAAGGGTGTCTCCGAGTCAGCTTTGAGGATACATGAGCGAAGTTGAATCACTTTCTCTCGGCTTTGGCGCCGGTCCAAATGCCAAGCGGTCTGCATTAGACTCTCGAGGTGAACTATATGACCTGGAAAAAGCTGTTTTCATGGATAGCCAAAAAAAAAACTCGAGCGAAGAAAGCCGTGGCGGGCTGGCATAAGAGGACTGGGCGGCGCGTCGGAACAAGCGTGGAATACTATTTGGTCGGTCATATAGAATTTCAGTTGTGCAGTTTTATATTGCCTCAGACCAGAGTTTTCGAGGCGCCTCGTTCGTAGGAATAGGTATGCCGAAAGCTTTAAGCCATTCAGAGCAGTTGGGCGTTTTGGGCAAGTTTTGGGAGACGGTGTTTTGCGTGCCAGTGCTAACCATGACTAAGCATTTGGTAAGCCTTACGGCTCCTCGAAACTGGTCCCTCCGACGCCCACAGTTTTCCTGCCCAGCAACAATCGATATGTCGACCGCAAAGTGGAGTTGCCTTGCTCAAACTTTGAGATTGAACTGAATTGAAAATCTGTCGAAAACGACCGCCAAAATGCCCCCAGTGACACCCGGACCGTTTACCGCGACGGCCACGCAGTTTGGGCAGGTCGGTTCACGGAAAACCGGAATCAATGCCTCTCACGTCCAGAGGCCTTGTGAAGCATTGCGATATCTTCCAATGCGAAGAATTTGGAGCGATGGCGTGAGTTCGACACTCGAAGCCGAAGGCTCCGGTTTGCTGGTGGTCCACCGGTTCCGCATATCTTCCGAACAGCAACTAAAATAGGCTTCAGCTCAGCCCTTCAAAAGTCCGTATCTCTCGACCCCGAAAGTGGACATACATCTCTATTTTTTAGTTGCAGCATTTCACTAGGACGCCTCTCCATGTCTTCAAAGATACCAGATCGCTCGATCCGCATCTGTGCAGACAGAGGTGGAACTTTTTGTGACGTACACGCGTAGGGGGTTGTTCGTTTTCAGACTGTGGCGCATCACTCACAGCTTTTTTCAAGATCGTATCCTGATCCCAAGAACCCCAGTGAGAGAAAAGAATTGGTCGTGAAACTACGTGAGCCCATTTTCAATGTTCTCGGACGTGATCTAATATCCAATTATAGTTTCGCAGGACAAGGGAAACTATGAGGATGCCCCTACGGAAGGCATCAGACGAGTGTTAGAGATCGTGACAGGAGAGAAAATTCCGAGAGGTACAATCCTCGAGACAGAGAAAATCGGTGGGCATCCCGCATATATTTGGCCTTGAATGACGTTAACACTCTGATCCAGACTATATCCGACTATCTACAACGGTTGCCACAAATGCGCTCCTCGAACGAAAGGGACATAAACATGCTCTTCTTATCACGAAAGGATTCAAGGATCTTTTGCTTATCGGAAATCAGTCGCGCCCGAAAATCTTTGATCTCAATATCAGAAGACCGTCCCCTTTGTATTCGACGGTCATCGAAGTAGACGAGCGAGTAACATTGGTCGGATACACCTCCGACCCCAAGGCAGAGGAACACGCTATCCAATTCGATGAGGAAGGAAAGGTCGTCAGGGGATATCGCGGAAAAGGCTGGGATGGACAAGGCGACGCGGAAGGGCCTGGAGAGATCGTCAAGGGTCTGTCAGGAGAAGCAGTCCGCATTATCAAGAAGCCTGGTACATACCCTCAAATTTACCGTTGAAACCATTTCCCTAACCAACACCAATAGACGCCGGAGAAATAGAGGTCCAACTGCAAAAACTCTACGACGAAGGCTACCGCTCGCTCGCCATCGTGTTCGTGCACTCGTACACATTCCCAGAGCACGAACTCCTCGTCGGCAAGGTCGCTAGACAACTGGGCTTCACGCACGTCTCGGAATCGGCGCAGTTGCTTCCCATGATCAAGATGGTGCCGCGAGGAGTGTCCTCGACGGCTGATGCCTACCTTACCCCGATCCTGCGCGAATACCTGGACGGCTTCTTCAGTGGATTCGACGCGAAACTCAAAGATGGTCGCCTGCGTAGCCCGCGTGTCGAATTTATGGGAAGCGATGGTGGCCTGCTCGACCTGAACAACTTTTCGGGGCTAAAAAGCATCCTTAGTGGTCCTGCTGGTGGTGTCGTTGGATACGCTCTGACCAGCTGGGACGAAAAGGAAAAACATCCTATTATTGGGTGGGCCATAGCAGCAACCTTACGAAGAATAAAATTGATGTTTCTACTGATTTTTTAGGCTGGACGTTGGTGGTACTTCCACCGATGTATCACGGTTCGATGGCAGATATGAGGTGGTATACGAAACGACCACTGCAGGAGTTACAATCCAATCACCACAGCTTGATATCAACACAGTGGCTGCAGGTGGTGGATCATGTTTGTCGTTCCGAAACGGTCTTTTCCTGGCAGGGCCAGAGAGTGCTGCAGCTCAACCAGGACCTGCGTGCTATCGGTGTGTCTCCGTCGTCTTTCTTACCAAAGAAAGTCGTCTAATATTATTTTGTTGTAGCAAAGGAGGTCCGTTAGCCGTGACAGACGCAAACCTCCTGCTTGGGCGGCTCATCCCGGACTACTTCCCGAAGATCTTCGGCAAATCGGAGAAAGAACCACTCGACATCGAGGCTTCGCGTACGGCATTTGAGAAACTGGCCGCAGAAATCAATGCGGAACAGGAGAAAAAACTGTCGGTAGACGAGATTGTGTATGGGTTCGTAGAGCCATTTTATTTTTATTTGTGCTGTTATGAACTAAAAGTTTCTTTCTCTGTAAAGTTTCATCAAGGTAGCGAACGAGACGATGTGTCGCCCGATACGTGCTCTGACTGAGGCGAGAGGACATGCGACGTCGAAACATATGTAAGTGTTTTATATATATTTTAAACTTCCACCATATATATGCGTGCTGATGCAAATATGACAGTCTAGCAAGCTTCGGCGGAGCTGGTGGACAACATGCTTGCGAGATCGCAAGACTCCTAGGAATCAAAACGATCTTAATCCATCGCTACAGCTCCATCCTCTCTGCCTACGGACTTGCACTCGCTGATCGGTGCGCCCAACCATTGCATCTCCATTGTTGTTTTTATTCATCTCCCCTATAAAGAGCATATGAACTCCAAGAACCCTCCTCGACCTTCTACACTCCGCAAAATATACCCATTCTCATAACCCGCCTCGACAAGATGACAAAGGACGTGCACTCGGAGCTGCAGAAGCAGGGCTTCAACGACAGCCATATACATATTGAGCGTATGCTCAATATGCGGTTTGACGGCACGGACACGGCGCTCATGGTCCTTCCGCATAAGGAGGATGGCAATGGGAAGGAGGACTTTGAGGCTGCGTTCAAGAGAGTGTACAAGTCCGAGTTCGGATTCTTGTTGGAAACGAAGAACATCATCGTGGACGACATCAAGGTATGGCCTTCCGTCATTGGACGTTTGACAAAATTTACACCTGGCTGACTGGTTCGTTTCTTCCTTCAACAAGGTCCGCGGGATCGGCAAGACATTCGATACACTAGGACAGTCAGTCTACGCCGAAGTGGCTCAGCTGACCCACAAGCCAGTCGAGCATGCAGCCAAAATCGAGACGCGATACAGTGTATATTTCGACAAGGTCGGTCGGGTGGATGATACGCCTGTCTTCCTGCTCGACAGTCTGGAGGTTGGCGACGTCGTGGAAGGCCCAGCTATGATCATCGACAACACACAAACGATCGTCATCGTTCCAGGAGCCAAGGCCGTCTTGACGAGCAAGCACCTCTACATCACATTGTGATCAGGTGAACTTCCCAGGTTCTACGATCCCATACCAACTGGACCAAGCGTCTCTTGTACTTTGATGAATTATGAGTAATGAGGTAGATGGGCATGAATCAAAGTCTTTGTTCGATACTCATGATACTCGAGGACTAAATTTATGTGTAGGAATTGCAATAAAACAGATAAATTAAGTACGTATTATCTACGCGAAAACAAAGCCAGGCGAGGCGAGTATGTATGGTGATGAACAATGCTCGGTAAGCGTGATGACCAGTCACATAGTGTTGCCGTGACTCAGCTCAACTCGGCTGGGCTCAGCTAACGTGCGGCTTATTGATTTTACGGCTAGCTAAGCCGTAATAAGCTGCTAAAATTAGACGGTTCGGCTCAGCTAGTCGACTTAAGTCGACTAGCCGTGCCTTAAGGTGATATATATGGAAATATATTAAAAATATATACAATACAGCGTCGTCAGTGGTACCCTCACCACTTAGAAGACTCGCGGAGGACGTTCCAGGTTGTGATGTAGCAGCAATGTGAATATCCGTCAATGCCGCGACCGTATTGGCGACGACCTGCGAAGAAGATCAGCCTCTATACCAACTTTCACGTCAAGTACATACCATAGGATTACTATCAGCGATCATGTCCTACAGCTACTCCAAGAAGCCGTTGTCAATGACCAGCTCCAGCTTGAGATCATACAGCTTAGCGACGCACAGCGCCGCCATCTTGGGCACATAAGGATTCTCGTCTCGGAGACACTTTTGTAGGGGGTCACTGAGGTAATCGACGATCTTTTCGGCACGCAGACAGCCCATCGTACGAATCGCCAAGGCCCTTACGAGCGGGTTCGGGTCGTCTGTACCTTTGGCAAAGGTGTTTACCGCTAGGATGACGAGCTCGGATTGGGTCTTGGCATGGTTCATTAAGTAGAGATATAGCTCCTTCTGTTCGAGATCGTCCGTCTGCATGTTCTTGAGCACGTCGAGGAAGAGTCCACTGACATCTTAAGGGATTCCGTTGAGTTACTAGGGCTGAAGATTGAAATATATGCGCACCTTTCCCGACTGTCATCGACGCGATTGTGCCCTTGATGGCATCCTTCCGCTTTACTCGCTATTCAGGTCAATAGCAGTGCTGGGTGCTGGGGATAGCTGGTCGAAATCCTCGTCGTCGCTGTTGAGGCTGCTGCTGTTTTCATCATCGCGACCGCTGCCGGTGACGAGACGGAGGCAACATAAGAGACCGACGAAACGAAGGAGAATTTTCCGGCACTGAGAATGCCAACGGAGGGGGTGGCGGAAGTGGGGACAGGGGTGGAGGTATTTCCTATCGAAGTGGTTAGGAGCGGTTTCTGTACAATATAAGGCGGACTGTTGCTTACCGTGGTTCTGCCGCATCTCATGCCTTATCCCCCCTGCAGTGCGTTTGCTGCTGTGCTGTTCGCTGGTTTTCTGACGGTGTCTTGCACGGAGCCGCATCCTTGTTGCATTAGGCATCTACGTAGGTCTGACCCTGCCTGCAGCGGGTGCGCTGTAGGTTTCTGGGTACTGGAGGTTTTCGTGGGCGAGCCTCGGTGGCGTGGTCAAATCACCTCCGTGTTCCTTCTCACATTAATTGGTGCATTATTCTTCGCAGTTGTAACAGGAGTCAACGGCTTTGACGATCATCGGAAAAGCGTTGGCCAGGCGGGGGTTATTTGGGTGGTAAGAGTTGGGTAAGAGTGAAGACAGGCGCAACGTTGGTTGAGAGAGTTCCCGGGCATCACGTGCAGAATTACCTGTTTTGGATTGGCAACTGCAAGCGGCTTGAGCGGCTTGAGTCGACTTATAAGTCGGCTTATAAGATAGCCGCTCGGATTTAGCCGCAAGCTGTCATTTATAACTCGACTCAGCTAGCCGTACGGCTGAGCCGATCCGGCTAGCGAAAATGAGCCGAGTCACGGCAACACTACAGTCACACATGGCGTCACTGCATGTCACAGCCATTTTCTTGAGACATCGCGTTTGTGCCCTCCACACCACCAATATGTAAAATTTCTTGTTGTGTATTTAATAATAAGAAGTGTTTTCATGAGCCTACATGATCCATTTTTTGAGAAATGTATTATCTATCCCCAAAATGCGAAATCAGGCTGAATTGCCTGCCAAATATGGGCCTCCAGAGTGTCTGAAAAATATCTCTTCAACCACAACACTTATGAACATTATTGGTAGATGTATTTTGCTTAGAATTGAAATTCAAATCGACTGACATGATCTGATTTTTTATTAGTGGCCCCTGTTCCGAGATAGACCCATAAAACAGGTACTTTGAGGTGGTTAGGGGCCATAAATAAAAATTCTGGTCATGTCAGGTCGAAGCCACATCAGAATAAAACATTTCGCTCCTGCAAAGCTAGTCCATAATCTCCTCCGTTGCGAAGTTATAGCTTGCGCACTGTTGCCTGCGAAATAGGGCAGAGCACAGCCACTGATCCGGCGCCAAAATGACGGATGGGCGGCTCTCTGACAAGGGTTTAAATTAATTTTCCCTGGGTTACACATCATAATGCAAATTGTCACGTGCTTGGGCTAAAAGTCGCTAACTCAGACTGCCGGTGACTGAGACAACAAGAGGTTGAGTTCCCCCCATCATCCATGTCCGCCTACCGCCTGACCCGGCGAGTGAAATTCCCCACTCACTGGCCTGCCATGGGTGTCAATCCAAAAACTCCTTCTCAACGATTATCTCCGACTCCATATGCCTTCGAAAATCTCTGCAACTCACATTATTTCATCGCAACAGAGAACCTTTATGTCGGCCCACATAAATGGTCGCAGGTTTACTACGGGTCCCTAACCTCTCCATCCTCTCCGTCTGTCAATTACAAAGCCTTAGACAACATCGTTCTCAAAGTGTTTTCCTCGTCATCATTCCCTTTCCCTGACAGCGATCCGCGTTCTAACTTTAAGACTTCTCCACCGGGTCTTACATCAGCCAATTCATACAGATATACAGACGAGCTCATGGCATGGACAGAAGTTCACGCTTATTCCAAATTATTTCCTCTACAGGGTACGTTGATACCTCATTTCATAGATGCTTTCATGGTTTGTATTCCCCCTTTCAAGGACAGAACGAGTGAAGATTCTAATTACCTCTCTGTTCATTGACAGGTGAGGTCTCCGGAATCCGATCAGGAGAGCATTGGGATTGCCATGTCGCATATCCGGGGACAGCCCATCGTTGCACGATGTCGGGAGCTAGGCAGTGAGGTTGACAGCGATATGAGATGGTACCCAATCGTCAGTAACTTCATTTACCCTTCAACCTTCATATTTCTATGATAAGTCTGATGAGGCAGCGCCATAGGCTATGCAGTTGTTCCGCAGAGTTCATCAAGTACATCAGCTCGGAATCATTGGCCTGGACGTACGCGGCGCCAATATCCTAGTTGTTGGGGATCCCAGCGCATCCGAACGCTCAGCATCCTCGAGCTCATACTCGGTTATGCTGTTCGACTTTGCGTTTTCGCGGCCACGTTCGTTTCCCACCTCAGAAGAACAAAACAGGCACAGAGTTTCGCTTGTTAGAGTGCAGGATTTGGACAAACTGCAAGAGCTTCTCCTCGAAATTTGCGGAGACGATATTGGAGTCCGACGCGAAGCTAGTTATGATTATGGTGGACCTGGGGCTCGTAGGTGGGCATTTTTGCAGTGGGCTCGACGAGAGTGTCCGCATGAGCCTTGGGTTTGCGATTGGTGGTCTCAATTTGATTGCCTCGAACCCACGGCTTGGGAGGGGAAATCCAGCATTATCTAGCAGGGTTTGATAGGACCCCTCTTTATTCTGCAAGAGGTCCGATACTAGTGCGGACCTAAATGGGTCCAAAATCTGGCCTATGTCCGATACTAGTGCGGACCAAAACGCCAAAATTTGGCTCAATGTCCGATATTTTGCGCGTACCAAAATGCCTAGTCGGTACTGATGTCCGATACTTGATGCGGACCTTTGTCGACATTCCCAATCAAGTTCACCTTTGTAACGACCATCCGAGAAAATTTAACAGGTTAAGAGAGTAGCCTGCCGTGCTTCATGGTGTTTCATGTTGTCATTCACGTCCGTTTTTCTCTCTATCTGAGTGATACAGTTGCGATCTCAAACTTAATGGCACACCGAGCGTGGAAAATAAGAGTTTGATGAAGGGCAAATAAAGGGAGTTCAAGAGGAAGGCATCGAACAAGCTTGGAATGAGGACACTATGCACCTTGCAGTGTTGTTCTTTCCTTTTTTGTGGTAGCAAAGGCGGAAGGGTGGATAATCACTGTCGTTTTCTGCCAAAATTTGTATATTTACTGACCGTGCGGACCAAACTGACTGAAAAGTATGTCCGATACTTAATGCGGACATATAGAGCTCGAAAAGGGTAGGTCCGATATTTATGCGGCCCAGAACGCCGAAATTTCGTCCGGACCTAAGTGCCAAAAAATGGCGATTTCGTATCGAACATCTGACAGCATAGAGAGGGGTCCTGGTTTGATGTTACTTTTAATGTCTCTTACAGCTGAACTCAAAACGATAGACCACCTCAGATCAAAACTTAGGCAGGGCGGACACTCAAATCTCTACGCGACATGATAGCCGAGTGAGCCGAGCACTCCCAGTAGCCCAAATGATGGGAAATCAGTCCGGATCATTTCGGCTGTGTACAGCTTTTGATCTGGGGTGGCCTATCGTTTTGAGTTCAGCTGTAATAGTATTCTTCTTTGTACTGTGCTCGCTGTCTCATGCTTGGTGTATGTATGTTCAATCTCATATGATATGTAGCGATGTGAACATGAGGTGGCTGTAGCATATGTGGGGAAAGCCATAAAAGCTTTCACCTCTAGGAATGTATGTGCCCCGTTAGCATTCATTTTGACTTTTGTGCCAACCATCGCAAAAATAGCTAGCTGGATGGTCCCACCGACATTGAAGAGGCAGGTGCTCAAAGCATAGGAGAGAAAAGGCGAAGAATTTCATGATAATTTAATACTTTGTCTACTTAAATATGTAATTTGAATGATTTATTAGCGAAATGTTTATGTGAAGCCTCCCTCCGTCTGCGTTGGGACTGTCGGGCATTCTCCCTCTGAAGCTGAATAGCTGTTTTGATGCCGGAAATCCAAAGACAATGAAAGGAGTCTTCAGGATCCGGGTCAGAGATTGCAAGGCTATGTCTTCGAATGATTTCACGGATGAGTTCGGTCGTCAAAGCATCGTCGGATGGCATAAGCTTGGGCAACTTGATTGCCTTTATCTCCTGCTATATGTTCAAGTTAGACTGAGTATATGAAGCAAAAATGCTAGCGTCGTACCTCCTCATATTCGGCCGCCTTTAACTCTCGTTTGCGGTCCTCATTTGTCTCTCTGATCACCTTCCTCCTGCAACCAGAGCTGAGGGGTAAGATCAGCACGCACATGGAAGTAGTCGGCATGGAAATCGGGCCTGTCGAGGGCTTGTTCATGGAGGTTGACAAGATCTTTGACAAGGTGTCGGCATTTTTCATCGTCAGTGGGTTCCACGATCGGAAGTTGGATCCTGTTAAAGATCTTGCAGCGAAGACAGCATTAGTGAATTTTTATAAGCATAGAATGTTGGGACGTACACGCAAAATGAACTCGCTGTGTTGCTGGGCTTGTCTTCGGCCAGGTGTTCTGTCTGTGAGTCAGTTTTGTTGTCCGAGTCCGGTGCTGGGGATTTAAAAAGTTGTAGGTCTTTAGAATATAAAGGCCGGGGTCTGGAAGACTTGACAAGGAATCAAGGATGCTCAGATGAGGAAGATGAAGGGGAGAACATAACACATACTTCAGCGGGTGTCCTTCTGACCCAAGTCGTCCTCGCTGATCACGTAACAAAGAGGGACATCCTCTATTGACATCAGAGGTGATGAAGGAAGTACTGTTAACGGGCTGCTGCACCTCCACAATGGGATGCATGGAGGTGCAGTTGAGATTGTCTCTGTAGAGTCGGCCATGTTGGGAAGAGTCACTAACGATAAGAAACAACGAATAAGTAATACCTTAATATGCTGTGCATCCACAGAGAGGATGTCCAGCCAGAGATTCTATAGACCCCAGAGGACGTTGAACTGGAGACGTTGACATTTAGAGTCTAAGGACGTCATGAAAATGGATATTTGCTGTTGAGGTCAGGTTGACATCAGCGCGGCACCTCAATTGAATCTCATCAAGCTGTCACGCAGATGTCGTTGGCCAAAATCTCATTTGAACATCACACTAATATCTATTGGACATTTCTACATTCTCTCTCGGAAACAAATCCGTCAGAGGTCATACAGAAGTAACAGAACTCAGGCAGGGTTGGTGGTGTAACTAAGTAAAACAAGGAGGGAGTGAGTATGTGTATTGTGCGAGTTGTGTGGTAGAATAGGTCAAAGGATCGATTTGAATTAATATCAAATGAACGAAACCAAGACGTCAGCGTCAAGCCGGGTTCCTGTTAGGCTTCAGGAGTGCTTTTATTTTGTTGCCACCGAACTCCAGAGAAAAGAGTGACGGATTCCAATGAGGGGCATAGCTTAACCCATGAGTCAAGCAGAACTTGCTCTTGCGGTAAGGCTGGTGAGGGTTTGTGTGCCTCCTCGCCCCTTTCTCTTTCTTCCGAGCCATGTGTGTCATCCGAGTCTTCTGCTGGTAGTATAAAGAGCCGCAACGAGGAAAGTATTTTGTAGCGTGGCAGCGAAGCTTGGAGACTTTTGTAGAGAGCCTGTGGGATAAATAAAACAAGCCGTCAGAGGAACTGGACGTAGTTATGAGCTTGACACTAACCTCGTCTCTTACAGGATGGACGCCAGATCCTTCCTGGAATATGATCTCTAAAGATCGAAGTCCAAGCCACTCTGGATCATGGATGTTTTTGGCGCTGAGAACGGAAGGGAATTCGTCTACGAGTTCCTTACTGGGAGAACCCAACGACGCCCCTGCAGCGCCCAGCACCTTCTCGAACGTCCGTCGATCGACGGTCTGGCTGAACCGCAAGGCAAGATGCGTGATGCCACGGAGAGAGTTCATCAATGCAGCCGGTCGTAATCCATTGTATAGGGTGGTGTTGATGTTGAGAGTGACGGATTTTAGGGGTCTGCGTGTTAACCCCGAATCCAGGTGAGATGAAAGCAGCAGGGCAATTGAAGGAGTGGCGTGAAGTGTGGTCAAGTTGGGCAATAGGGTGGATGACGCGAATTGCGAGTCAACGTGAGGAGGTGAGGGGGGCACATGATTGAAGGAACCTGATCTGGGAGACGGTAATGGTGTTGCGAAAGGAGATAGACTAGTGGCTGCTGTTGATGGTTTTAGATAGATACTAGAAGATGTCGTGCCGGGCAGGGTATTTTCGTGGTAGGGTATAGAATTCGATCTGGTATAGTGGGTATCTTCAATGTTCATGATTCGCAGAGAAGTGATATTCGTTTGGCCATCTAGCCATGCGAAGAGTGCTTTTGTTTCTGCCTCGGTCGTCGTCTTGTTCAGAAACGTCAAGCTTTTGAGCCCAAATGCACTGTGGTGTGCAAGAAGGGAGATATCGAATGCGGGAAGAGTGAGTGAAATGAGGTTGGACATGCGTTCGAGCGCCAGTGTGAAGGTCGCCGTCAGCAATGCGCCTCGGTGGTCGATAACTGGGCCGCATTGATCATGCGCATCTGTCAGGAAGAAAGGTGGCCATTTGTGGCAGATGAAGGTCGTTACGAGATCTGTCAAATCGCTTCGCGAGACCAGCAGTGCGACGAGCTGCTCGGCTTTGATCGGCGAAAGTGTGTCAAAATCTAGAGAGGTGTATAATGAAGTCCGAGCAGCATTCGTAAAAACGCGAGAAACTGTCAAACATGATACGACAGTAGGCCGTGGAAGATGTGATAAGACAAGGGTCAAAAGTTCGGCAGGAAGATGCAATTTGGCCACCGGCTTGGGAGGCGGCTTGGGAACATCTGGTTCTGCGGATTCGGTGGTGATAGCGTTTAATGCGATGGACGCGCGTCGGATTCTAGTCTTTCCTCGCATCTTCAAGCTGAGCGACCGCAACAAATTCGGCGAGCTAATGGCACGAGTGCGCTGGTATTCTTCGGGTGGCGAAAAAGTGTCCTGAATCGCAGGTGGCGAGAATGGAGTTGGTGGGAGAGAGCGGTTGGAGAGGACAGTAACTGCGCTCCCAAGGCCACTTGGTATTCGTATATCGTCGTCGGAATCAAGAGAGTCCCCCTTGGAAGAAGAGTACGACATGCGACGCGGAGTACTGCTCAACGCAGCATTGACGAGTTTGAGGTTAGGGGGTGGTGGCTTCTTCCTGCCCGAGAACATCGACGAGACGCGTCTCATTATAAGGCTGGTGCCCAAATTACTCGTCGTCCGTGTCCTTTTGCGTTTCTGGGGCACATTTTCGACGGCGGCAGATGACGGAACCAATGGGAGGAGTTTGGATGCGCGTTTGGAGTCTTTCTCGACGCCCTGGAACGCTGCAATCGAACGCTGGCGTTGGAGAAAAGCCATGGTCCCAGCCCGCGTAGGGAGATGACACGATAATACGAAGGAAAGAAAGATGGTGCCTTGTTAAATGAATATATCTCCAGATGAAGAGCTCATGACGACCGGCATGGCATCCTGGAAACCGAAAGTCAAGTTTTCCCGGACTGTCATGTCCCTAACAACCTCCGCGGGCTCGCACCGCGCGCAATAAAGCTTTAAGCGAGATGATCATATTAAACAACTTCCTCGAGCTCATTGTCTCCGTCGAAGAACAGGAATCTGGACATTGGTGTACGGAGAGTTTACATAAAGACATCGATCTTTGAACTTGAATTTATTGCTATTCACTAGCCACACGAATTGAAAGAATTTACAGGATCGTAAGGCATATGTATACATTATTGACGAAACCCGCATACATACATTACTTGTATGTAGGCGGGTAAGACAGTAAGAGAGACCGATTATATGAAAGCGTGTACTTATAAGAACCAAGAAAGGTAAGTCATAACTCGTAAAACTCGTAAGTATATGCATCATAAATCAACTTGGTAAGGAGATGAAGGTCCAACGCGACGAGCAAATCAGAAAGACATCGCTAATGCAATATATGCATCAATGACCATGCGGACGAAGAAAGCAAGAAATACGCATCGCAAAATAGCGCTCGAGAATGACGAGAGAAAGTAGCAAGAGGTTTCCAGATAATGTGAATAGTATGAGAACATGTTCAAGGCCAATGAAGGCTGAATGTCCAGCAAAAGACCGGAAGGAGAAAATATGATCATCCAAGAGTCAATCCGCGAAGTTGAAATGGCAATGGCGACATAAAAATCCGAAGAAAAGGTTATACATGGTCGAATCGAAAAGAACGCACGAAGGAAAACACGAAGAAACCGACCGAGCGACATCGCAGGGGACTATCGATTAAACCGATCGTCAGGACGCGTGCACGGCCATGTTCCTCCAGGATAGGACCGGCCCCTCTTTTCAGCAGTAGCAGAATTACATTCTCCGTCGTTCTGAGCGTCTCCATCCGCCCTCGCTCGTTTCTGCCCAGCCCTACCATTGTCAACGGCAGACGTTGGATTGTTCCCCCTCCCGGTGGCTGCAGTCTTGACAGTAACGAGGGAGTTGTCTGCTGTGAATTCGACGGCGCAGCTTGCGGACGAGGACGAGGTGGTGTTGTCGATGTAGCCGCAGCCGACGACGCCTGAGCAGCTGTTTCCCTAGCTATCAGCCTAGGATCGCGAGTAACAAACTGCTGAGGAGGTACAGCGGTTGCATCTACATTGGACGGCCTAGGGCTGCAACTGCCGGCCGCAACTGACCAGGCACATGCGGAGGAATAGATGGTGAAGGCGTGGGGGTAGAGGAACTGCTGGAGCCGCCAGGACGAACATTAGCGGCTGTCGATGGAGCCAAAACCTGCGCAGAAACCATGGGTGTCGAACGGGATGGTGGGCGGCCCTCCATGAACTTTCTTGGGCCTAGAGGTGGCTGCTTTCCGTTTCCGCCCCCAACAGCATTTAACAGTCCACCGACATCCGCTTGCCATTTGGCATCCACATCCGCCGGTGATACAGCTGGCTCCGACGCAAGAGCAGAAGTTTTCGTGAACTTCGGCAATGGTTTACGTTCTCCGGTGGCTGTACTCGTTCCTATCCACGATGAACTCCCTTGGACACTCGAAGACGACCCAATCGTCAGTGTCGACGCCGACGCCAGCTTACTCGCACAGCCATTAGTCTGATTCGCAGCTGCCAGTGCGGCTTTGGCGTTCCGCAGTGGGCCCAGTCTGTCTGGTCCACCATCTGATCCACCAGTGGTCGTGGACGGCCTGGCAGTCGGTGCATAAGATGAATCAGTACGCGAAGCGACCTGGCTGGTGTTTCTGACCTCTTGTGGGACGTTCAACAGTGTGGCGTCAGGAACGATGGGAGAGGCCGAAGCCGATGCCGGCAGTGGTGTATGGGATCGTCCGGGAAGAGGCGGACGGGCGAGAGGTCGTGATGGCATTGATCCAGGAACGGGTAGTGGAGAAGGAGCCGAAGGCGCGGATACCACTCTTGGAACATTACTTAAACTAGCAACTTTGCCAATAGTAGACGCAGAAGCAGTCCGAGCCGAAGGAGGTGGCCGTACGGAAGGTTTGCCTACTTGTGGCTGTATGGTCTTTGTCTTTCCTATTGATGCCGACGCGGACGCAGGTGCAGAGGCAGACGTGGATATAGATGCTTTTGCTGTCGATGGTGGTCCAGCCTTATTCTTCGCCGGCGACTTTTTCACCACTGTCTTCGCCGATCGGGCGCTAGGAGCCACCCGAGACTTGGGTTTAGTCTCCGTCGCCACAGCTGAGGTTCCGGCCTGATCCAACGTAGGCGTTTTGCTCTCCGGTTTCAGCTTTGCCTTTGCCTTCTTCTTCACAGGAGCGATGTACGCATCGTCACTACACTGACTCTCCTCTTCCTCTGCTTTAGCGCGTTTCCGCTTTCCCACCACTTTGACGCTGAAACAACTTTCCGAGGACTGATCGGCTTCCTTCTTGCGCGGCGCGACTTCTACCCGCTGAATAGGGACCTCAAATGAAGATCTCTCCTCTGGCGGACCCCTGCGCAATCTCGGAGCCAATTTCGGGACCTCCTTTTGCACGAAAGACAGGATGTGTTTGAAGTTCTTCTGGTTGCACTTCAAATCAGGACAGGCCGATTTAAAATCCCTTCGCATGTGAGCCATGGCGTCCGACAACTGCGTGTCCGACAGCTTCTTCCGCTGGAGAAACACGAGATACGACGACATTACGAATTCCATCGGGGATAGGAGTTTCTTCAAAGGCTTTCCTAAGTCCCAGTGTTGAGCAATTCGACAAAAGATATCCATGACGTTGTTTGCATTCTCCTGGAGGGTGTGAAATCCTGCTTCGGGACTCTGATTGCTTAGGAATGCTTCAAGCCGCATTGACGTTGGCTCCGCCTTCCTTGGTTGGTGTCCATAGGCGATCAGATAAACGATCTGGGCCAGCGCCTGGAAGTCCTTCCCTCGGGCTTTACCCCAATCGAGGTACAGTTCAAAGCCCTGCGTGGTTTCGATCCTTCGGCGCACATTGCGCACGAGGTTTGCGTACGGACCATTGATTGCAGGAAGTCGATCTGTGACAAAAAGTGATAACGATAGTCAGCGGCACCTCGAGCTTTATCGCGTAAAATACTGACCGGCAGGCGCGAGCGCAACTCCAAGTTGAACACGCTGTAGGGCACGCGGCCATTGAATGGTGAGGCTTGAAGTCGCGTAGTGATAAAAAAACACGAGGCGTACCTGAAATATCTCGCGTTCTTGCTCACCTGTGAGGTCCTCATATTCGACGCAGGTGATCTGTTTATTCCTGAAATTGGCTTGCATTTGAGGAGTGATAAGTTTGCGCTTCGCGCCAGTTGGACTGACGAAATAGGATTTGCGGTTTGATGTCCTGAAAAAGCAGCATAAACGGGGAGGGATAAGATGCGATTCGAGAAACACAGCCATACGCATCCTTATCTGCCAATGAGGAGACCATGAGACCAATTATTTGAAAAGAGACGGCGAGGCACTTACGAGCGATCTATTTCAAATTGGAGTGAAAAATGGGGATGTTGAGCCAAATTTGCAAGCTGAATGGAAAAATGTACTAACTTCGCCTTTGAGGAATCTAACGATAGGAAAATGAGAATAGAGGTGAAAGGATCGAAATGCAATATTTCATACCGATACATGGATGTTAATCTCTGTTTCCCGTCTATGCATATCCGCATTTCACTTCCATCACTTTTTCGAACAACGGCTTGATGCAAGTAACATCAGATCAATTCACTGGACAACAAAGGTGTAATTGAAATACCAACTCACTGAAAACGATGGGCGGTACATAGTAGTTGGAAAATATGGAACCAATGAGAGCCGTTTGTTTTGCATCATTCCATACAACTCCTATTCGAGACGGACAAAAGGAGCCCATGTTATGAAAGAAAGCAAACATAAAGAAAAGGAGAAAATATGCCTCGTTGATATTCGGGATTGAGTTCAATGAGCTGATCCTTGATCCAATCTGAAAGGGTAAAAGGTTAATTTTCATCGCAGAGTACGGAACGAAAAAACCCACCAAAAATAGAGGCAACAGAGTAGGTAACCGTTCTAGGTGGCTTAAGGCAAGGTGTGGCTGGTTTCAGCCCACCGCGTGCTCTGCTCCTTTTGTAGCATCTTGCGTAGAAGCTCTTGTCGCCTTGGAGTTAACAAAGGTTGGCGCGACCTCCGGAACAGGACTCGGACGCCGGGGTGGGGGTGGGATTGGTTCATCGTCTTCTTCGTCGCTCGAGTCGATTTCGGTTAACTCTTCATCATCGTCGAACCAAGTCGTATCCACTACAGGCACTTCCGTCATTGAGCCGCTGGTTCCACTGGGAAAAAATGGTTCAGATCGGGGATACGAGTGGCCAGAGGAGACGAGGGATATGAAAAAGAGAGACAAAAAGGGTATCGAGGGTGAAGAACAAGTTATATATTTGCGCCTGTAATAAAGGTTACCGGTGGGGTCTTGCATACTGTATTGCTATTTATGTAATTCGGTACCACCGCAAATTACCCGAATATCCTCAAACGCGACTGGAGTCTGGTGGTCCTGTGGCGTGACGCGAAGGTTGAACAAACGCGTCCCAGACCGCGAACTTGTAGAATTACATGACGAGATGATTGTTGAGAACGAAACAATCAACCGTTTTCCAAGAACGTTGGCTTCATTACTCCGGGTCGCCTGTCTGCCCCCGTCAACGGCAAGGTCGTAAAGACCTCCTCATTAGGGCAGATCGCCAGACGCTCATTTTTTATCCTTTTTGACATGTCCGAAAACATACTCTGTCGGGGCACGGAAGGGTTCAGAAGGACACCGAACATTTGCGAAAGAACGAGGCGGAAACTTGAAAATAGAGATTTCTGAAATACAAATACATTTTGGTCGAATATGTAAATTAAGGTGATCGGGGTCTGTTTTGTCCTTTGATGCCAAATTGGCCACATGACCGCTATACGCGTTTTGAACTCAACATCAACCTCGACAAAGGCGACCAGAAATGCGGATAGAGGAACTCGTTATCGAGGGTATGTCGCTTCAAATCTCAACATATATCGCTTTAACTGAAAACACGTCTCTCTAGGCTTCAAATCATACCCAGTTCGCACACAAATTACTGGATGGGACCCTTCTTTCAACGCTATCACTGGCCTTAATGGCTCAGGCAAATCCAATATTCTCGACGCGATATGCTTCGTCCTGGGTATTACGAACATGTCTCAGGCATGTCTTTGTACTTCTTACCCGTGTATCTGCTCATAGGAACGCGTTTTTCGTGTCTAGATGCGTGCAGCGAATCAACAAGATCTCATCTACAAGCGTGGTCAAGCCGGAATACCAAAGCTAGCGTTACGATTGTCTTTGACAACTCGGATCGCGCGAGCAGTCCTGCTGGATATCAGGATTACAAACAGATAACTGTCACTCGCCAGTGCGTCGCGTGTCTTCCTAACTCGCGAATTATGAGTAATTTTTTACATTTCTCGTGATTTAGATTGCTCTTCCAAATGTTTCCAAATATCTACTAAACGGACACAAAGCCCTACAAGCTAACGTACAGACCCTCTTTCAATCTGTACAGCTCAACATCAACAACCCCAACTTCGTGATTATGCAAGGTCGTATCACCAAGGTGAGCATATCTTTCCAAACTCCCCTATCCACACGCACTGCAACCACTTGTTCCAAAGTTCGAGCGTCTCTAATTTTACTATCTCATACAGGTCCTCAACATGCGGCCACAAGAGATCCTAGGAATGGTCGAGGAAGCAGCCGGAACCCGCATGTTCGAGGACCGCAAGGACAAGGCGAAGAAAACCATGGGCAAGAAAGAAAAGCGCGTCCAGGAGATCAGAGACATCCTCGACCAGGAAATCACGCCCAAGCTCGAAAAACTGCGCACAGAGAAGCGGTCCTACATGCAATATCAGAAATCAGCGAGCGAGCTGGAACGGCTCCTACGTACGCTGCACGCGTGCCAGTGGACAGAATATGGAGAGCGAGCTGCAGAGAAGCAGGATGAGATTGACGCGAAGGAGGATGAGATTAAGAAGCCGAGGGTGGCAAGAAGAAAGCGCAAAAGGATAGCGATAAAGCTGAGAAGGAAGTGGCGGATGTGACGAAGAAGAGGGACGCGGAGATGAGTAAGGGTGGAAAGCTGAAAAAGTTGCAGGATGAGTTTGGAGAACTAGGAAAGGTTTTGGCGAAGCACAGGGCGCAGGCTGAGATCAAGGTTGAGAGCATAAAAGATGAGGAAGCGAGGGTTGGCACGCTCGAAGCTCAGCTGA
Source organism: Flammula alnicola (assembly GCA_015499995.1). Lineage (NCBI taxonomy): Eukaryota > Fungi > Basidiomycota > Agaricomycetes > Agaricales > Strophariaceae > Flammula > Flammula alnicola. The sequence continues at coordinate 191,794 of JADNRV010000032.1, forward strand.
AAGAGGTCCGTTCAAGAGCCACATTTTCCTTGCTGCCATTATTTTTTTAAATGACCGATCTCTTTTCAGGCAGACTCAACGGTGGCTAAGAAGAAGAAACAAGTCGAGAAGGAGGCCACCGCATTCAACAAAGTCAAGGAAAAACACACCACCCTCGAGACCAAACTAGCTTCAGATGAAGAACTCCTCCAAACGCTCCTCACCGGTCTCTCGTCTACCAACGCAAAGAACAAGGGTGGTGGATATATGGGCCAGCTTGCCGAAGCCCGTGCACGGATCGCCCAGGCCTCTGCAGAGGAGGAGCAGAGCAAAGTCAAGCTCGGGATGAGCGAGAAGGAGTTGGTCGATTTGGAGGGGCGTATGCGTGCCTTCGCGAAGGAGGCTGGTGATAATATGAAGAAACTCGAAAACCTGAAGGCGGCAGTGCAAGCCCTTGAAGGCAAGGTCAACAACTCTGGATGGAGTGCCGAGCAAGATAGAGACCTCGATGCTCAGCTGAGACAAGCGAGGACGAGGTCAAGAACCTCACTGACGTTTGTACCCCTTTCTTTCTTTTTTTATTTAAAAAAATACATGATTGCTTACACGGTGGTCTACAGCGGCGCGAACGGGTGAAATCCGGAATCGGAAGGCTCAACTTCGACTATGAAGATCCTACTCCTAACTTCGATCGACGAAAGGTGAAAGGAGTCGCAGCCCAGCTCATCACGCTTCCAGAGGAGCACTACAACAAAGCGACGGCACTGGAGATCGCAGGTGGCGCGAAACTCTTCAACGTTGTCATCGAAGACGAGAAAGTAGGCAAGGATCTCATCAAGAATGGACGCATGAAGAAGCGTGTAACGTTCATCCCATTGGCCAAGATCAGTACATGGACTCTCTCTGACCAGGTTGGCTACTTGTGTCTTCGAGGTCCCTTACATCCTTTATTAAATGGTCTGATAAACAGAAACTCAACGCCGCCACCAGACTCGCGCCTGGCAAAGTGCGGACTGCGCTCTCTCTCGTTGGGTACGAAAACGACGTGTCCAAAGCTATCGCATACATCTTCAGCGACACCCTCATCTGCGATGACGCAGAAACAGCGAAGAAAGTGACATTCTCTCGCGACGTTAACGTCCGTTCCGTCACGCTCGAAGGAGACGTATATGATCCTTCTGGGACCCTGAGCGGCGGTTCGGCGCCCAACAGCCAGAAGACCCTGATTCAAGTCCAAGAGCTTCTCGAGATCGAGAGCAAGCTCCGAGAGGCGCACAATCGACTCCAGAGTCTGACGAGAGAAGACGAGAAAACGAGGAGCACGCGCGAAAAGTGGCGTAGTCTCGTGCGCGACTTAGAGATCAAGCAGCATGAGCTCAAGCTTCTCCAAGAGCAAGTCGGAGGAAGCAATGCTTCGTTGGTAAGCAAACTTGTGTTCATGTTCACTCGTCAATCCACTGATGCGCATATGCATCTGCTTTAGAACGCAAGCGCCGTCGAGAAGGTCAAATCCACAATTGAGGAGCTGCGTCTTGCCGTTCAGGCAGCGAAAGATAAGCAAAAGGCTGCTCAGGAGGAGTGCAAGAAGCTCGAGCGCGACATGGACGAGTTCAAGAACAACAAGGACGGGAAGATCGATGAACTCAAGGTCTGTCTGGAACCTGCGCCTATCCATATTTTCTCTTGTTCAGGGACAATCTTCGCTGAGACGCATTTCCACGTACTATCCAGGCCAGTATCACAGCGCAAAAGTCGCCTTGCAGAAGCACGCGGTGATCGTCAAAACACAACAAAAGGAGCTCCAGACGGCCACACTCGAACTAGGTACGGACTGATGCTGACTGCGTATGGTTATGTCGTGTGTGACATCCGCTGACATGAGCCATATGGTTCCTCTCCTGGGCAAATAGAGCAAATCGAAGGTGACATTGACGGTGAGAAAAAACAGTTGGAAGACGCCAAGGAGGGCATCGCAGATCTGCGCAAGGAATTGGAGAAATTGCAACAGAAGGTTGTCGCAAGCGAGGTGTGTTGTTTCCTTTAACCGGTGATGGGCGTGGGTCCGTGTGTGCTCATTAGCCTCGCTTGTTTCCTCGCAGGCTGAGTATTCGAAGGCAGAAAATAAGCTGCAAGAGGAAATGGCTACTCTCAGCAGATTTGACACACAGCTCAAGAACTCGATCGTGTCATCAAAGAGAAGAAGGCCCACATCGGAGAGTGCGAACTGAAAATCCAGACGCTAGAGCATGACATCCAGACTTTGAGCAAGGAGAAGGCGGCAGCCGTTAATGCCGTTTCCAGACACGAACAGATGTACCCCTGGATATTGGAAGAGAAAGAGTGAGCTTATGCAAGAGGTCAATTCGTTGTGCTAACTTGAAGCAGTCAATTCGGAAAGCCGAACACTCAATTTGACTTCACTGAAGTTAACGCCGTGGCCTTGGACCAAAAATGTGCGGAACTTGCAGCTGCTCAAGACGGCTTGAAGAAAAAAATTAATCCGAAGGTCATGAACATGATTGATAGGTAATTCAGTTTGGATTCTTTTTTCCGAGGTCTGACCGTTGTGTTCAGTGTCGAGAAGAAGGAAACGGACCTCAAGAAAACATGGCGACCGTCGAGAAAGATAAGGAAAAGATCGAAGAAACCATCGAAGAGCTCGACCGATACAAGAGAGATGCTCTGCAGAAGACATGGGAAAAGGTTAACACGTAAGTCCAACCATGCATATCTTTCCTCTCATGAGGCTCATAGATCTTCATCTTAGGGACTTCGGGGGGATATTTGCGGAACTCCTACCTGGGAACTTCGCGAAGCTCCACCTCCTGATGGTCAAGATCTCATGGACGGCTTGGAAGTCAAAGTCCAGCTCGGTACTGTGTGGAAGCAGAGTTTGACCGAATTGAGTGGAGGACAACGGTGCGTGTTTCCCGGAATTTATAAAAAGCGTAAGATTTAAGTGCTGCGCATGGTACAATTTAGGTCACTTATCGCGCTATCCCTCATCATGGCCCTTCTCCAATTCAAACCAGCGCCAATGTACATCCTCGATGAAATCGATGCAGCCCTGGACCTCTCCCATACACAACATATCGGTCAACTGTTCCGTACGCGATTCAAAGGCTCGCAATTTATCGTCGTGTCGCTCAAGGAGGGTCTCTTCACCAACGCGAACGTTCTCTTCCGGGCGCGCTTCCGTGACGGAACCTCCATCGTTGAGAGAACTGCCCAAGGTCGACATCGTCACTTTATGCAAACGGCGACAAGGATGGAGACGAAGCTGATAACCGGAATCCAAGGCGGGGGAGAAGAGTTGCTGGTAGCTGATTTGGAGGCGTAGGACTCGGAGTGTAAAGCCTGTCATAATTATTCGTGTTTTTTGGTCCATATTGCTGTGCTAGTAGTGTAAATCATTTCAGGAGGATTGTAACCGCCATCGCTATACAAGCCAGTCCAACGTAAGGTGACAATCGTTCTCCTGCAGAAGAAAGGGTGTAAATTTGCTTCAACACGGTCGAAAGGCGCGTCAACGAACCTATTCGCGCTGCTTTGAACAACAAGCCAAGGAAACTGCTCGTGGTAAGCGCCCAAATAAATGTCGTGATAGAAAGAATTCGCGTACCCGACTTTATTTCTATCAACCAGTCGAGGCGCTACAGCTCGCACATATGTGCACGTGCAGATAAATAAAAGGATGACGAGCAGCAATGATTGAAAGTTGAAGAGCGCCGACTGCAACCAAGTCAGAATTAGAGTGATTTCGCGCAAATAAGCTCACCATATCTTGTTTTTATCTGTAAATCAACTTTGCCAGACGCTACAAAGGTCGTGGGGGTCAAATGGTGGAGAGCAATGTTGTCGTTGCACACGTCGTGCTGATCACCGCAAGGTCACGGTGACACGTTCAGAGCCGTGTGGCGTGGAAATCATTACTTACATAAGCTCCACATCGCAGCGGCCCGGCACTCCAAACTTTCAACCCCTCCAGTTTCTGTTCACTGCAAGTTCACCAGTACTGTTTCTACCAAATTTCTACCGAGATATACTCTGTGTTACAACTGCAATCCGCTGTTGCTACTGGATCTTCTCAAGTTCCCACCGCCAGAATCTCGATAATAAATACCCCCGTTACATAAGCCTCTGGCCGCCACTGCAAGTATTAACAAAGTCGGTATGTATTTCGCATGGATCATTGCATGCAGAACAGGTACCGAACGATCGTCATTCCATTAATGCACACCATTCTCAAAGAGACTGAATCACTCATACACTATCATCTCATTCGGAAGCATCTTATCTCACCTTGTGTTCTCATTATCATAAGTATACTCGAGTATATTCAGCATGAACCTCCATGTGGTCGATATCACCGCGTGATCACGACTTGCATTGGTCGATGTCGAGCTCTTATCTGGCACACGACCGCGCGGGCATAGGCAGGGTCACAATCCTCAAGATGGGGCAACTTACTTGGCGCTGAGGCAACTCGGCGTGATGTTTGAATTTGCGTCGGGCGTCGAACGCGCGATGTCAGTTTCACGTTCGCGCATGGTCCAACATGGTCGGCGATTAACTGCAAAATCTGTGCGCCAAGAAATTGAAGAGTCTCCCAGCGGCCATCAAGAATTCACAGGATAGGCTATTTTTATATATGTCGTTCGTTATCGAACTTCAGCTACAATGGAAAGCATCTCTGGAGTATATTCTCGCCTTTGAGCACCATTAGAGTCGGTCATTTCTCAGTGCCTTTCTACTTATATCTTTGGCTGATTGATAAATGGGGTCTATAGTCAAGAAGCTCTTCCTACTTAAAATTAATTTAAAGCGGGTCCGTCAGACTTTCTCCGTCACTGACCCACCACATTTTTACCGTGCTTCTATGAATGTTGAATTTTCGAGTTCTAGGTTTCGCCTTGAATTTCGCAGGCGCTATTTGAAAGATTATGAGCTGTCAGGTGCTAGGCTCTCCTGATACATTTTGTAGAACATTCAGGTTATTTTCTCTCAGCTCTCGATTCGACGCCGAGGTCAAGACCATCGATTACTTGATAGCAGGCAAGTTTCAGTATGAAGGAAACGACTGCCTTTTATTGGGATTTATATCTAAAGGCCCAGACTCAGCACTGTTACTCTCGGAGGACAACAAGAGCTAGAATTTTTATTACTCCGGTTACATAACATTGCAGGTCGAAATTTCTGTCTGTCTGCTCATGCTCAGCCTTCCCCCCTGGAATTATGGAGACCCTATATAGCCTATATCCGTCGATGTATGATAGGCCCAGTTTCAAAGATAAGTAACGTAGGCGTGGTCCATAAATAGCCATATGCTCTACACCATTGACAAAGGTAACATATGGACGTTCATGATACATATTGTCCCCTTCAATCGCTTGGCAAGGCCTGCTATTCAATTTCTAATCTTGTGATGACCATTCTTTGCAATTCCTCATGAGATCTATCCCTGGAGTTAGACATAAAAAGCAAGCTTACATTTTCTTTTCATGTTTGTCCGAGTTCGAGTCTGTCAACTTGGTCAGACTGGTCTCGGAACTTTGAAATGTGAAAGATTGGCGGCACGGCCCGCAAGACCTTAGAGAACTTCAAAAGAACTTCAATCACGAAAGGGTGAACGTTTTATCAAACTGATCACCAATTTTTTACGCTCAGGCTTCAGCCCGAGGTGCTGAGCACATTTTTCGGACTTGGTCGTCTTGCTTCAAGCGATGTCGCAGATTGCTCGATAGCGAGCCCACGCTGATCGGACAAGCAATGACAGGCGAACTCTCGGAGATATGTTGAATCTGTTTATGTTTGTTTGAAACGTCGGGCGATGTAATGTGCTTCCAATTGATGCGACTAAACATACACCATGTGCTTTTTCTTCGTCTTGGTGCAAATGCCATGGATCCACTGACTCCGATGAGGACAGCAAGCACCATCTCCTCGTGATACGCGCCTCGGAACAGGCCACACACCTTAGCTCCTATCTTCCCCGTTGCCACGAATGGACCTGTCGACATTACTCCAATAAGACTGTGGAATCAAAACCATTATCTTCTGCGCGCCATGATTCATTTAACGGTGCAGACATGTCGTCCATGGCACCTTTTTACCAATCTCATGATCATAAATGTCGCCGCACAGACTGTGGTATTATCTCTTGGGAAACGGTCATGCGAGATCTCTAGATCGCAGGCTCGGAATTCCGAAAGGCTTGACTTTACGCAATCGAAGTTCTTCCTGCATGAATGGCCATGCGTATTCTGGTCCGTACGAAATTATTCCTGTGAAAAGCTTGAATGCCCGGTACCGCCCCAGCTGGTTCCTTATGTCGATCGGGAGGTTGCAGCGGTATTAGTATTGCACGCGCTGAAAAGGGGGACTCCGCGAGTTAGCGGGGGATGCAAATGTGGTCAATCGTCTTGCACCACCTTGTCGACTGTTCCTGAAGGCGTGGTAACACTCCAGCCAACGCCTTTCAATGCAAGATCTGGATCCAAAAGTGGTTACCACTTCCCGGGATGTGTTGGGTTCTTATCTTAACGTCCACATGTACCCTTTCGGAATTCATACAAGTAGGACCGTGGATTGAAGAAATCTCCAAGCTTCTTTCTGCTTCTGCTTTTCAGCATGTCTTTCGACAAAGACGCAAAGCATGATGCGAGCTCACTAGACTTCGAGAAGCAAGACAGCGAGCAAGGTATGACACTATCTAGACATTTTCACTCCAGTTCCATTGCTAACGCTTTCCCAGCTGATCTCGGGGCGCTTGCTGTGCCCGACTTCGATGACCCCAACATGGACAAGGAGGCAGCCTTGGCCGGTATCCTAGGTAAACGCTTTTTTGTTTATTTTGTGTATGTTATATCTCTTACACTTCACTGCAGAGGACGACTCTCCTTATCCCGAGGTCCGATCCGCCGTCGCCAACACCGATGACCCTGATATTCCGGTGTCGACCCTTCGCTCCTGGGTTCTCGGCTTAATTTGGGCGATCATTATCCCTGTTAGTCGAGGGAATATGTCTGTTCGACAGCCAGTATCTGACCATTACCCTAGGGCCTGAATCAATTCTTCTTCTTCCGCTATCCCTCGGTCACCGTCACTGGTGTAAGATTCGGAAGAATTTTATTTAAATGGAAATGCTGATATTTTTTATTCTAGATTGTCGCTCAATTGATGATCTTCCCCCTTGGTCGAGCATGGGCTCGTCTCCTGCCCAATATCAAGATCCTTGGCCTTGAGCTCAACCCTGGTCCATTCACAATCAAGGAGCACGTTTTGGCGACCATCATGGCCTCCGTCGGCGCTTATAGTGCCTACGCTACCGATATCATTGCCGTTCAGCGTGTTTTCTACAACCAGAACTTCAACTTCGGCTGTATGTCGACATTTTACCACCGATGCTAATTGACTCTAACTGCGTCTGATAGACCAATGGATGGTCGTTATGTCGACCCAGCTTATCGGTTTCTCCATCGGCGGTATTGCTCGCCGCTTCTTGGTTCAGCCACCGTCTATGAGTAAATCATTTCCATAACACCTCATCTTCTGACTTCTTAATTTTTCTGACAGTCTGGCCTACCAACTTGGTTACCTGTGCCCTGTTCAACACTCTGCATGCGCAGACCTACGCCGGTATCGGCAATCGTGGTGGTCTCAGCCGGGAGCGTTTCTTCTTCTATGCTTTCGCCGCGTCGGCCATTTGGTATCTCCTGCCGGATACTTGTTCCAGGCCCTCAGCTACTTCTCATGGGTATGCTGGATTGCTCCCAACAACGTTCCCGTCAATGAAATGTTCGGCTACGTCCATGGAATGGGCATGAGCTTGATCACCTTCGACTGGGCACAAATCGCCTATATCGGATCTCCTCTCGCTACGCCATGGTGGGCTGAGGCCAACATCGTTGTTGGATTCGTGTTCTTTTTCTGTGAGCTATTTCCCCCTTTCTTCTAATTATATCAGACTGAGGTTGTTTATTCAGGGTTCCTCACACCCGTGCTTCACGTAAGTGTTATATTTATGTATTCATTCAGGTCCAAGACACATCTGACCGGTAGGTTAATCACAGTTCACGAACACTTGGTATGGGAAATTCATGCCGATCTCCTCCGCACTTCTTACGACAATACCGGAGCTCGTTATAACGTCAGCAAGATCGTCAATCCCGATTCTACGTTCAACGAAGCGGAATACGAAGCCTACAGCCCGTTGTTCATCTCGACCACATTTGCCATATCTTACGGTCTTTCCTTCGCGTCTATCACGGCTACTCTTACCCACGCCTTCCTCTATTTCCGCAAGCAAATTTGGACTCAGTCTCGTCGTGCGATGCATGAGCAACCGGATATTCACGCCCGCCTTATGGCTCGCTACCCTCAAGTCCCTGAGTGGTGGTATGCGATCGTTTTCGGTAAGTCTTGTTTAATCCATTTCATTTCCATCCTAGAGCTCATCTTTCTTTTTACAGTGTCCATGTTTGCATTCGGGGTTATCTCCATCGAAGTTGGGAGACGAAGTTCCCTGTGTAAGTTTATTAGTTCTGGACAATGCGATGTCTAATAATTTTTTTCTAGCCAATGGTTCATCCTCGCTCTTGTGATCTCCTTCTTCTATGTCATCCCTATCGGCATGATTCAAGCTATTACCAATCAGCAAGTTGGCCTCAACGTTATCACAGAGTTGATCATTGGATACGCCCTTCCCGGACGCCCCGTCGCTATGATGATGTTCAAGACATGGGGTTACATTACCATGGCTCAAGCGTTGACCTTCACATCTGATTTCAAGCTCGGTCATTACATGAAGATCCCCCCTAGGGCTATGTTCTGGGGTCAAGTCGTCGCGACTGTCATCGCCGGAACCGTGCAACTCGGTGTCCAAGCTTGGATGTTCACCAATATTCCAGACATGTGCTCTTCCGATCAGAAGGATGGATTCATTTGCCCATCGACGGAGGTCTTTGGTACCGCCAGTGTTATCTGGGGTGTCATCGGTCCCGCCCGTCAGTTCTCGAAGGGACAGGTCTACTATGGTAAGTTTCAGCATCCATTCGTCTTCGTCGTTAAATATTTTTAACACCTCGTTCAGCGCTTTGCTTGTTCTTCCTCATTGGCTTCATCTGCCCCGTCGTCACCTATTTGTTGAGCTTGAAATTCCCTAACAGCTGGCTCCGCTACCTCAAGTGAGTGCCTTTCTCTCTCTTCGTCTGTTCCCTTCATTATACTGAACCGCATTACCCAGCTTCCCTGTCATTTTCTCTGGAACTGGCGCTATTCCTCCCGCCAGCGCCGTCAACTACGTTCCCTGGGCGATTGTTGGATTTATCTTCCAATACGTCATTCGCAGGCGTCATTTCTCGTGGTGGACCAAATACAACTACGTCCTGTCTGCTGCCCTCGATTCGGGCGTGGCGGTCAGTGCCGTGTTGATTTTCTTCATCCTGCAATACCCCAAGAATGGCACCATTGGTCTCACCACTATTCAGCATGGTGGGGTAACACGTGAGTTCTCGAAATCGTTTTCCATTCATATCATAGTCTGACCAAAATTCGTTTCAGCGTGCCTTTCACAACCGCCGATGGCTTGGGTACCACTTTGCTCTCAGTTCCAGACGGCAAGACCTTCGGGTAGTCCATTACCATGCCGTGACGATCTTACCATAAGACTAATAACGGAGAATCTAGTCCCTTGACCTGGCATTAGATATCTAATGCGTGTACTAATGTCTATCATTTTAACGTTGCGTACTTTATGCGAAACCCACTCATCGGATTCACGCTTGGAAATGGTGTCGAATGCCACATGCTTTTAGGATCATTTTGTAGTTAGCTCTTTGTATAATAGTTTTCCGAATATACATCATCTAAAGCATCCCAAGCCGCATCCGTTCAGCAGTGCAGCGCGTGTTTATTATTACATACAATTAAGTGTACATACATAAGTACTCCTCGACTGGTCAATCCAAAGTCGGCTGGCATACAATTGTTCTTTGTTGACATTCAGACTCGTGCTTATCGCACCGACCATAGTGAGCAGTGTTCTCGGCTTACCGTCCGTCCAAATGAGTAGGTATTCGACGCGTTTTTTATAGCTTCGGTGTCCGCTACTTTAACGACTTAACCTTGACTTAACCCGTGCTCCCCCCGATGCTTGTTCAATGCAAGAACCTCGACAAGAAATGCTACTGACTTCAACCTGCTAGTGCCTTCCCCGTGCAGAGTCTCGTAGCTATCTCGTAATATTGATTCGACCCGAAAAAATACTTATATGTAGCCTCGACAAAGAATTCTTTTCTTCATGAAATAATCAAGCCGCCCAGTATCGTTGACTTACCATTAAGGCCTCCTCACGCTGGAAATCAAAGTTCAAGTCGCCGTCGGACTTGAATGCAAATCGCTCCAGTGTTTCAAGACTGAAGCGCTCAACTTGGCGTGCATCCCTTTCAACTTCAACTGCAGGACCCGGTGCTAGTGACCCCTAACTACTGGAGAACCATGTAAGCGGACCCGGCGAGGACCAAGAGCCGGATCCATTGGAGGAGGGAGCACAAGGGAGCACAGCCTCTCCGAGCGCCTTGGTGATGGTTCATCAAACATCATCATTTGTCATCATGCCTGTGTTTTGGGGGCGACGAACAAGGCTCTGGTTTCCTCGAGTTGACCTCGTACCATCATCGGCACCAACGACCTCTCCGTCTGCAGGACAGCGGAGTATCTGACATCGACTCCATTGAAGATTAAATTACTGATAACGACAACATCTACACTCATTCACACCCCCTTCCCTCCGGGACTCTTTGGGAACGTTTGGAATTATGTTTAACGGTGCGAAATGATGTTATCGTGGTGCAGAATGACTTGAATTTTTTTTATCTTGAACAGAACGCGCTATTGTTGTTGCGCTCGGGGTGTTAGCTTTTGCGTCACATTTACCCACCGCAAATGCATTTTTGAGCTGGGATGTTTGTACCAAAGACGAGTCAGTGTCGTCCATTCTGCTTCTATCGACCAATGACTCGTTTCTTTAGCTGACATTCGTACGTTTACAGACAAGGAAAGGAATTCTGCAAAGATAGAGTTCCTAAAGGAGCCAGGATTGCCATTGCTGTTGTTTGTCGTAAGCTTTTGATCAGCCTTTGTTCCAGAAGATCGGAAAGGCTCACCGTTTATCTAGTGCTTGTGATCATTCTCTTGCTCACTTTAGTTACGTGCATTATGCGCAAGCGGCGCGCAGCAGCAGCCTCTGAGAGAGAGTACAATGTGGAGGCCAGTCAAGTCCAAGGCCCTCCGACTATCATCGCAACGGAGTACAATCCCAGGTCCGGACCGTCGCCTGTGTACAGTAGCGGCCATAAGAGCGCGCAATTCGATATTGGGCACCTGAGCCCTGCGCCCCAAATGAGCGGCCCGTCCTTCCCAGCTACAGCCCACCATTACAACAATTACACCCAACCGCCGCCAGCGTACATCAGTCAGAACCACACAGCTCCTGTTTCTCAGGTATCGTTCCCAGACCAGCCATATCCGTTTGGTGGTTATTCCCCTGTGAGTCGTTCCCCGTTTCAGCGAGATTTAGATCTAATGACTCACCTTTCTTTTTTGCTTTTGGACAGCGCATGGGACCTTCCGTGCCCAAAACGGCGTTTGTGAGCAATGGGTTCCCCAGGCCTCTCCTCGCGGGAAATAGGCTCAAGGACAGACTCAAGGAGCGTCCTGCGTCCATTTCATCCACGACATCAGGGGATCGATGATCAATGTGATGCTTCCTTCGTTATCGGACCTTTATTACGCCGCCCAGGGCAGGTCCTGGGGCAGTGTTGGGGTCTAATGTCCGATCCTTGTGTACTAGGATCGAAAATAACATGCCATGACTTTTTTGCTTGACACATAGCTTGGATAAATCTAATCGTGAACCCGTTCATGGTGAACCTCCAGTGATTCCCAAAACAGTACCGTTCCCAGCCGGATAACAATGCCTCGCGACGTCACACCGTGGTTGAACGATGCCCAGCAGAAGGAAGACGGCTTCAACCTGTCGATTTTCTGAGGCCAGTACGGCACTGTTCGTTCTCAAACTTTGTAAGATTATAATAGACACCTCTTTAATACGTATGTCTACTTTTTATAGCCCTTTCTCCCTTCAAAGAGGCAAGGGCCCGGAGAGATTCACAGAGTTTCGAACTGTTTCAAAATTCCCTCCTACCACACCTCATGTTGCATTTACGGCACCAATATGTCATAATTTAGATATATGATGTCTCTATGAAAGTCCCTGTCGTTTTAATTAAGACTTGATTAAAAACCATCGCAGGTGTATTTGTTTCAGCTATGAAGCTCGTGGTCAATCGGCGATACTTCTGCTTCAGTTCGATGCTAGACTTCGATTCAACTTCGATTAACCGAAAATTCACTGTTAAATTCAATAGCTAAAATAGGATAAAAGCATTGAAGTGCCGCTGCAAATCCAGGAGCCAGCTCGTCGCCCGAAGACTTGTCACTTGGGGGACTCGGGAGAGAAAGTATTCATCGATAAACATCCGGCGAGTTGAGAAACATCAAGTTTTCCCGACATCGAGATCAGCGTGCCGATCCGGCATGCGAACATCGACTTCGGTTCCTCACATTTCGCGATGTCGGGATGATGCTGTGGCTTACTTGAACCATGCATAAAAGGTATCTGTGAAGGGTTCTTATAACGGTGATTCAAAGCTTGAGAGCCTAGAGCCCAACGTCAGAAGATTGCTACTGGTTTTACCCACTGTGCAAATCGTCAGGGTGCGCGGCAAACTCCGGTGTCCCCTTGATCTTGTTGTTAACGACTCTCTGGCCTCTTGTTGCCCCCCTTCTCATCGTCCAACCCGATGCACAGTTTATTTTCTCGTACCCGCACCACCTCGACTACCGGCAAGAAGACCGCTTCAAATTCTGACGACATCAACTACGGGGGTGGGGGCCTCGATGAGTTCGGGAGGGTCTCTAGCCGGCTCTCTAATCGTGGGGCTACTATCGGAAGCCCAGTCTCGAAAAAAGACAAGAAGAAGGACCAAAAACGCTCCAAGACTCTTCCTCCAGGTCGGGAAGAGAATGAGCAACTTCCGGACTTACCGTTCCCTGATGGCGCTTTCCTGCCTTTAAACCTCGAAAGGCCGCGAAGTGATGCCACTATCGCCGAATACCTCAAAGACCACGACTACGGTTATCTCTCGTACGAACGACATGTGGTACTTGGTCTCGAGCAAGTGGAACGGCTGGTTGAAGTCATCTCAGAGGAACTAGAGACGCGGGGCGGCGTCACGACGCCATTCATTTTTTCTACAACCGCGCTGGATATCTCAGCGTCTTCTATCAAAAGAATTATTCGAACATTCCTTAATACTTGTGAGCCGTACTCCGGCCAGAAAGCCCAGGAGGCAGAGGGGAAGTGGAGGGAGGAAGCAAGATTCGCAGGCCCTCATGAGCTGGCGATGGCCTTGCGGTGGGGGCTCGCTCGCGTTATCAGATCCGTTGGTGGCCAGGATGTTCGAGGATTGGTTTCTTGGGAACATTACGTCGACTTCCGCGACTCAGAAGCAGGTGCGCCGAGTCTCACTCTTCTTTTTTATTGTATCATTCTTTTCCGACGGATACTGTCACCTCGCTGCTCTGAAAATCTCCGAATATGATATTGCCTTCTTTTACCCTCGCCTTTTCTCTATCTGGTATTAGCGTCTACCGAAAGACAGCTTGACTGATTCAAATTCTTTTTAGCTCTCGGATTCCCACCAACCCATTTTGTGACATCTTTTTTGCCAGACTTGGCCCCACCACTCCAAGCAACCATTATCCGACTACTTTCTCTCTTAACTCGCTTGGTCGCCAATAGCACATCTTCTGGACACACACCTCCTACACTCTCACCTCTTTTTGGGCCTCTTTTCTTTGGTCTTGGCCCCGCCACCCTTGCATTCCATCATGCGTATATTCACTATCTTCGCGCCGTTAATGCAATGGAACACCTCATCCTTGCCTTCGTCAGATGGCAGGATGTTCCTCGTGTTTCCGTTTCTTCCTCTACTGGCTTAGCTGCAAACCCCTCCCCAAGTGCAGCCTCTCTTGGAGTTCCGGTTCGACTCAAAGAATGGATCAAAGGATACCCCGCCATGCTTCCTTTCCTTGAACACAAGAAGCCTCAGCCACGAAGAGGAGCAAGAACCATCCGTGTCATGAGTGTGCGCAGGAACGTTCGGATGTATTCGCCCGACCTCGTCAAAACTGCATCGACATGGGCATATAGGCCGCCTGGTTCGCACGCTCACAATGGCCTCGCTAACTCGAAGGAATGGGATAGAATAGCGCCAGCGACGTTGAGATTGCCTCCTCGCTATTCAGAAGGATACAAGAAACGGATGGACTTGCCATCTAATTTCCACCCTGACGTGGCGCCTGGTGCTGCGAGCGGAATGAAACCAGTCGATTCTACCTCTTCTGCCACATCATCATTGAGCAACTCTCTATCTCTCCCAGAACCAGATTACTTCGGTCTTGGTGGCAGAGAAGGCGAAGATAGGTTTCGGAGTTTGACTGATCTCAAATGGGGCGAGTTCGAGTCCGCAGGTTTTAGCGGGCTTGGCGACGAGCGGAAGCTGCAGTTTGATCTAACAGAGACTGCGAGAACTGTGTGCTATCTTTCTTGAACTTCTTGGGGTGATATACTTACCTTTGATTTGCAGGAACGCTCTGCGAAACGTCAGACCTTATCATGGAATGACTTCTCTTCAGCCGGATTTACGCGCATGGACGCACCTTTGAGTGCTACCCTCCAATTTAGCACTCCACTTACAAACACAATCTCATCCTGGCCGGCTCAAAGTGCTGAAATTAACAGGAAGCTGAAGAAGACCCACAAATCATTGCCAGCGTTTGGATGGGACACGGAGCCTGTTATTGGAAATGAAGAGATTATAGAAGAAGCTTTCCTCGACGTTTTCTGTGACCTTATCTACGGTGGAGGTTGGATGGACCTGGAGAGAGGGGAAATGCTAGATAGGGATTGTAATTGGGCATTGGTGAGTGAATATCGGCTCTTAAGACAGACCGAAGATATCATCTGTAAATATATGCGTATATACTGACCCAATTTACAGGTCGAGTACAAATCTCTGCCGCCGTCTCGAACGACGACTTCTGGTGGTGCAGACCCTCGGACAACCGCGACGCTTATCCTTTTCGAAGAATTCGTCCCACTGGAGTATCGCGAACAACTGGCTGTGAAGTCTTCAAGCCGGCGTCGTCTGCCTTCACTTTTCTCTGCATCTAGCAAGAAGCAGTGGAAACAAGCTGCTACACTCAATGGCAGACCGTATGTCGTTGGCCACGTTCCACATAGCCCGTCGTATCGTGAAGTCGAATTCGAAGGCATGCTTCATGCTAGTTCCTCCACTAAAGTTTTATCTCTCAATCCTAAGAGGTCATCCTCTCGAATTCAATCCGCAGTGTCGACTATTCCGATCCCTTCTTCACCGATTCCTCCATTACCTGTGATCAAGAAGACGCCCCCTCATCCTATGCAAGCACCCGAGCAAGAGGCCACCCTGTCTGCCCCGAAGAGCGATGAAATGCATTCAGATTCTACAGCATCACCGTCTATTAAGAAATCACGCTTCAGGTTGCCTCCTACCCCTGGCTCAAATCGCAAGTCCATGATTCCAGCTGAATATTCGACCGTGGAATTTGAGACCAGAATGGCCAGCTACAGCGACGACGAGCACGATGGAACTCTAGACGAGCCAGAGCATATCAGGCAGAAACGTAGAGAGTCGAGTGCAGACGCATGGGTGGACATCTTGGTGGGCAGTCAAAATCGTAGGATCGGTGGGCAAGATGCTGAATTAACGGAAAGGAAACGAGGAGGCCCTCTCAACAAGCACCCTGACCCCGAGATGGCAAGTCTGGAGGTCGCACAGGTCCTGGCTGCCGTCAAGAACAGAAGTCCATCACCGCCCAGCATGCTCGACCGTGTGGATCAAGACTATGGGATGGACCAACACATTCGCGACCTGGATATCGACGAGGTGGACGTTGTGCCGAGAAAGAGTGATGCCCGCAGTGCTGAAACGGATGATAGTGACGTTGTCGGCCTTTCCTATGATGAATCTGAGAATGCCCACGGTGATGCCGACACTGCTGCTGAGCCTGGTGTCATGAATGCTCGTCAACTCGCCCGACATCAACGACGTGTTGGATATTTCGAACTTCATCCTGAGCGAAGGCAGACAGTAGCTCAGTCAGTGGTGGAAGACCCTCGCGCAAAGTTGGCAAGTGACAGCGACGAGGAGGACGGTGGAGACGACGAACGTGTATATGGCCCCCCTGAAGTCCGTCCTCTTCCTGTCCCACCAGCTCCCAAACCTCCACAAACTATACACGAGCCTGCACCTCTTGTTCCTGCTAAGTCTACCGTTTCAACTCTCAATCAATCGCCCGAGGTCAAACACACCAATGCAGCTCCTCCTGCTCACATTAATACTCAAGCGGCACCAGCACCACCTAGTAAGACTGCTGCCCTTATCGAAATGTATCGCGAACGCGAACGCGGTGCTTCTCCCAATCCTGCTTCTCCTGTTAATGTCGTACCCATTGTTATCGCCCCTCTTGCCCCTTCTCGTCTTCCCGTTCGCGCCGCCTCTCTACCCAAGGAGGCCGCTCCTCTTCCTCAACCCTCATTGGCCGCTGCTGCTACACCGTCACCCAATATTTCACCTAAATCATCACCCCCCGAACAAACTCTCATCGACCTTCCACGTATCAACCTCGAGGAAACGGGTCGCAACAGCCCAGCTCGCTATGTCCATGGCGCACCTCTCCATAACGTTATCGAGGAAGAGGAGGAGTAAACGAAGATATTTTCGAGCAACCCCTGACTAAGATTGCACTCCTTTTCACTTCCTTATCGACATCCCTATTTTCCCGGCACTGCAATGGTTCCAAGGCTATGCCTTCAGCTTGCCCTTTGCATCCCCCTATACCATTTTAGCAGAACTTGATACCTGGGCGGGTCTGGGTACCGAATGCCTCTACTCACAACAACAACTTTCTATTCACACACACACTCTCGCTTCCCTCATTCTAAACACCGGAAAACCTCCTGGCAGTCGATCATTTATGTTCTTTCTTGGTTTCATTATGCCCATCCACTCCCTGCTACATATCATTGCTACAGTTTCGCAAACGTTACAAATTAAATGCTTCATTTTATTTCTAGTGATTATTAACAACAATAAAATCGGCTATTTTTGTGTTCACAGTGACCGGCAATGACCAGCATACAATATACTTACAACTCTACTATTGAAACAACGTGACGCGTCGGACACATTCAACCCATACAGTGAATCTGATACACCGACTTACTACACAGAATAAATGCAGGATGATGCGAATTGTATATGGATTCAAGCCTTCATGACAATGGCACCATGAGCGAGAACCCGTTACATTTGTTACGTGGTTGGCTTCGTACAGTGAGATTGGAATTCCTGTGTCCGCGGCTTCTGACTGGAAAAAGAAAACGCCGCGAAGTGGTGTATGACTTTTATTGGAATGAGCAGTCGAGCTTTCAGAATGTGCCGCAAACCTGTTCAAGGTATTACTATGGTCCAGAAAAATGTCTTCAGAAAACCTGCTCACTGATCTGCCGGCGAAGAGTAATACTCTGTGAACGATAAGATGCCACGCCGTCCAGGGATCCATAATTTGGCACGATGGATTAAAGCCTGGAAGAGAGAGACAGAGACCCTACGTATAGAACATCAGGGAACTTAGGTCGTCTCGGCGATGGTGTGTATAGGATGGGAGCGGCCACATCATTCCGCTCGCGGTGCGCGATCGCCCATCATTGCAGGATGAAGGTTTCGTCCGACAAACACGAATCAATTTCACTGATCTTCTATGGATCTAGTAAACAGGATTTGACTGCTGGTCCGCGAAAAAATCGTAGCATATACATATAAGTACTCGCCGTCGAATAGGACCCGGGGAGCTCCCGCCAGCTGGTCTCCGCGAATTCGCTAAATCGCGGATTTGAGGCCCAAAAATCGTCAAATCTGTGTCCATTTTTTGCATAATTGACAGCGCAAAAATCCTAGTTCTGCCCACTTTCTTGCGGATGTGAGACTGGCCGGACGAAATTTCCCGGCTGCTGAAATTCTTGTCAGATTCATGGCCATGTACTAGCTAAACGGACCAACATTTTGGGAGATCCTTTCTACGCACGAACGCCGGGAGCCAGAAGATTTGGACGTTCACATGGCAATCTCTGTGCCTTTTTGAGTTTTTGAGGGCGTAAACTGTGGGGATTTGAGGCCGAATTTTGGGTATTGAGTGGACACCAAACAGCTTCCCGGGTCCTCATGGAGTGCTACGAAACACGAATTGAGCAACAATATTCGACTTCGGCCCTGGGGGGGTATGCCTCGGGAATTGTTTATGGAATTTGAGATTTTTGGGCCAATGAAATTGAAATTTGGTAGATTTAGATGTTAAGATATTGGAGTCAACTGGATAAGCCGAAATCAGTTATATTCTGCAAGGTGAAAGACTGAATGCAAAACTTTGGTTGAGTTCCCTAGAACCTTTGGCAAGGTCCATAGCTATGCAGTTATAGATATTTATGAGTATCCAGACAACACACCACGACAGAAGAGAATCTATAAAAGCCCCGTATCAAACGTTACAGGTCCTCTTTCGATGTTCTCACTTTTGGTCCCACCATGCGGAATATTAAAATCCGCTTGCCCCTGAAACAAAAAAGGTAAGTCGGCTAGGGTCCCTTGTTGAGGCTTCAAAACTTACATACCTCATATCGGTGAAGAAAGGTCACTGGCTCCATCCACGTCGTTGTTGGCGTGCACCAGTGGCTACTTCTCGGTATGTCGTCGCTCTTCGAGACTCTCAGACACGTTGTGTGAGAGTCGCAGCAAACTCTGGTCAAGCACCCTCCGTTCTATGCTTGCCCTCGATTTACTTGCCCCTTTAAACGCAAACGACGATAAGAGGTCATTACCATGGGAATGGAGAATGTCTGGCCATGCGCTGCTTGATCCTCGCAGACGATCGGAGGGGATCTATGCATGAAGGTGCCCGGCTGTGGTTCGTAGTAGCCGGGAGGGGCAATAATGCTCCGAGATGGAGGGATCTAGAAGACTCAAGTGAGTCCGTGATAGAGGCGTCCACGATGCAGGTGTCGATGATAGTGAGTACTATAGCCATTAAACGTTACAACGTTGAGCTCCCAAATCTGACAGCTTCTAGAAAGGGTGCAAGTCCGGAGTGTCCCTTTAGTATTGATGCATTTTCATTAAAACAGATCGTCGAGGATCCGTGGGCTATTCAAACATTATTCAAGCTTCAGGCTTTCGAACCACCGTCAGGTATTATTTTTATTGGATATTGAATTAAACGAAGACTTACACATTACGTTCAGCTACTGGGTCTCTGTTGGCCTTCTGGCGAGGAGTTTACTGCGGTCGGTAATGCCAGGGCTGTTGAACGCGGCAGAGACTCGACGAAAGCCGGGATATAGCTAGCGATCCGGGAGCAACGTTTACCACAGGTGTATGTGCAATCAAGGAGAAAGTGGCGCATATCAGAAGACCCTGCCAGTCGATAACATGGTCAACCTCGTGGCGACTCTCTTCCAAAACGCCTTATAGCCAGTCCCATCAAGCCAGCGTCAACAATTCGTGGCTGACCGACGGTCGAGTGGGCAACCAACCGTTTTGCTTTAAGCTCCTCTAGTCGATATGCATTCACTTCCTCGGCCTATGACTCATCCCATACCTTTCCACAAAGGTAAATCACGATCGCGCTATTCGTATAATGGGTGGAATCTGCAATTAACCACCAATCAGATGTGAAAAGAGGCAAGCACAAGCATACTGCGACTTACCCAAGGTACCCGAATGCTCTGCCTTGTAGGACAACGTGAGTTTCTCTTTGTCTGATCCATCGCAAAGGTCCCTCTAATGGTTTCAACTTTCTAGTGGTGCTCGCTGTTGTATTTTCAGGCATTCCAAACGAAATTCGACCCATCGTCATGGAATTCAAGTTGTGGAGCGACTCGGACGCGAAGTGGAGTACAAGTCCAGCATTATGCCTCCATGAACGTCAGAGTTGCGTATGGTTTAACGTACCAGTTCAAGGATCCTGTATATGAAGACCTAATCGCAATCAGAAAGTTGAGTTCTTTGGTCAAAAAAAAAACCGATTCTCAGTGCGTTTTTGGGCATACCTGCAACATTTCGTCTCTTACGGGCATCTCCCCTGAATTCCGAGCTCTGCCGTCTCCTGCCTTTCTACAGATGGGTCCAACACATGTCGAGGCGAAGGCTAAGGTCAAGCTAGCCCTTTCAGAGCAACGGCATGGGGTAGGTTTGAATCCTTACGACCTTACATAAGTAATGCGTCTGATGAAAGTGAAGTTTTCTTTTATTGTCTTGTTCGTCCAAGCGCTGACTGAATAAAAGTAAATTTGCGTGCAGCTCGAGGAATGTGTGTTGGTCGAAGATACAGAATCTGTAGGAATGAAACTCAGACACGTCCTTATTGTGGCATGTGGCGGCCAGATTGATCTGCTTTCGCAGCCCGCTCTCTGTGCCAAAGATGCTCACACCCGCCATGGCCAGCAATAAAAACCGAGCCGCATCGGCTGCAAGCGATATCTGCAGTGCGTCTTGTCTTGCCATTCGTGAATTTTGAAATATGAAAATGAGAACGATTTACAACACAAAATATTGCACGTGAGTTGGAGAAGGCGAGACATCACCCTTGGCTTCGCGTCTGGGCCCACCCAAAGGTATCCTTGATATGGACAAGTAGTCGTAAGTGCACGGGCAACTCATTTAATTTTAAACGCCAAATGACCACCAGATTAATTTAATTGGGAAATCTAGATGTGCGCTAGGACCACCATCGTCGAAGAATATCAAAACACTTCACTGTTTAGTACTGTTTCGCGAACACACGAGACGACTAATAACCTTCTCGCCTGGCCTATGATATCACTGACACGATGTCTCGAACACGGTGGCATTGATAGGCCCTGGTATTGTATTGAAGAAACGCGTCGTTGCGAACATGCGGAGTGTGTCCGAAGCGCAAGCGGCGAAATCGAATCTGACAAGGGTGTTGCCCGAGTCCAAAAAGGAGGTTACTTGAAGGTCGTCCCCCATGACCATCTCATGTCATTATGTGAGTTTCCGCACCAGAGTCAAACGGAAAAGGCACTCACAGAAAATGTCCAGGCGTCTGGCGGGTCCGTATAAGTCGTCAGTCTGTATGCCCGCAAAAACTACATTTGACTTAGACAAGAAATTCTCCGGAAAAAGCTGGACGAATGGCGCTACGCACTCAGCCTACGCTACATAGATGCCGTATCAGAGAGTATAGAGAAATTGTTTTAGAAATTGTGAACCAACAAAAAGAACAAGTTGACTGGTTTACACCACCATTGAAGGAGATAATAAAGTTGGCAACCTGAGTCCCGTTGGCCGTGGTATTGCTAAAATCGAACATGCTTGCTTCCAGGATGCCGTTGGCGCGTCTGACACATTCAACGCATACAAGACTTACTACACTGAATAAATGCGGGATTATGCGAATTGTATATGGATTCAAGCCCTCATGGTACCATGAGCGAGAGCCCGTTACATTTTTTACTTTGGAATCTCGCTTCGTGGTACGTCTGTTTTCTGGTTGGCTTCGTACAATGAGATTGGAATTCCTTTATCCGCTTCTGACAAGAAAAAGAAAACAAGTCAGTCAATTAAAAGCCGTGAAGTGGTGTATGGCCTCCGATATTGGAATGAGCAGTCGAGCTTTCAGCACGTGCCGCAAACCTGTTCAAGGCATTACTATTGGTCCAGAAAATGTCTTCAGAAAGCCTGCCTACTGATCTGCCGACGAAGAATAATATTCTGTGAACGATAAGGTGCCACGCCGTCCAGGGGTCCATAATTTTGCATGATGGATTAAAGCTTGGAAGATAGAGAGATCCTACGTATAGAACATTAGGTCGTCTCGGCGGTATAAGACGGGACACGTCATTCCGCTCGCGTTGCGCGATCGCCGATCACTGCAGGATGATGTGTGTCTTGAAGGTTTCGTCCGACGAACACGAATCAATTTCAATGGACTTAGTAAATGCAATATTTAATTGCTGGTCCGTGAAAAAAATCGTAGCATATAAGTACTCGCCTTGGAGTAGGACCCGGAAAGCTCCTGCGGGCTGGTGTCTGCGAATTTGCGGATTTGAGGCCCAAAAATCCTAGTTCTGTCCACTTTCTTGCGGATTTGAGGCGGGCCGGACGAAGTTTCCAGGCTGCTGAAATTTTTGTCAGATTCATGCCCATGTACTAGCTAAACTAACCAACGTTTTGGGAGGTGCTGTCTACGCACGAACGCCGGGAACCAGAAAATTTGTTCTTGCACCCGCAGGGAAAGAAAATTTGGACATTCACGTGACAATCTCTATGCGTTTTTGCGTTTTTGAGCGCGGAAACTGTGCGTTTTTGAGGCCGAATTTTGGATAGTTCGCGGACACCAAATAATAGGGGTCCTAGATCTTGGAGTGCTACGAAACACGAATTAAGCAACAATATTCGACTTCGGCAATGGGGGGCTTTGTCTCGGGAACTGTTTACAGTTTATGGAATTTGAGATTTTTTTGGCCGATGAAATTGAAATTTGGTGGTTTGTGTGCTGATTTAAATGTCAAGATGTTGGAGTCATCTGGATAAGCCAAAATCAGTGATATTCTGCAAGGTGAAAGACTGAACGCAAAACTTTGGTTGAGCTCCCTAGAACCTTTGGCAAGGTTCATAGCTATGCAGTTATAGGTATCCAGACAACACACCATGACAGAAGAGAATCTATAAAAGGCCCAGATCAAACGATACATGACCTGTTGCCTACTGCGATGTTCTCACTTTTGGTCCCACAATGCGGAATATTAAAATCCGCTTGCCCCTGAAACAAAAAAGGTAAGTCGGCTAGGGTCCCTTCTTGAGGCTTTAAAGCTTTAACACTTACATACCTCACATCGGTGAAGAAAGGTCACTGGCTCCATCCACGTCGTTGTTGGCGTGCACCAGTGGCTACTTCTCGGTATGTCGTCACTCTTCGAGACTCTCAGACACGTTGTGCGAGAGTCGCAGCAAACTCTGGTCAAGCATCCTCCTTTCTATGCCTGCCCTCGATTTACTTGCTCCTTTAAACGCAAACGACGACAAGAGGTCATTACCATGGGAATGGAGTATGTCTGACCATGACCATGCGCTGCTTGATCCTCGCATACGATCGGAGGTGATCCATGCATGAAGGAGCCAGGCTGTGGTTCGTAGTAGCCGGGAGGGGCAATAATGCTCCGAGATGGAGGGATCTAGAAGACCCAAGGAGTCCACGATAGGGGTGTCCACGATGGAGGAGTCCACGATAGTGAGTACTATGGTCATTAAACGTTACGCCGTTGAACGTTGAGCTCCTAAACCTGACAGGTCCTAGAAAGGGCGCAAGTCCGGAGTGTTCCTTTAGTGTTGACGCATTTCTATTAAAACAGATCGTCGAGGATCCGCGGGTTATTCCAACATTCTTCAAGCTCCAAGCTCTTGAACCACAGTCAGGTATTATTTTTATTGGACCTTTGAGTTCGAAGAAGACTTACACATTGCGTTCAGTTACTGCGTCTCTGTCGGCCTCCCGGCGAGGAGCTTAATGCGGTCGGTATATCCTTATGATGTCAGGGGCTGTTGAAGGCGTCGGCGAGTCGACAAAAGCCAGAGTATATCTAGGGATCTGAGAGCAAAGTTTACCACAGGTGGACGTGCAATCATGGAGAAAGTGGCGCATATCAGAAGATGCCAGTCAACATGGTCAACCATGTGCCGATTCTCTTCCAAAACTCCCTCTGCCCCATCAGGCTAGGTCGTCAACAATTCCTAGCTGACCTACGGTCGAGTAGGCAACAAACCACCTTGCATTAAGCCCCTCTAGTCGACATGCATTTCCTTCCTTGGCCTATGACTCAAGCCAGGTCATCCCATGCCTTTCCACAAGGTAAATCACAATCGCGCTATTCATATAATGGGTGGAATCTGCAATTGACCAATCCAGATGTAAAAGGGGCCAAGCACAAGCATACTGCGACTTACCCAAGGTACCCGAATCCTCCGCCTTGTAAGACAACGTGAGTTTCTCATTGTCTGATCCATCGCAAAGGTCCCTCTAATGGTTTTCAACTTTCTAGGGGTGCTCGCTGTTGTGTTTTTAGGCATTCCAAAAGAAATTCGACCCATCGTCATGGAATTCAAGTTGTGGGGCGACTTGGAAGCGAAGTTGATTACAAGTCCAGCATTATGCCGCGACGAACGTCAGGGTTGCGTACGGTTTAACGTACCAGTTCGAGGATCCTGTATATGAAGACCGCATCGCGATGAGAAAGTTGGGTTCTTTGGTCAGAAAAAACCCGATTCTCGTTGCTTTTTCGGGCATACCTGCAACATTTCGTCTCCAAGGGGCATTTCCCCTGAATTTCGAGCTCAGCCGTTTCCTGCCTTTCTACAGATGGGTCCAGCACATGTCGAGGCGAAGGCTAAGGTCAAGCTAGCCCTTTCAAACCAACGGCATGCTGGGGGCAGGTTTGAATCCTTGCGACCTTACATAAGTGATGCGTCTGATGAAAGTGAAGTTCTTCTTTTATTGTCTGTTCGTCCAAGCGCTGACGCTGAATTTGAGTGCAGCTCGAGGAATGTGTGTTGGTCGAAGATACAGAATTCGTAAGAATGAAACCATTCAGACACGTCCTTGTTGTGGCATGTGGGGGCCAGAATGATCTGCATTCGCTGACCCCTCTCTGTGTCAAAGAAGCTCGCACCCGACCGCCATGGCCAGCAATAAAAACCAAGCCGCATCGGCTGCAAGACCGTGCGATATCTGCAGTGCGTCTTGCCTTCGTGAAATATGAAAATGAGAACGGATATTGCAAATGAGTTGGAGGAGAACGCGAGACATCACCTTGGCTTCGCGTCCGGGACCCCAACCCGAAGGTATCCTTGATATGGTCGAACTCATAAGTAGTCGTAAGTGTACGAGCAACTCATTTAATTTTATTTAAACGCCAAATGACCACCAGATTAATTTAATTGGGAAATCTAGATGTACGCTAGGACCACCATCGTCGAAGAATATCAAAACACTTCACTATTTAGTACTGTTCGCTAACACAAGAAACGACTAATAACCTTCCCTCCCGGCCTATGATATCACTGACAGGATGTCTCGAACACAGTGGCATTGATAGGCCCTGGTATTATATTGAAGAAACGCGTCGTTGCGAACGTGCGGAGTGTGTCCGAAGCAGCGAAATCGAATCTGACAAGGGTGTTGCCCGAGTCCAAAAAGAAGGTTACTTGAAGGCTGTCCCCCATCTTTATGTCATTGAGTGAGCTTCCGCACCCAGAGTCAAACGGAAAAGGTACTCACAGAAAATGTCCAGGCGTCGACCGGTCCGTATAAGTCGTCAGTCTGTATGCCCGCAAAAACTGCATTTGACTTGGACAAGAAATCCTCCGGAAAAAGCAGGACGAATGGCGCTACGCTACGTAGATGCCGTATCAGAGAATATAGAGAAATCGTTTTAGAAATTGTGAACCAACAAAAAGGAAGAACAAGTTGGCTGGGTTACACCACCATTGAAGGAGATAATAAAGTTGGCAACCTGAGTCCCGCTGGCCGTGGTATTGCTAAAATCGAACATGCTTGCTTCCAGAACGCCATCGCCGGCACCGTCAACTCGAATCTTCTGCTGGCTCGGGCTGACATACATCTATGAAAAAGTTAAATAACTCCATACAACATGAATGTGACGCTCACAAAGCCGCTTATTATGTGGTTGTTGATGTTGACGTCGAATTTATGCTGCAAGCAGTAAAATCGTCTATTGAAAAAATATACGTATGAGAAATGGAACGGGCCCGGGTACCTGCATGTAGTTCGCTCGGAATTCCGACTGGATGTTTGGAGGCGTAGGAGTGACGAAGGCCGAGGAGTAGAATTTTTGTGTCAGAGGAAATGCCTGAGTAATATTCGAGCTTCCATTGATTGTATTCTGAGCCAGGCAGAGAGCCTGACGCTCGGGGAATATAAAGAAAAGAAAGAAAATACGCGTGAATTCAAATAACATGGAGCGCACGGCCTGGACTGAAGAATTGTTTAAAAGCAGCGTATCTGTATTGGCTTGCCCTCTTATACTCCTGGACATCGGATGCTTCATGCTAGATAATGATCAAGCGTAACGACAGCCTGAGGCCACGGTGAGTGAACACCGCATGCGCAGTAGCGCTCTCGCAAGTGTCAACGCCAAAAACGAGCGACAGGCTAATTTTTCTTTGTAAAACAGTGTCTGACATCGGGCGCAGCATTCCCCCACTTCAACGTGAATCGCAGGGTTATTAGAGACAGCAGAATTCCAGCATCCAGTAATAGTGTTAGTCCGTCAGAAACGTGCTGCGGTGAAAATGTGCCAGTGCCCACGATAGTGCCTACCGTCTTACTCTTTTGCAGACAGGCTATCCGGGTGCCTATGGCAGAGTTCTTGGCCGTCGCTATTTTTGTCATCTTTGGAGCTGGTTCGTGTCCAATCGGAAGCCGCATAGCAGATTAGATCTGACAAGATTCTGGGACAAGAAGAAGCCAGGAGATCGAGACACGCATCCATGGACTAGAACTAAGCTCAACAGGTCAAACCGTGCGCAAGTAGTTAGCTGCGTCGACCTCAAGGCTATGGTCTAGAAAGGATATCACGATGGACATTGCAAGATGATAGTGCCGCAGTCTGTCTTCAGTTCGGAAATGACGTGCGCTGACGTCGTGCTGCACAATGAACACATCGATGACAATGCGATGAAGGCCCTTGGTGGCCGAGGTTAAGAGTGGTGGCCACTGAAAGTCATCGGTGTCCGAATAATTGTGTCCGATCGTTGTCATGTGGAAGTATTTCGCATTGAATTTCCAAGTGAAGCTGCATATTCAAATTGTACTCGTACAATGTAACGGCTTGTAAAGGATATATAGAGTAGACGTGTATGATGAGGGCGACATCTAGATATTTACTAGTTATATACAGACTGCATACGGAATACAACAAGGTATGATACTATGCAAGGAGTCGTCAGGAAGATGGCTGATGTTACAAGATTGTGATGATTCGGATGCGGTGGTGGTGGATACATTGAATGCGTGCCGCTAGGCATAGTCGGTGGGTCGTGATGTTATATTCCGTCAAGAACGTGTCGCCTGCTAGCAGTGGAAGAAAGAGATGGGGTTGAAGTCGAAAAAGAGCAAGCGAATGGATCTACGCCTCAGTCGAGACAGAATCCGAATGGGAAATCGAAGTCGAGATTATATCGCCAAAAACACTGTCGAATTCCTCAAGCGATTTTTGAAATAATTCCTCGTCAAAGGTTATCCCATCCATAGGTTCTGTGGCCTCCGGGGCAGCAATAGAGGCCTGCAACTCCTGCAACTCTGGGTAAACACTCCAGTTGTCGAAATCCTCCGGGATGCCCTCAGGGAAAGCCTCTGCTATGAGTTGATCCAGCTGGGCGATATGCTCAGCGTCGTTGAGAAAGTCACAGTCCATATCGTCCGTTGTCGGAGGGAAATGAGATTGAAATAGATCATCGGGCACATCCAGGAAGCCAAAGTCAGGTTCGACATCACTGGAGGGTTGAGTATATTGTGTTGGTGCTACTTCGACAGTAGGCCTCCTTGAGCGTGCATAATACTCAGGTTGGGTGGGTTTCGTAATCGCCATATCTCGTTCTCTTTCTGCGGATAGTTCGCGCATAAAGGCTTCGAGATTCTGTCTGCGAAAGACATGAATAATTAGAAGCGATCCTTACAGAATGCAAATATGATCGACTCACTTTATACCGAGGATTTGGTCCTCCGTAAACTTGGGTAGGGACGCATTAAGATCAGGGAATGTGGTTTGACGGGGGTAAATGCCTGGTGTGAGGGGAACATATTTAATGCCGAAGGCCATTTTGAGGGTGATGAAGAAGGGAGGGGCTTATGCTGTAGTATTTTCACGGACAGATATCGATCGTATTTATACCGGAGATCATCAATGGCGAAAGACTGCAGGCAAGCAAGGCGTACCTTTTTGGGCCAACAGTGGTACAGCAATGCGTTTGATAAACAAATGATCGTTTTACAGCTGAACTCAAAACGATAGGCACCTCAGATCAAAACTTAGGCAGGGCGGACACTCAAATCTCTACGTGACATGATAGCCGAGCGAGCCGAGCACTCCCAGTAGCCAAATGATGGGAAAATCATCCGGATCATTTCGGCTGTGTACAGCTTTTGATCTGGGGTGGCCTATCGTTTTGAGTTCAGCTGTAAGCTTGACATGCTTGTCAGATCAAAAGATCCTCGGTGAAGATGCGGAGTCGCCACTCCATTCCTACATCACCACAATGGTCCAAATCCAGTTCAATCGTATTGTTGCCCCAGTAAAAATACCAGGCCCGTGAGATAGTTATGTTCCCTTGATCTCGATTTGGTGGAGGAAAATAGGCCAATGGCGGCGACCGGCAGGAGTGCTGCATTTTTAGACCAAATGCAGGAATCGTTGGCCTCGTGAAGATGACGTTGTTGTATTCAAGCATCCCTGATCCAGCATTCAAGGCCAAAGCACGCTGCCCAAGCAACGTTGCCGCACATAATAAGGAGAGATTAACTGTTGTTTTAAGCCCGAGCCTTTCTCTGGTGTGGCCACATTTGGAACAATGGCGCGGGGCGTCGAGCTGTGCGGTGCAGGCCTAAGTCTCTGTAACTTGTAACTTGCAATCACCCATACTATGATGACAATCGACTATGCGATACGATCCTTCGCCAAAGTAAGATGCAGGTACTGCGAGTCGAATGAGTCAAAAGATGTAACAAGAACATGATGATTCCAGCCAAAGAGCGAGAACAATAAGTAAAAACGTAAACCCACCCAATGGCCGTACCAAGCGGCTTACGGACCAAAGGCTCCTTTTAAAGGCCATTCCTTTGTAGGTATGTGAAGGCGAACACCATCCAAGACCGTCGACGATAACAATATGTCTGGTCCGACCTCTTGAGGTGAATTATGGTCGTTCAAGCGAAGTGGCGACCAATGTACCGCGCAGCAACCAAGAAGCAAGAGACACAAAATGAGGTAGACACGGATGCTTTTCTGTCGTGTTCACAGGAGCCGCTCTCGGAAGGAGATAAGCAGTTTTGGGAGAACTAAATTCAAACTATGTAAAGTCTGACTCAAGAGCCAAATTGAAACCGAAAGGCAGCTTGAAGGCAGGATAAAATCTGGGAGTTGAAAAAAACGGCTGAGCCTACGGCGATCAGTCCGGCGGCAAAGTCCGGCAGTCAGGTGAGCGCGCACGCGTATTCTAACTCCTTGCGCGTCGCCTCCTTTCTTCTCAAATTCGTCTTCCCGCTTTCCCTCCTTTGCGACGCCTACACAACGCCCACTGAACTCTAAATGTGCCAGAATTTTCTTCGATTGCCGTGTTACCCTCGACAACGAACGGCAATGCCATTGCATTGAGGAGAGGCAGCAGCGACGATGTATGTAATATGTATAACCGGGAGAGGAAATAGCAGCGGCATCAGGGGAAGTACGGTGAAGGGATACAATAACAGGGAGTACGACCGGGAGATGTAGCGGCAACTGCGACATGACAAGGGAAAGCAGCAGCAGGGACACTTGCATAGTCAGCGGCAGTGGTGAGAAATGTGGAGGGCAATGACATCCGTCGTCTCTCTCCCCCCACCTTCCATTGGTCCGCCGCCCGTTCGTGTCTTAGGCTAACGCTGCCGCCCATCCCACCACCTCACCACTCACTGGTCTCCACGACCCCAAGAAAAGCCACAGCACCGAGGCCAAAGGTGTGGCAGCGGCACAACCGAATCGACTGGGTTATGACGGCGACCTGGGGTGCAGCATCGCTCGTTCCAGCTGGGCTTTTGTGCCGTCTCGCCTCCCTCCCTCCTCGTCAAAGCACCGTTCCTTTCACCCCCCCCCTTTCATTTGGCAAATGATCAGCCACTCTTGCATTGCTCGGCAGCTTCACCTCCTTAATATGATTTCCCCCCTTTTCTGTATTCCACAGTAGCATAGATTTTTGAATAATAATACCTTGGTCACTGGTGAATTCCAGCGAGTGCGAATTCGCGAAAGCATTTTGGCCCTCGAGAGGGCATGACTCCTATTTAGATTTGGCGGAAACCGACTGGGTGGAAGCTCCCGCCGTCCCGCCGTTGTGATCGCCGTTTTTTTGATGCCGTTTTTTCCGTTTCCCAGATGTCCTCGAAGGCAGCGGCATGGAGTATTGTTTGGCAGTAGCCTTACGATTAAAAATGTTACATAATCAATGCTCCGCCTAAACCGTTCCGGATCGGCCGATCCTTACCTTTCAGAACGCGTAAACGCGCCGGATTGTGTTTCAACACGCTTGCCATTGGCAAAATGTCGCGAAGATGCCCCAAGCCAACTTCTCTTCGCCCACTACACAAGGTGATCAATAGCATTTTTCTTAATACATAGCCATAAAAGCTTCACCTATCACATAGACTGGTCACTGAACGACGGCGAAGTTATTGTGCGTGATCAAGTAAACATCATGCATGGCCACCTCCACTAGTGGTGCATCTGTGATATCCAGCTGATTCCGATGACCTCGAAGCGCGGCTCGGCAAGCTGATTTGGACACGCGTGTGGTTGACCGTTGCGCTCAGTGTCAAGAGGGTGCAATCATTCGCCTCATGGGCTTACGTTTCACCTTTGGCAACTTATATACCCGAAGGGCAAGCGTTACCACCACATTGCTTACGACTTCTGCGGTCGCTAGGCCTCTCTTTTGCCCAACCATGGACAGCCATGAGCTCCTACTGCACCGACAAGCAGAGACATGTAGATACATTGGTGGTGAGTTTTCCTGGCAACATGTGGCAAACCTTTCAGGGACTTGATAATGCTTTGGGATCCGCGTCAGCCGCTGGCCTAGTGGTAGGTCGTTTTCTTCCTGATCAATGCCCTCGAAACTGATTTTTTCTCCGTTGGCGAAACCCAGTTTTTGTTCTACGATCATATCCTATCCTTCGCCGATGAGGTTGAATACGTCTGGAAGGCGAAATGTACCTTCACTAAGTTCCTATTTCTTCTCGTTCGCTATATCGTGCCATGTGCCCTTCTTTTACATATATATCGTACGCCTTTCATGATTAATCGGAGTCTGCAGCTGACCTAGCATTTTTGGCAGAATTAATTCAATCTACCCGAAACGATGGTGTCGACAAAGTAAGCAGTCTCGTGAAACACCCTTACATTATTCTTACTGATTATTTTTTCTCGTGCGCAGTTGTACGCTTCTAACTGTACGGTGGTATTTGGTTTCTTTCCACTGAAGCCTATTTAGTTGTCAAGTGTGGTTCAATCTTGCAGTGAGTACTCCTTGATCATTGCGCGCCATGAGCTGGCTTTCTAATTAGTCATTTTACCCTAGGTATGCTTAGGTATACTGTCCATGGGCACCGGGAATTGTGTGTTGTTCTCAAGTTTATATCTCTCTATATACTCACGATAAGTCCACGTTTTCAGTCCTGGTTTTATTGCGCCTCTGGATTATTTGGAAGCGGAATACACGCTTAATTCTCTGTACTCTATCGCTGTTTGTCCTGGCCCAGGCAAGCGTCGTCATCTGCGCGGTCATCGTGCTGGTCAGAGTCAGTCGTAAGTCCGCCCATTGCATCGACTATAATCAAATCAACCGATTCATCCGAATAATATATTTGTTCTCTTCGTAGCATCGCTATCATTCGATCCAGATTTGAGGTTGTGCACGCTTCAGAAGCGTAGCATCTTAGGAGTTTTATATGCACCTCCAGTGAGTTGACGGGAGCTTCTTGATCGTCGCTGCGCCATCTAAAAGCTTCTCAACTCCATGTAGGTCGTGTTCGACGGCATCGCACTTCTTTCTGTGGTCTGGAATGCCCTGGGTCACCCACGTACTAGCCAGAGTATCCTCGTGCAGTATCTCTGCAGGGATCGCTTTGTCTACATACTCGTAAGTCCAATTGTAATCATACCATCCCAACTACACCTCGAAAGCGCGAACTGTCCTGATTGATAATTCCTGATACTGACCTACGTCCTAACCTCAACAATCAGCTGCTGTTCCGTAAGTCCCATCCTCTATCGATATCGTGATATCTAAGTCTAAGATAACTGATACGAATCATACAACTCCACCCACCTCAGTTATGCGATTGGCCAATCTCGCGATAACCCTCTGCGGACCCGTGAGTGGACCCATTCTATTTTCCTCTTTTTGATGGGTCGCGCTGAATGTGAGGTATCAATTACAAAGCTCCATATGGTCATTCTGGGGATTTGGTGCGTAGCATATTTTCACAATCTTGCACATTAGCGCCTCTCTTCGCCCATTCGCATTGTATGCTTGCTGACTGTGCCATTGTGCTATGTATAGTTTCATATGGGCGACGACAACTGTGACCGTCTCCAGGCTCATTCTGGACCTTCGAAAACATGCTAACTTGGAGAAGAAACAGCAGCTCGCAATAGCATCATTTTCATCGTCATCGTTATAGATATTAGACACCGTAACTCCTCGACCAAATCGCTTTCAATTCGCAATTCCCTCAAGCAGGACTGGCTCATGCATCAAAATCACTTTGTATCAATAATAATATTATAATATCATGCCAGTGCATATATTTATTTGTACGACGCATTGATCTGCATTGATCTGTTCGTATCCTTCTTGGGTTTGCCACAACTCTGAAAATATGATATAATTTATAGGCCGAACGACGTGCAAATAGTTTCGTCTGGGCCGCCGTTGGCCGCCGCAATGTATTGCAATGCACGCGGTTGTGCCGGAATTCGAAATTCGGTTACTTCGAAAAAGGAGGTGACAGACGCAAGCCTGAAAGTTGCGACGCTCAAAATGACAAATGATCGACGTCTACGGGACTCATGCAAGATGCATCATGGATGGCAGAATAACTATTTCATTGACCGCGTGAACCTGAGAGGTGATAAAACTGCATGCATGGGAATATTGAAAATGATGGACTGAAAGGAGGAGGACAAGGAGAAACAAGGAACAGGACGAGGTGTCAACCTCGACGCTGTTCGAAGAGATGCAAACAAATAACGGGTTACTCTACGCCGAGGGGTTGTAGTCTGCGAAATAGGGATGCACGAGTGCACGTTTGGCTATGCAAATCAACGATGAAGCCATAGTTAGCATTCAATCTTTGTTCATGACGATCAGAATTAGAGCAAAGGACGAAACATACCAGAAATACGTTTGGCGGAATCATAAGTAAGTGTGCGCTAGAGATGAAAGTGATTTAGAACAGCAAAGCGATCAAGGAGAAGACGGTCTCATACTTTGAGCATGTCTAGCCCAGCTTCGCCCAGTGTTGTTACGATGCGCGTAATGTCTTGACGCGACCATTGTGGGAACGTAGGCTTGTAGTCCGGTAATTGGCTAACGCCGGGCCATAGCTCCTCGTTCGGCGTCCCAAGGATCCTATTATTGGGAGAGAGATGTCAGTCATTCACTGCATCGCCTCAAGAACTGATGATGATCAGGAGAAAAAGCCACAATGGATGATAAACATACCTGAAGATCTTAAATATCTGATCAATCTCGGAGTCACCGGGGAATAGGGGTGCGCCTTGCATTGCCATTTCGGCGAAGATGCATCCCACAGACCACATATCAATAGCCGTAGAATAATGGCGAGAGCCGAGAAGGACTTCCGGGGCCCGGTACCAGAGAGTCACGACCTAGAGAAACACAGCATAAGGAAGCCAACAAAAATATCTTGGCGATAGATGAGTCATACATACCTCATGGGTGTAGGTTCTCATAGGAATACCGAAAGCACGAGCAAGTCCAAAATCAGCAAGCTTCAGGTTGTCACGGTTATCAATGAGCAAATTCTGCGGTTTCAGGTCACGATGGAGAATGCGATGAGAGTGGCAATATAAAAGGCCAGAGTTCAATTGGTGGGTAAATTTCTGGAAGAAAAAGAGAGCAGAATCAGCAATCCAGGTTTCAGTCGCGTCACAAAACGCGTGACGTATCACAACCAATTAAAGTCACGTGACACCATGTCATTGGAATTTACCCTCGTTGACTGAGAAAGGTGGTTGTGATATTGGTTGAACCCTTGGGAACGCATCCGGAACACGGAGGAAAACAACAAAAGCACTGAGCACGAGGATGCACCCAAAGTGCTATGTATACACCTGTGGCACATTGTTTTCGCGTCGAAACGCGTTACCGTGACGCGTTTCCAGACGCCATTTGGACAAACGCGACGATAGAGGGGAGAGGAAAGAGTGTATGTCCGAAATTTATCGCACCTTGACAATTGCAAGGGTAATTGGCGTACGATTTTGATTTCCTGTCTCAATGTAGCGCTTGAGGTCTACGTCCAGAAATTCGAAAACGAGGTATAATTTTTGATCCGCGTGCACGATGTCCAGCAGCCTGGGAATGCAACGAGGATGAGGGATGGGTGGCCGAGATGGACGGGGGGCATGCAAATGATAGCAACGAAACTCACCGAACGATGTTATCATCCTTCAGCTCCTTGAGCAGGCTGATCTCGCGGATGGCGGTACTGGGCACTCCTTCATCCTCCGCCTCCAGCCTGATCTTCTTCAAAGCGACAATCTCACCAGAGTTGATGTCCTTGGCCTTGTACACGACCCCATACGTCCCTGTGTATAAGCGAAAATAAGGCATGCTTCAGAGGTGTGCGCTCGAGAAAGCTGGACAGAAGAAAATGACAACTGACCTTCCCCTACACATGGCATGACCGAGATAGATGATGATGCACCTATCCACAGAAAGCGAATTACATACCAACTTTCTCAATTTTTTGATAGCTGGTGGAAAAAGACAAGAAAAGGGGTCAGCTTGTTGACTAGAAATAAGGCATGTGCTCTTACCGATCCATTCAGAGGTTGGCGAGAAAGAAAGGGCGCTGCGGCAAAGAAGGTAGTTCTTCGTGACGGTGATCAATGGCGAATGAGAGGGCAAAAGCAAAGGCGGGTGATTCAGTGGCGGTGGGCGTTCAAGCGGTTATGCCCTGAAGGTGCTAGGGTTATATATGGGCGGTGGATGGATGGAGATCACGTAATACTTAATCGATGGGCGTGGATGTCTGGCAGCGTACTTGCTAAACGCCCAGAGACAACAAGCAGGCCAGACACTGAGACAGAAATAAATTGCTTTTGTATGTCAATGATCATGCTACTGCACAGCCACA
The DNA here is from genome assembly GCA_015499995.1 of Flammula alnicola. Lineage (NCBI taxonomy): Eukaryota > Fungi > Basidiomycota > Agaricomycetes > Agaricales > Strophariaceae > Flammula > Flammula alnicola. Next base: position 227,167 of record JADNRV010000032.1, read on the forward strand.
TGCCGCGTTCCCGAATTTCAGCCTGACATGAATGCACACAAAGGAATGATGAGGTTAAAGACCTGGTTACCCCGCGCTGCATACTAATCTTTGCGTCGACTAAATATGTAAGGGCATTAAGGGAAAAGCTTAAGTTTTAACGCTTGAGCGCAACTCTATATAACAAAACCTTCCCGTCAACCTGGCTTTTCACACCACAGTTCCATTTCGTATCCCACCTGGACAGATTGATTCTCAGGATGAGTTGAAAAATGGAGCAAAGCCAACGCGGGTCGCCCCTTATCAGCCGGCTATCGCAAGGGCCCTGTCTCGGAATCAACTCAAGTCATGCACACTGTCAGCTCCAGAATTAAAAAAATAGGTTCTGGCCTCTGACAATGGCAACGATTTCGCCCATCAACCAAGGATAAAGCAAGTTGCGATGACAGGGAGCACGAATGACGCCATTAAGTCAGGACATAAAATACACCTAGTAGATTACAAATGCTCCGGCGAAATACATTTAACTTTTAAGTAAAGCAGAAACGCTTAGTGGGCCATCGACAGGATGAATGCAAGAGATGCAACTTAGTTTCGTGTCCTCCTTAACCCGGCCTTGGCCAATTTATGTTCTCTGACTCATGTCGTCGAGCGCGGGTGACATCGATATATTCCTCAGGACCCCTCTCTTCCGCTGAAAGAAAATGAGATGAGCATTCGGGTTCAAAGGACACCTTCATAAGGATGCACTCACATCGATCAATGATATTAATATCCACATCATCGTCATCTCCATCAAATTCTTCCTCGGGGTCCCAACGATCAGCGAGTGCCCCCGCTGGATTTTTTTCGCGGTCAATAGCCAGGTCTCGCATGACGCGGTTCATCGAGTCCGTCTTGGCCTCGTCCTTGGCTCGCTGCAGCGTCTTCTCTCGCTGTTCTCGAGCGCGTTGAAGTTCTGGAAGATATTCACTATAGAAGCATTTTGTCAGTTTCACAGAGATACGCCAAGATGCTATATACTTTTCGTATTCCTCGCGAGAGCCTTCGACGGCTTCTAGGAACTCTTTAAAACCATCTCCGGTCATGCTCGACACGCCAACCGTCTGCATATATGAGCATCGTTGAAGAAAGCATGCACAAAAAGCCCTACCTTCAAGTTCTTATAGAATTCGTCCAACACTAGGCTCATGCTGTTCATGAGGCTGTTCATATAGGTTGGCTCTCCTTCAGAATCTCTTGCCCCATCGTGCGAGGCCAACGCGGCTTGAAACTCTTCGAAATCCGACATCCATTCCAGAGCGAAATTGTGGGGCTGGACATCAGTCTTGTTGAACACCAAGATGAAAGGAAGTTTTGTTTTGTAAAGGATGCTAAATATTACTTTTGTCAGCTCTGTATTCGGAGTTAATGTGGCGGACCAACAAGACGGGTCATGGAGAACATGCATCGGGGCTTTGAGCGACACCATATGTCCACCAACAGATCGTTACGGCAGAAGTCCAACTTCTACAAAGTTAAAACCGCAAGTGGACAGATTTCTCAAGCCTCGACACTCCAAAGCCCAGCTTGTCGATATTCCGTAACAGACAGAAAGAGAAATGACATCTTACCTGCACGCATAGAGCATATTAGACATGAAAGTGGCAGGAGCTGTCGTCCGCGGGGTATCGATTATGTACGCAACGACCGTTGGCAGTGAAGATGCAATAGCATCGGTGATGATAGCACCAGACGCTGACCATGTAAAGATCTCGATCTGACCTGGTGTGTCAAGGACCACATAACTAGAGAAAGACAGCAGTGTCAGTAAATCGAAGGCAGGCGCTAAAAACCAAGATGTTTTACTCAACGCTGTCCGCTCTTTGCTCCACCAAACTCAGCACTTGATCGAATTTCGTCGTGAATAGATTGAGGGCGGTGAGGATACCGCCGTTGGGGCCTAGGTTGTACCTTGCATGGAGCTCAATTGGGGTTCATTCAGCCGCAACAGACCAGATACGAACTGCTTCATGACCTCCTGGTAATTCACAGTGTCTCTAATGTCTATGTTAGGTTCGTATGGGACGTAGGTCACCGCTGGGTCGAGGTTGAGGATATATGGAGGCGAGGGGGGTTCGAGCGAGCGCAGATACGAGTTGAGACGTTGCACGAAGGTGGATTTCCCCGCACCTGCCATGCCTATCGTGATAATCGCCATGGGCTTCTTGCCCTTTTTTGCAGTGGATGATGTTCCTGGTTCCATGGCGCGATATTGACTTCAAATAAAACAGTGATTGTAGAGTAAAGAGCAGAGGTATATGTAATACAGAGAGATCTACAAAAGATTACTGTTGGATACCGTGGGAAGTATTTACATAATTACATAAAGACTCTTAGTCATCCCAACTCAATCAATGTCACGATCAAAGCTTATCAAAGGTTCAGTTACATCAGCAAAAGTCCATCCGTCTGGCACGTCTGGCGCCAGACGTGCCAGACAGATCCAGACTGCCAGAAATGGTCTGGCGACATAATGACGCTCCCGACGCCATAAATCTTCTGGAGTCAGAATATTTTTCATTTTCCAGAAACTGATTCTGGTCATATTCTGATGCAATTCTGGTGTCATTTTACCACTCATTCCAGGTCATTCCAGTTCGCCAATTTGTCTCAAGATCTCATCAGTTACAAAAAGAATACAATATATATATATTTCCGATCCTATTTAATTGACAATTGGGTGTACGCAAAATGTATAAGGAATTACCCTTGGTTTGGTCACTGTCTGCCCATGCGAAACAGGTCAGTTAGCAAGCTCAGGGGATCACCTACAACCTTTATAAGTCAGGGAGAGTATAATAATTGAAGAAAGTGAGACTCAACTTACCATAAATGTACTCTGTTAACCGCGTTGTTTCACTCTTCTTTCACGGCATGTCCAGCTGAAGTCCACACCTGTATTTGTAGGCTGAGTTAGTTTAAACGTCAAGCCCGAATGTGACCAAACTCACTTTTACCATAAGCGATGATCGATGACGGTTGGGCTGATGTTGGTACTGGGCATCGACGAGGACAGCCTCATATCGTGGTCGAGTCCTGAAAGAAACAAGTGGAAGTAGGCGTGGGCAAAGGACGTCAAGGGAAAGGAAAGAGGCTGTGGATAAGGCAAGCGGCGGGCGACATCCGCAACGTCGATATCCCACAATGCAGAGGATAATATGGACGTGTTGTCTTTGGGCAATCTCTAAGGGTTGAAGGAGGGTTAGCAGCGGGAGAAGGGCAAGTCAGCACATACCTCACGGCCATCCAGCTGTCATATGCCCCATCACCTTTGATGATCTGAACGAGAAGGAGCAGTGGCAGAGAGGTGGCCACATACATTGTAACATGGGACATAGTTCGATGGGCGGGCTCCCATACTTACCCGGCCACCTTGTTATGTTCTCTCACTACTGCCATCACGGTCGGGGGTCAGAGCTATTGTCGCGTTGACTCGGCGTCGTGGTGGAAATCTGGCATAGATAAGCTAAGAAGAAACGGGGTCAGTGCAATCAAAAGGTAGACATTGATTCTTACTGAACAGGTGTCACATACAGTGATCATAGCTTGTGTCAGTGCACGGTGAGATGGTAAGGTAAGGTGGTGGCTGGCGCTGGGGATACATGTTGATCTTTGGATGGTGCAAAAGCCTGTCGCAGGCGCATCGGCCTCCAAGAATCTCACCCAAACGAGATAGCTGTACTCACGTGTACGAGGCATTGACAACATTATCGTTTAGTCTGAAGGTGGGTCATGAGCGCTAGCATGAGCGGTAAGCTAGGGGATGATCAACAGGTGGGGAGAGTATGATGGTAAGAGGCAAGGATGAAGAGGGATGAAGTCGAACATCAATCAACAAAGTCACGTGTTTCGGAGTTTGAATGTACTTAAACGAATTTCGACAAGTTCTTACAGCCGCGCGCAACATTTACAAGATCTTCTTTCCTTTAAACACCTCTCCAAAAGGATATACTAGGAGCAATTCAATCAGTACTCGACAGACTCAGACAGGCCTAGTGACAAGAAAAGGTAGGCTGCATGATGTTACTTAAATTATGAACTGCCGAGGGACTCAGTGCCCACTGCCAAGAATCGGAGTCGGATCAAATGATCCTTCAATGAACATACATGACTTAATTCTTTCCTGCGAGGTTGAAATTAATGATGTCTATACAAAATTGTCAGAGATAATATGAAAAGAATATGGCAGTGATTCAAGTTCTGACAAAATACTGACTGATTTCAATTTCTGAGTGAAAATGGACAGCCAAACATTTCTGGCAACTAAACCCTCCAGACGTACCATACCAGCCAGACATGCCAGACAGCGCCAGACGGTTGGACTTTTGCTGATGTAATTAGGACGCGTCCATGTGCACAACAAAGCCCTTTCTTTCAGACTTAAAGCTTTACCTCTAACCACCACCATGACAGAACGACTGTAAGTATTGCCCCTCTAACGCGTGTTTTTTGGCCACTTAATCTGATATCATGATGGTTTCAGGCGCAAGCTCATGATGGCAGACGAAACACTCTACAACAAGGAGTTAACTAGTCTAGAAGTCAGCCCGCGTTTTGGAGAGATATCAGGAAATCCGGTTGGAACCACATATTACAACAGGTATGTTGCCTGAATTGTGGACGGATCTACTCATAATTGTTGTGATTATGCTGTTAATCATCCCTCCACTGCCCTTCTTTTCATACAGGAAAGAATGTTGTTCGAAGGGTGTTCACGCTCAAACCGTAGCTGGGATTTCTGGATCGGAAAAGAATGGAGCGTACTCTATTTGCGTTTCAAGAGGCTACGTGGATGACGAAGATAAGGGAGAGTTCATGTGCGTTTCTTGTTATTTATTTCATCACATCTCCCGCTCACATGTGTATACTTATATTGGTAGCACCTACACCGGCACAGGTAAATGCCATTGAGCCACTCCTCATCCTTATAATTTCATTTAATGTGTTTTTGCCTGTAGGAGGCCAAACAAATTCCCACTCGGTGAATACATAAGCCCTGCGTATAGTGGTTACGACAGGCTCACGTTTTCTTTTCATAGGGTGGACGTCAAGTCGCTGATCAAACCTTTGAACACCCTGACAATTTTGCCCTAAAGGTTCGTAACATTTCCCATACGCTATCTCTGTGCATACAGGGCTCATGTTGAACTATGCTAGAAATCGGCGGAGACAAAGAGGCCAGTCCGAGTCGTTAGAGGACCTAATCCCAAATCGAAGTATGCACCAGCCCGAGGGTATGTCCTTATTTCCTCCCCTAATTATGCCTCATCTATCTAACATGCCAATCTCCAGATATCGTTATGATGGATTGTATATTGTCGAGAATGTTTGCCATTTTCTATCCTTTCTTTGAGCTCAACTCATTGATAACTTCTCAGGCATATATGGGGAAGGGCAAGGATGGATTTTTAATTTGCCAATATACGCTTCGCGTTCGTCTTATCTCACTTTCCCTCGTATTCTCATGTTGACTGCATCATAGCGCAAATCTGGCCTGCCACCTCTTCCCTTGAATCCCGACTACAAATCAACGAGTCGTCCGTCTTCCAGAGGCTAAAGTTGAAGCTACGCTTTCGGTTTATCAATTAATGATCTCAGTTTGTTTGGTTATTCTCTTTTCTCGTCTGGATCTGTTCAGTTATATGTGTTCTCATCGCTTTATCGTAGTATCAGTCCTCGCTTCTTCCCCGTAGTATCTCTTGTAACTCTGTGTATCAATTCATAAATTTCCTATGAAGATACTTTATACTTGAGACACCTTCGAATGTTATTTTCTGAAATACACCTTGGGAATTGAGAATTTAAATTGGCTGACTACGTTACATAAGTAACTCAGGTAATAGCAATCCACTACCTCGTCAGCTCGTCGTGATAGTGAACACTACTGTGAGCGGGACGTTAGCCGGACTAGCTGGAAGTTGGATGGTGGGCGATCTGCAGCGGGAACAGCGGTCCGGACCGTGTATATTGTCGCATAATTGCGCACGTGACCGTAAATGCTTTCGACACGTCGCTGATACTGGAACTCTCCAAGACTTCTAACAAGGAATACATTGTCGCTCGCGCAATTTCTGAAGCACAGAGCCAATCTCTCCGAATTCACGCTGTGAAGTGTACCGAAACAGGGCTTTTTACAACCATGAGCACGTTCCTACAAGAAATCACGGAGGGGAAGATCGTGAGTTTTAGGTTGAGGCATTTTGCTGGAAGGAAATTCTTATTTATTTGGAAACAGGATTTTGCAGGTCAATCTCTCGTTGACTTGGTTGCGAGGGTGGTTCTCGCCGCGTCAGCAGTGAGTTTCTTTCTCACTTGACCACGGTCCGGCGGGATGCGTAGTCTGAACGGTGCCCCGAACGCATATGCTTCGCCGCTATCTTGCGCTCCATTATGCAGCTGGAGACGTTCTTATTGTAGTTAATTATATTGGCTCATCTCTTTGTTGTCTAGGTTTTTGCGTTTGGCGTAGGATTTGCTCTGCAGGATCTCCGCATAACCTTTGGCATTGTGGGTGCATCGACGTTGGGGTTGGCATTGGTGAGTCCGAGCTATTGCGTTCTTCCCCTTTCAGCGGCATTGTGCTCATGGGTACCATTAGTTGCTCCTTCCTCCATGGCCTATGTTCAACCGACACCCAGTGAAGTGGCTGCCTGTGAAGTCGAAATTGCAATGACCATGGTCTTACTCAGCGTCGCAACGCTGTATCTTTGTATCTTAGCGCCCTCTTTTTATTCATTTCATCGTTGTTCTTGGCCGCTGGTAGGTGGTGAAAATGAGTGTTAGTCTGATTGTTTTACTGTCAATGACCGTGCAATATTCCTCCGCTGCATGGTTCGCCTGTTTACTCTTCCCCTGGTGAGATAGACTTGCTTTCCATGACTGCAGTTATACTCATTGGTAACATTGGGTTAGTACTGCTTTCGTGGCTCACGACGTTCGTGGAAAGGCTGTGCAACGTTACTTCAAAAATGCATCATGACACAGGACAGTCTATGCTTATCACGCCCTTCCTTGAGCCCTCAGTGTGCGACGAAAATGCGGTTTAGATTCTTCTTTGTCGGATGCTTTTCCGAGCGATTCGATTCGCGGTTTTTTGTGTTTAGGTTGCGGTTTAACTCCACCGCCGGCGACTCCACGGATTGAAGCGGCGTATGTGAGATCAATTGATCGACTCTTGACCGACAGACTAGTTAAAGTTGTACGAGTCAGAAGAACAGCAGCTGAGATCACTTAAGAATTTGCCATAAACCCAACTACGCCTCTCCTTTTTGTCGAATGCCAAAGCGTTGTGGATTCGCAGACTGGAGTGTGAAGGGTGCCGGGGGGTGTATTTACAAATTAGTAGCCAGGGCCGCCCGCCCGCTGGGACCGAAAGTAAATCCCACACACAATATGGAAAGAATTGAGCTATGGAGTTGACCTGGATCCTGACGTTGACCTCCACCTTTTGAGCTCGACTCGTCCACTCTTTTCTGCGGCGTCGCAAGTACAGCGCTCACCTCTTCTTCTCGTCCGACATTCGTTGCGGTGCACAGGCTTCTTGAACACAAGAAACACCCCCAATCGCTCTTGTCGCGCACTCGCGAAACGATATGACGACCTACCCGACAGCACTTGCCCCGCAGCTCAACCAGGTTCCTGAAGATGCCATCGCAGGACACGTAACACCATCTCATGGAGGCATGATCGGTGGACACGAGTTCGATATGGCCATTTCGCAGCCACCGCATCCTCAGAGCCAGCAACACCCATCAACACCCACCTACAATACAACTATCACAGCGCCGGCTCCAAGGGGCTCAACCCCGAACTCACATCGTCCACGTCCTGTTTCGATGCCACCCCAAGCGTATGCCGCGAACGCCCCCGTCGTTCCTGCCAACGCTGCCTCCAACACTAGTTCGTTAGAGACACGGGAACGATCTCAACCCCCCACTGATGAAAACAGAGAGCGACGGCGAACCAGAGATGAGCACAGCAGCACGACAGGAAGATCCAGCAGGTCGAATAGGATCCTGGGTGACTACACTCTCAGTAAAACCTTAGGAGCAGGCAGTATGGGTAAGGTTAAGCTTGCCACCCATAACAGCACCGGAGAGAAGGTATTTGCATGCCGTGTTCCTTCTTGGAGGCTTTTCGTCACTGATTTCTTTGGATTCTTCTAGCTTGCTGTCAAAATTCTTCCCCGCGTCCACCCAAATCCACCGCCTCAGACAAATGGCAATGCCACCAACGACTCGGCAACACGTCAGGCCTCACGGGATGCCTCCAAAGAGATCCGAACTCTTCGTGAAGCTGCTCTCTCAATGCTTCTGTACCACCCATACATCTGTGGAATGCGAGAGATGATCATACATCAACATCACTATTACATGGTATTCGAGTATGTCAACGGAGGGCAAATGCTGGACTACATCATTAGTCATGGGCGGCTGCGGGAGCGCGTGGCCAGAAAATTTGCTAGACAAATCGGAAGTGCATTGGAATATTGCCACCTGAATAATGTGGTTCATCGAGGTAAATCGATTTGTCCGCAGCCATGAAACCCTATTTCCTGACATTACTTGCCCTATGTTTAGACCTCAAAATCGAGAACATTCTCATCTCTCAGACGGGAAATATCAAAATTATCGACTTTGGTCTGTCCAACCTTTACGACCCAGCAGCTCATCTATCCACTTTCTGCGGGTCTCTGTACTTTGCGGCCCCTGAGTTGCTCAACGCTCGAGTGTATACCGGCCCGGAGGTGGATGTTTGGAGTTTTGGAGTCGTCCTTTATGTGTTGGTGTGTGGAAAGGTACCGTTCGATGATCAGAGCATGCCAGCACTGCACGCGAAGATCAAACGCGGTCTTGTCGAATATCCAGTCTGGCTAAGTGCCGGTAATTTCTTCACTTTCCATATTACCAACCCACTGAACCCGGTTTTCTAGAGTGCAAACACCTTCTGTCGCGGATGTTGGTCACGAATCCCGCCAATCGTGCTTCTCTTCCCGAAGTCATGAGCCACCCATGGATGGTTCGCGGGTTCATGGGACCCCCAGCCATTCATATGGTACATCGCGAGCCTCTTCGCGCGGATGAACTTGATCGCCAAGTGATCAAGGGCATGACGGGCTTCGAGTTCGGAACGGAAGACGAAATTGAACGGAAACTTATCCACATCCTCGAATCAGATGCGTATATCCGCGCCGTCCAGTACTGGGAACGAAAACGAAGCATGAACAACCTGAACGGCAACGGTTCACGCTGGGGCGAGTCCGTCTCAAATTCCAGCCTCGCTATCTCCTTCGATAGCACGGGCGGCAAAACCGACCCCGCCGCCGCACCCAAAAAGTCTCGCCGATTTTCAGGATTCGATTACTACAGACGCAAGCTGTTTTCACCAGCGTCGTCACCTCCAGGGAGCCCACTTAGTCATTCACCCCCCAATTCTCAGCATCATCTCGCTCATCCGTCGTTTTCAGATCCTAACCGCGAGCCATTGGACCCGACAAAAGGCTTCCACCCTTTGATTTCAATGTATTACCTTGCGCGCGAGAAATTGGAACGCGATCGTGTCTACCCCCCTGGCCAATTCGCCAGCTCTCAACTATCGATTGCGGGCGAACCCGCGAACGCCAGCGCTCTCAGCATGCCGACCCCTGTGGACGACGCGTCAATGCGGCAGCAACAATACACGGCGACTGCTCAACCTCACTACACGGCCCCCGTCAGTCCAAGGAAGGAACCTCTTCCGTCAGCTAAAGCGAAAGCAGATTATAGTATGCCACTGCCTAGGCTTCCTGCTCCAGAAACCTCGCATTATTCAGGGATGTCGTATGACAACACCGTCGCCCCTTCGCCTACCACGCCCACGTTTGCACAACCGCGTGCTCGAGATCCTGGCCTGCCACCTCCATCACCCTCTGCACAAGCGAGACAGCACATCGAGATCGATCAGAGTGCATTGGGACCCAAACGTAACCTTCCGCGTGCACCACCCCCTAGCACACACCGTAGGAGTCACAGTATGAGCCAACGGCCTACTGCACTTGCTCGTGGGTGGGGTGGTATGTTTGGAGGTGGAGAGACTGCCGATGAACAAGGGATCAATCGCATTCCGGAGACACCCACGACTGTCGGGCCTGAAATAACGAGCTTCCCAGAGAATGTGGATGAAGGTGCCGAGAAGGACAACCACCACGAGCATAGTTCGCCATTCTCATCTGGCGCGACTCTCGTGCGTAAATTCGGGAGCATGCTCGTTGGAGGGCGTTCAGATGACACCCGGAGGCATGGAACAGTGTCTGGAAAGCGGGGTACGATACTTGGAGGCCTTTCACCATCACCAAGACCGTCTGCTGATTCGAAGTCGGCCCCTGGCGCTTTCGATGAGGGGTCGCCACATCTTGATGGGGCGGCGGAGGAGGAGAGTGCCCCGGCTCCGACGACTCCAGCTGCAACTAAAATTCTCTCGCAGAGCTTCAGCCAACCCATTGGCAATGTTCATCGACGGGCAGCAACGATCCTTGATCCACAAGGTCGGTCGAACAGGCATGAGAGGCGGAGCAGTACCGGCGCCGCTCTCGTTGGTAATTCTCCTGGAGGCACCATTGGCCGACATCGGCGACCTTCGACTGGTTACAGCAGTGGGTCTGGAAGGCCTCTTGCTGAACGTTTGTTCTCGAAGGCTGAGCCTGAACCTGACATGACGGAGAAGAGAGAGGAGGAGGAAGCGAACGACATTCAGCATTACGGTGAGGGTGAGGAGGGTGTTGAGGAGACTTTCAAGGAGGAAGATGAGCGGCATACTAGTGAGAAGGATTTCAAGCCTGTGTTCTTGAAGGGGCTCTTTAGGTGCGAACTTCTATCTCTGGATCGTGGACTATTTGCTGATGTTCTTTTTCGTGCAGTGTGGCCACAACGTCCACAAAACCCCCCGCGGTCATCAAGGCTGATATCCGGCGTGTTCTTGATAGGATGCAGGTCCAGTATCGGGAAACTAAGGGCGGATTCGAGTGCATACATCTACCTTCTATCGACATCTCTACAGTCGACGCAGAGACCATCAGAAACACCCAGCACAATCAACAATTGTCCTTCACATCAGGCGATACATCGCCCATGACGCCAGTCCACAGCCGGCCGTCCATTGTTAAGAAAGCCTCTAAGCTTTCCTTCGGGATGAAACGCGACAAGGGCAAAGAACGGGATCAGTCCATGGATAAGGAGAAGGAAAAGGAAAAGGAAAAAGAGGTCTCCAGTCGCCCTTCTGGTGGGACATTGATGACGACAGCAAGCAGCGGTTCATCGTCCTTCTTCAACGTCTCATCCAATCACACCGTCATCGCAGCACCCGAGGCACAGGTGCAGACCAACGGGTTGTCTCCTCCATCACCTAACGCTGACCACGAAGGCGCTCCTCCACGATCCCATTCCCCTGCTATCTCTAATAAAGGCAAGGTGTTGCCACCCATCCCACGCGATTTTGGTACTCGACCCCCATCACCACTACGACGTAGTCCCAGTCCTCTTCCAACAGGAGAGGTGGACCGTGAACTGTTTGAGACTATGGGCAACAACAGCCTGAGTGTACGCTTCGAGATTAACATCGTAAAGGTAATGCTCAATTTGTCTTCCTTTGCGGCTTTTCTCAGCTCATGTCTTTCTTTCTTTAGGTACCTTGGCTGCCCCTGCACGGCATTCAGTTCCGACGCGCAGGTGGAGATGGTTGGCAATATCAAATGCTGGCTAGGCGGGTCCTGACTGAGCTCAAATTATGATTATCGACATCTGCGTCACCCCCTTCTCGTCCGACTGCTTCTAACCCAAATACTACGGACCGCGCACGTATTCCCTAACACCCGGTCCCTCCTTGCTCTAATTGTGTTTTCGTCTTTTTATGCATGGCCATTTTTTATATCAAATTCTGTTTTTCCATGTTCTTATCTTTTTTACATCGACTCCTTATTTTTTCCCCTTGGCTTATTTATTGGTACGCTCACCGGGTCGTCCTTGCAGGTCGCTATTAATGCGTGTTTGGAATACATAACGACGAATAATAAAAAATCGTTTGCTTCACGGATATATGCATAGATGGATCTTGTCAATTTGAATTTCTTGGGGTTTGCCTCAACCAATTGTCACGCGACCAACGTATGGGGCCGGTTACCGGCGAGTGGTTCGCACCAAGTTCCCACCCCAAGCTCGTACCACGACGCTCAGATTGAACATTCTCGTTCGCTGAGTGACATCTGGGGTGTATGACAGTGTATCAATAGGCGCACTTCTTGCACAATTAAATATGTAAGTCAAGCAACTGTGTTATGGTGTGGGAAGCTCATTATTGGAACAGTTTGATTCTCCATCTACACATGCTCTTGACCAGGAGAATTCTATTCCGGTATCTGAATGGCTTCTACGTCAAGGTCCTTCTACGCTTACACGAGGTTGGAGCCCCGAGATGAAGCCATGTATGCGCCGTCTTCGTCATACTGTCACCTAGTTCTATCCTCTGATGATCAGCCTCGAATTTCTTTGGAATTATGGGAAACAGCAAAGGAGAACCGTACTTTGGTATGACGGGCACGAAGCTCAACGTATGGGTGACTGTAGCTTGTACAACTGCAATGACTCTGTTTGGTACGAGATCAATTGTTTTGCAGGTTTCGCTTGCCTCATGAGAAAGCACAGGCTATGATCAGGGTGTTTTTGGCGGCATTATCGTCACTCCAGATTTTCTGGAGACGATGGGAAACCCTGGTCCAAACCTTCAAGGAACGATCGTCTCATTGTACGACATTGGATGGTGCGTCTTTCTAATTCATAGCACATTGCTGGGCAGTTTTTGATGAGAAGACCCTCGCAGTTTCTTTGGTGCCATATCCACCTTCATTTTTGGAGAAAATCTTGGCCGCAAGAAAACTTTCATGATTGGCGTTGTCATTATGTCTATTGGTGCGATTCTGCAGACGTGTTCGTTCACGGTTGCGCAGATGATTGTTGCTCGTCTAATAACAGGTGAGCGTACCCTCTGCAGGATACAGAGCTGACGACTTGATGGTGCCGAAGGTCTTGGTAATGGGTACGTGGAATCATTCGCGCGTGTTCTTTTTAGGCTGACTGATCATGACTCTGGCCGCATTAAAGTATCAATACGGCCACCGCGCCAGTCTGGCAAAGCGAGACCTCTAAACCAGCTTGGAGAGGAAAACTTGTGGTGTTTGAAATGATGTATGTAAAACAATCGTCTATACTCCTTGGATTCTCGCCTTCTTACCTTATTCTTTTTGTATATTAGAATGAATATTGCTGGATTTTCTCTAAGCAATTGGATGACATATGGACTCAGTTTTAGGTCCGGAAGTGTGGCTTGGAGATTTCCAATCGCTTTTCAGCTGGTCTTCTCCTTCATCTTGCTCTCGACTATCCCCTGGCTTCCAGAGAGTCCTCGCTGGCTACTTGCTCACGGTCATCATGAAGGTGTTCGTATCCTCGTCGCACTCGAGGGTTCTCATGCGACGGCAAAGGACGAATATATCATCAATCAAAGAGATGAGATCTTGGAGGCTGTGAGGATTGAACAAGAGACCGCGCCTAGTTGGCGGGATATCCTAAAAGGACGTACTGGAGATACCGGTATGATTCAAAGGTTGCTCCTTGGTGCAGGTAACGTTAAAATGGACTCATCCTATGGCTGCATTGTACCTGAACTTCGGTCTTCCCAAACAGGCACGTAATGGATGCAACAATTGGTAGGCATTAATGTCACGAGCTATTAGTAAGTAAAATACACTGTCATACAAGAACGAAACTGACATAGATCTGTATAGTCTCCCTCTGGTTCTGCAGAACTCTGTTGGCCTTTCAAATAACCTAGCTCGACTTCTCGCCGCTTGCAACTCAGTATCTTACCTTTTCTTCTCTTTCGCCGGCCTCCTGCTTATCGAGAAAGCTGGAAGAAGAAAACTCATGATGTGGGGCGCAGCCGGTCAATGTATCTGCTATATCTTTATCTCGGGTCTTCTCTCACAAGCGAATGGTCCTACGAATGGTACCAAATTCGGTGTGGGCGCGACTGCATTTTTCTTCCTCTACTACGTGTTTTTCGGAATCTGTTGGCAGGTAGGGCATTTTACACTGGAGAGGATGCGCATATATTTACGTTTGTCTCATAGGGAGTGCCTTGGTTATATCCAACAGAAATTAATAGCTTATCTATGCGGACGAAAGGTGCTGCCTTGGGCACTGCATCGAACTGGTGCGTTCTCTTGTTCTGCCCTTACATTTTACTACAAAGATGTGCCTTGATGGTAGGATATCGAACTATATCGTGGTACAAATCACACCTCTGGGAATCGCGAATTTAGGTTGGCGTTTCTACTTGATTTGGGTCGTCTTTAATGCTATCTTTGTTCCGGTACGAGGACCTGTTCATTATTGTTTGCTTCTCTTCTGCTCATATCTCGATTGTCTGCAGCTTATTTGGCTTGTATACCCTGAAACTGCTAATCGCCACCTAGAGGATATTGATCGGTTGTACCGAGAAGACAGATCCATGATTTTTGTCTTCAGGAATAAAGAGGCTATCCAGATTGAACGTCCTCAGCGATTTGTCGATGCAGACCAGGAAAGGATTGATATGTTGGTGAGAACTGCGCGCGAAGATTCGGGGGACGTCCAGGTCCACGTAGAGGATTGACCCCCTTTTAACTACAGTTTGTAAACTCAACTTATGAAACATGAGTATCGAATCTATTCGGGCAGTCCCAGCTCCATTCTTTGCTCCTGCTCCTGAAACTGAAAGGCCATAAACGCCTCAGCTGAACCTCGTCATGGCCACCACGAAGAGCACCGTCTTCTTTAGGCCCACAGTTGACATCCTCCTCTCCTCATCGACTACCAAGTCTGTTCATGATATCCTTTATAGTAACATCGAACATTTCAATAATGGTTTTATGTATTATGTTTCTCAGAAAATTTGCATGACCCACCGGACTCGTAACACCTCCCGTCTTGGTCTCATCTCGCCAATAAATTACTGTAGAACCGGTACATATCGCGATCAATTGAAATGTCTTTTTGAGTCTCGAAAGTAAGTGTAGAATCTCAGCGAATTGTAATCGCGTTCTGTGACTTTCCTCACCTTCGAGATGGCCGTACAATACCTCGCTATGCTAGTTTAAGTTATGACCAAGTGCCAGTTTTCTACGAGAACGTTTGATTTGTCCTGTCTGGTCGTTTCAAGCTGCATCTGGAGTATAACTTGACCAATATGATATCCTTCCACAAATCAATTGCGAAGAGCAATAATACAAGTAATACAATTATGGGGGTGTGTTCGAAATTCCCTGCCGGTGGTAAAATCTGAATTACAACAGTCCGGACGTGCTCCCTATTCCTACCTCCGCCCACCGTGAGTTCTGCTGTCCAGCATTGGCAAATGTTGGTTCAATGTGTAAGTGAGCTCTGCTGACCAGTTAGGGTTGTATGGAAGAAGATTCGCGACCGTGAGGTCGATCGGTGCAGTATAATGATCAAGTGGCTTGGGAAGACTGGGGTCAAGGAACAGCATCCGCATCAAACCCGGACGATGGGCCATCATAAACTCAACTAGATCAGGACCAGCTTTGTATCTCCAGTCGAAAAGAGAGTGTATCTCCTCCATGGAAGCACACCGTGCAGATTTGAGAGAATGTCGGTAATTAAAGCGGGACTTCCGAGAACCACCAAGAGACGCGTTTTCTGGAGTAATGGCCACGGTTTTGACCTCGACGAGGAAAACGTGGGTGTCTTGAGCATAAAATGAGTAAAGTCTGAGTACGAGATTGGATGTCCTCACCTATTCGTTTCCAGTCTTCTAGGATCCCAAGAGCACTGATAGCAGCCCCAGCCGCATAGGACCTGGCGTTGTCGCACCATTTGACGAAGGACTTATGTTTGGCCTCAACCTCGTCGCCGAGACTTTTGCGCACATTTCGTACCGCGCTATTTGTTCTGCAACATATCTTGTGCTCGGGCCAATGAGCCTTCTGACAGGCCTTGCTCTGGATAATCGAAAGCGAGTTTGAGAAATTTAGTCTACCAAGCAGGTAAGGTCATGCGACGCACACAGTAGCGAACAGTCTTGCAGGAGGCACAGGTCTTCAGCAACTGTCCAGGCGGTAAACATCGCTCACAACTCGTAGAATTAGGGCAGCCTATAGTTCGCTGAACATGTTTTGCGCAAGCCTCGCAATGCTCTCCAGCCGTGCGTGACATGATAGTCCTCGAGGAGGAACTGTCGTCGGATAAGCTGACAGCGGTTCGTTAACCGATCTAACTGCGCTAGTTGACCGAGTAAGGTGTGTTTTTAGATTCTTAGTCACCTACATGGAACCCCCTTGGCCCACAGCACATATAACATCTGCTTGCAAGGTTAATACCAGGACGCTCGATGAAAGGTGAACTACACACTGCATAATTACTCCCGCCTAAACTTGAGAGAAAAGTCCAACTTGAAGTCCAAAAGCTCACCGTTGGAACTTGGAAACCGTGACCAAAAAGGAAGATCTAATCTGCCCAATAAACCCTATCAAATCATTTCATTATCAGGGGGGACTTTCAGGGCCTGTCTGACAGGACACTCGGTTCAATTATGTATTTTCCGTGCTCTTTCATGCTTGGTGAAAACATCACCCATCGCATTGTGATCGCTGGCAAGATCGTTTGCAACATATCTAGCTCATCTCCAAGATACTCCGTGATCCACACTTCCCATGATCATCTCAAAGAACTCTGTCTATGTGAAGGTCATTGTGATTTTCATCTCAGCTGCCTTTCTGTATAGCGTCTTCGGATTTTCAAAGAGGAGCCAGAGCGCACTGGGGGCCAGAATTGGCGCAGAAGCCGCATTCCAATCTATCGGATACACACTAGCACCCTCACGTATAACGAAATATTTCCCTCCACTCGATCCTCAACGGCGGGATTATCATGAATGGAACGCACAAAGTTTGAGAGAGTTGCATATATGTCTGGCGATTGAGAATTGTGGTCCGAATCAGCAAAAGGTCGCCCTATTGGCTGCCCATTGGTTCGAGGAGGCTGTAGTTCGCAGTTGGCGAGGAGGAGAGGGTGTTTGGTGCGTAAGTTAAAAGGTGTACCACATCTCTTTCATATTAAATTCTCGTGTCCTAGGGCATTGTCTGTTGTAAGTACTCAACCATACGTATGTTGTTTGTGCTCGAGACCCACACCTTATACGCAAGTATAAAAACCTACGTGCTCTTGGCTACACCACTCTCTTTGCAAACAGTTTTGGTGAGTTATAATGTCTGCATTGTTCGAAGTAGTTTTCGAACTACATTTCATTTCTGCATTTCAGATGAGGCGCTGCAGCAGTATCGCATGTTTCCTGACTTAGTGAGAGTGAGTTGTCTACCCGTGTAATGTTCGTCTTGGTCAATTCGCTGTAGGTGGTCATTCGCAATTAAAGCAGGCGAATGTCATCAAGACCCAAAATGCGTGAAAGGGCCTACAAATCCAACGGGCATACCAGCATGGAAGATTTTCGACTTTGAGTTTTTCGCGTCCCATGGTGGGCACTTCCACGCATCGCTCATGAAGGGCAAATGGATTCTTTCCGCCAATCCAGACCCCCGTGTTCAAAGTGAGGACGAAAGTCCGATACAGTACATCGGGTCAGTCATTTACACAGCGTCCGATCCACCAATGTAGGGTCTTATACTTGGTCGTTCCTCAGATATTCCATTGAAGAAGACTGCCAGAAAATACCACCCGTTCGACTGGCAGACCGCTCTCGTCAGATCTGGATGCTCATGAAGCAACTCACATATGTATACAACGACAACTTTGCGTGGAACCGCTCATACTTTGCCCTCGCATCGGAAGAACTCGGTATGAACTTTGTCGGGGGATGGCAAGTGGACCAGCACTACGGCGGGTGGAACCCCGATCTTAAAGGCTTGATGACGGACATCGAAGATCGAGACCACGGCGTTATTAACTTTGGGCGCTTAGACCAGACAGAGTTTACACGACAGGTCAGGATGAGCAGGGTCATGATCGGTGTTGGAAGTCCGTGGTGGAGCCCATCTCCGTACAATGCCCTTTGTCAAGGAGTGCCGTTCATTAACCCAGTAAGCCCACCAGCTATGTTCAACCTTCTGTTCATTTATTCACGCAAGCAACGATTCCATTTAGATTCTGAGATGGAATACAAAGGACCCTTGGGATAAGTCGTCCTGGTATACTCAACATCCTTCATTAAACCAATTCGAGCCTCCGTAAGCATGTCTCAAAAAGGTGCTCACTTCGTCTGTTCATCCTCTTTCCCAGCTTCATTTACAACGTCCATGCAAAAGATTGGGACGGCTTCATCGAGGCTATCAAAACTGCTTCGAGGACCGAGATTCCGAGGTTCATTTTCCATCCAGGCAATTGCTATATGACTGCGCTGACATCGGGATGTTCTATCACTCGGATTCCAGTTTCATCCCAAACCATATGACAGAAAGAGCGGTGCAAGAGCGTTTGAGAAGGCTCATGGAAACGGACTGGAAAAGTAAGGCGGCAATCCTTTTAGAGGAACGACTGGCAGATGCAAAATCGGGTCAGAAAGCCTATGTGAGTAACAACATGCATCAATGCTCCAGTCAGGACCTAACGAGGACTCCTGTTTCGCGGCTCAGGTTTTCGAGCTTTGACCGAGCAGCGCTTTGCAAGTTGCGATTTGGACCATTCTAATAATTTCAGAAGATATACCATAGTGCTTGTATTTATGTTAATATACCTAAATGTACTGTATTCAGGTTTCAGCAGGAAATCGGACGACGAAAACCCAACCCGTAAGGTACATCATTACTTATAGATGGGTTTCATCTAGAGTAGAGACATTTTGAGGGTAAATAACATATTTTAAAAAATCCGTGAGCAAGGTAATTACATGGCAGGAGCTCAGGGCGGTTTACAAAGACACCCGACTTTAATGAGGTAGCGCATTGCCCGCCAGAAGGAAGAGAGCGCGACAAGAGAAACTCATGCATCGAGTTTAGGCTTGCTCAAAATAGTACCGCCTCTTCGAGATGCCAAAACACTGCTCGAATGTAGGCAGTGATTGCTTCGATGTCTAAGACTGCATTGCTTACACTTTTGACATCAAATTTCAGCAGTGGATAGGCGCTGGCTCTGACTCCACGTCCGCTTGGCATGCCTTAACAGAGAAACCAAGGATGTCGGAGTCATGCCCTCTATCCTTTTCGCAGCACCCTTTTATTGCAAGACGAAGATTAGTACCGCTCAGAAGAATTTAAGCATCGACGTACGATTGTCGTAGGTTTGACGAGGCGTAATTTCTCTATTACTTCAGAGCTCAAGCCCAGAACAGAGGAGTAGTCCATCTTCGGGTCAAGGATAAGCGACTCGTCTTCGTTAAACGCCCGCACGTCGGCTTCTTGCCGTGCCAAGTGTGCATCATATTGGCCTAGCGCCCAAAGAGAATGTGTCAGAGAAGGCGACGCAGATACAGTTACTTGTCTTACCGTCAATGTCAATCCACGTCAGAATATGAGGGTGGATCTCCTTGAGGCTCGGTACCAAGTTCATCAGGTGAGCGGTTGTGATCCCAGGATAGCGCAATATTTCGAAGGCGCTGAGATTAAGGGCTTCAGTCATTGCCATTCCTATTTGATCAATCGACTGACCTTCGAGCAATGCCATCGTATTGGACAGTGATGCCTTGATTTGCCCAAGCTTGCGGGCTTAACGAGGTCGATTTCAGGAGTTTCTTCATATCAGACATCGCACGCCTTGACCTGTCAAACTTGACCCATCTGTCGTCAGACACAGCACCGGCCAGACGACCTGAGGAGAAACGTCTTAAATCTGAACTTCGCTGCAATGTAGCTAACAGAAGTGCCAACCTTTTTCTGTCAGCCTCAAGTCAGCGTTATCGCTCCGGATGCTCATCCGATACTCTGATCGAGAAGTAAACATGCGATCTACGACAGATTAATTGAGTGGAATGATGACAGAGAGCCCCAAAAACATACGCACAGGGTTCCTCTGCGCCCTTTACTATCAGGTCATCTATCATCACACCCGTGAACCCATCTGCACGGGAAAGCAACAGTGGCGGTCTTCCTAAGGCTGCTAAACCTGCGTTGATACCCGCCACGACTCCTTGGGCAGCTGCCTCTTCGTATCCAGTGGTTCCTAATATCACAAACGGTAAGTGAGAGGCACATGACACGATGAGGGATATTACCATTGATTTGACCTGCGAGAAATAGACCCTGGTGGCTGCGATGAGTAACAAGTCTGCATCTTGAAATTTATTATTACCTTGACTCGATGTGTCTCCAATGTAGCTGTTGCACAAAAATTATTCAAATATATCCACCTATGAGGAAGGCAGACACTTACGACCAAGTTCCCTTGGATCAATATAATCGTACTCCACGCCATACGCTGGTCTAACCATCTTGACATTCTCAAGTCCTCTAATGGTCCTCATCATTGGCTCCTGAATTTCTTCTGGCAAGCTGCAAGAGATTCCATTGGGGTAAATCACATCTAAGTCGTTCCTTAGCAAACATAGATCAAGGAAACAGGATATTAAATGCATACCGGAGTCGTAACCTTCTGGTTCGAGCCAAACCGTATGTTTCGCTTTGTTACCGAAGCGTATGATTTTTGCCTCGAGAGAGGGGCAGTACCGAGGCCCTAAAGCACGACAAATGTCAGGCAAGTAAAAGACAGACAAAAAATTCAAATACCTTTCCGTGTCTCTTGAATGTGGACACTAAGATGCATATTATCTTTCACGATCTGATGTGTTTCAGGCGTCGTTGCGGTCTGATAACAGAACACTTGGTTGTCCTGTTTGGCGATGTCAGGAAATTCCAGCGACAACTAGCCCAAGAAACTTACCGCATTATCTACAGCGTCATGCAAAAAACTAAATGGCACAGGCACGGTATCTCCGACTTGCCTTTCCAAGCCAGTGAAATCGATAGTATTGCCGTCAAGTCGTGCAGGAGTTCCAGTTTGTAACCGGCCAAGCTTGAAACCGGCAGCATTTAGAGACGCTGATAGACCAACTGAAGGTGCATCGCCGAGCCTACCAGCGGGAAATCGCTTCAATCCTATTTAAATGTATTCAGAGCAAGTCATTCCGAGAGAAAGCTGTAATCACCCATATGGATTTCTCCCGACAAGAACGTTCCAGTACATACAACAACCTGAGAACAGTGGATGATATCCTTATTTTCTGGCAGACTGTGAATATATGCGCCCATTCCGAAATAAAAAGCTAATAAAAAGCTTTACTAACCTAATTTAACCCCAGTAACCTTCCCCCATGGGTTATCTGAGTCCGGGTCGAATATTAAGTCGAACACACTTCCTGCACGAACGTCAAGGCCCGGATAGTCGAACAAAAGCTTTTGCATGTTTTCTTTGTATAGTTGGCGGTCAATTTGAGCTCGAGGACCCTGCAAAATATCAGCAACAGCAAGATGTGTTGCCTGAGGAAGGCGTTACCCAGACGGCCGCTCCTTTGGATCGGTTGAGGATTTGGAACTGAATTCCGGCTTGTCTTAAGAAAATATTAGCTTTAAATTATGTGCAGTATTGCTTGTATATACCAGCAACACGACCCATTAGCCCATCCAGTGCGTCAACTTCCCGAACCAGTGTCCCTTTCCCAACACCTCCGATAGAGGGATTACACGAGAGTTCACCAACGGTTTCCAGTTTCTGCGTTAATAGGACTGTCTTCGCTCCTCTTCGCGCCGCCCCAGCAGCTGCTTCGCAGCCGGCATGTCCACCGCCAATAACACAAACTAAGGAGAATAAGTGCATGGGTCGAACAGTTTCGAATGTTACCACTGACCATCGTAATGCGGCACTGCTGATGATGTAGAGTAGAGACGAGATATTGCGCGTCTTATGCAGGCTGTGTGTCGTGGAAGAAGCATTCCCAGCACGATGTGAGGCCTTGAGATCTAGAGACCTTGAGTTGGAGGACGGACGAAAGAGCGCGTAAATTATTCGTGCCAGGAACATTGCTTGGCAGCAGAGCTTAGTCAGCGATGGCTATGGTTTTTTCGAATTTTCAAGTTCTTCGCGTCTCACCACAACCGCGAAGAGCGCGAAGTACAATATGTTGAGTGCACCGCTGCGCAACCATGTCTCTGGAGACATATCTACATACAACTCGTGGGCCACGAAACGCATCCCTATTCCACCAGCAAGGATCCGAAACTCATTCTCAGTGATCGCCATCATTACCAGTGCAACCCGCTAAGTAACTTGTAAGCCTCAGCCTAAGCGCACTGCCCTAGTTCTTGCTTTATATGCTGATACCTTTTTAGGATCATATCCCCTTTGCTCCCATTTATTTTCACCGGCGACTAGTATTTCTTTCTAACGACGTTCGACCTGGTTGCCTTCGTACCATACAATATTAATGTGCTCGACTGGGAATCCTTCTATCATCGGTACCTATATCCATTCCTCTTCAACCAACATATATGGCTGACGGCTTGCTCAGGGATCGGTATTCGCGTATCTGTCTATACTCAAGCTCTCATCGCACCGATAGCTCTCTACGCTCAATATTGGAAATACGGGGAGTTGAACCATCCGGACGTTATCGTCTCCATCTTCGACGATATTGCCGAAAAGATATTCCTGCTCGGGGCTGGGCTGCTGACGACGGCTATTATTCACGCCAAATCGATCGAAGGCCTCACACCTCTTCAGGTCTTTTTGGTACTCAACTTGGGGTGGATTATCAACACAACATTGCTTCTTCTCCATATTGCGACCTATCCACTTCAATGGAAAGGCCCTTGTCCGGGATCAGATCGGCAACGGAGAGAAGCAGAACGTATTCAACAGCTTCGTGGCTATTGGAACATCTTGCCTTGTGGATTTACCGTTCACTCTCTTTTCATGTCGGCATTCGGCCTGTGGTTCTGGTTAAATCCCAGCGCGTTTGACCAGAATTTGTCTTCCACCCTCGTAGATGGCCCAAATTGCGACCCTCTCACATATTATTGGATCAAGCGTATTCCACTTCACACATCTTCCCTCCGCAAGTTCTCGTTGGCTATTTACTCAATTTCAGTGATTCCAGGCGTCAGTTTAGTTTTTCACGCACTGGTCGCATTAGCCATCCCAACAGGAATCGCGATAACCGTGATGTTCGCCGTCCCAGATTGGCATCAAAGACAGTTCAAATACGTGATCCACGCGATTGTCCTTTTCTGCTTCATGGCACAACCAATATACTTCACCGCGTCCACGGAGTCGACAATTGCAGCAAACACTGTGTTGAGTGGTGCGGAGATCGGAAAGGATTGGACCTTGGGTGACACTTTGGCTATTCTTCTTGCTTTAACTTCTGTGTGGTCAATGGCAACCTCCACAAGAGATCATGGAGAGGAAAAGAAGGCGAACTCGGAGCAAGAATGCATGCGGCGGACATCGCAGATTCGGGTCTGAACATACAAAAGGAACGTCGGGGAAGGGAAACGGACAATATGTACATTGGGAAGATGGGGACAGCAGAGGTATCACCATTAGTCCTTCCAGTCATCCCATACTTACATCCTGAAGCATAATGGTACGATTTCGGAATTCGGATATCACTGCTACGAATCTCCTATTGCTATAAAGAGGAGCCTTGCAAATAGGTGAATTTATCATGCCCATTACCAGTCACTTGTGGAAAACCAGCGAAGATTGCGAGGAAGGGAGAGCGACGGATCAAGCGGACAATTGTTCGGAGAAAACATCCGTCACCGTGGGAAAGTTATATTTTATATACGCTGGTGTCATCATGGCGGAGTTGTCAAGTAAATAGTCACCACTTGCCCAGTACTTCGTGCCAAATATTCTCGCAATAGCTTACAAGGTACCACACTGAACACCTCAACTTTCCCTCGAATAGCTGAAGAGTTCAAAGGAGAATAGGACAAGGATCGCTTACATTATAACTCCGAGGGTATTTCCAACGCTGCTTCTTCCGCCCCACGGCTAGACTAACAGAAGCCACAACATATATTTGAAGGTGTAGGAACTCGAGTTCGGAATGGCCTCTTCCTCACAATGTGGTCCCTCCAACGGACTCCTCCGGGATGGACACATCGTCGAAAATGGAACGTCACTTCTCCAATCCGACGGTTTGAGTGCCACAGGACTGACGAGCTTTCCAAATTTAAAACTGTTTCAAATGGACACCGAAATCGCAGTTATGGAATCTCTTATCGATAACCTCCGTCGACGGCGAGCATCCACTTCAAAACGGAGAAACCAATATGCCCGTATATCATGTTTGCCTCCCGAAATTCTGTCCGAAATTTTTGTCGCCGCTCTTGATGCAGAGGCTCCTATATGATTTCCAATCCATCGAGGCGACGACTCTTCCCCTTGTCCTTGGACAAGTTTGCTCAGAATGGAGAGGCATTGCTTGGAGCTTGTCTGAAATATGGGCATCCTTTCATTGTCGCGTGTCGAAGAAGAAATCTCAAGGCAGGCCGTGATCCTGTCGGAGTGGCTGTCCCGTTCGGACCGACGCCTACTTTCGGTACGAATTTCTTTCGACGACGAGGACGCGTGGAGGGATAAAAATGCTTCTACAACCTTACTTGACGCCTTGGTCCCTCATTGCCACAGATTGCGACATCTCGACCTCGTTCTCCCAGAGGCATGGTACGACAAATTTTCCAGGTCCGAAGAAATCTGGAAAACCTTGAATTTCTGTCAATACGCCCGCCAGGCTTCATTTTCGTCCTCAGAGAATCGATATGTTCTCCCAAGCAACCCAGCTTCAGCGAATCTCCGTCTCGCATTACTACCTCCACGATGTTTCACTTCCCTGGTGTCAAATAACCAATGCGACTCTAGGAACTGCCTCAACAGATGAAGGCATAGAGCTCCTCCGACGTTGCCCTAATTTAACATCCTGTCGGTTCGTGGACCTCAATCCTGTGGAGGCCAATTTACCGCCGATTCCATCGTCCATCCTACACTGCGATCCCTTGACATCTCTTTAGATGCGTCGACTCCACATTTCAGTTCAATCCTTAATAAGTTGATATTGCCCGGCCTCCGCCATCTATCGGTGACGCTGCCCAAGGGACACATCGACCCAATTCCCTCAATTGAGGCGCTGATTAAGCGCTCCCTGTGTCCCCTAAGAACTGTCGACGTAATAGGACCTACAATTCCAGAACAAGACATCATCGTGTTCCTCACGCGCACTGATTCTGTATCTCGACTTACGAATAAAGCGTCTACCCCAGATTCAGATTCAGATGCTGAGGAAGACTAGATCCCTACTTCTCTTGATGTTGCTTCCTATAATCATTTTTGTAATCTGCATCAGTGGGGTGTTATTTGTTAGGACTGCACATCCGTTATTAAGATTGCTCCAGTCCTGCCCGTCCCTCCTTCGTATGTTCGAGTCTGAGCAAGGAAAACTTCACTGGTCACTGGGAAATCCAGAGCGATGCCAGCCCTGTTTCCCTCGTTTCGCTGAGGTATTTTTCGAACCTTTATGTCGTGGTACACTCACGGACATGTAGAGCATCAGAGAGTCAATTGGTTGATCATTGCAAGTTCCAATTTAGCTAATTTAGAGTCGGGTCCAAGTACCGCACGTAGCGACTTTCAGAATATAACCATATGACATATACAGACCAGGGAGGAAGGGAAAGGAAGGTATGCTGAACGGGTTCAAGAATAAGCAAAGCTTAAAGGTCCGTTCTTTAAGGCTGTTAGGTGATAGACACCTTGCACAAAAGAATCAGTGGTATCCGTTGGAAACACTTCATAGTTGACAGGCGTGCTTTTTACCGGAAGTCCTCCAATGGGTTTCCCGTCAATAGGGTCATCCATAATGTTCACAGCTTCGGCGGCATGCTTCATAAATTTATGGATATCGCCAGTTATTCGCTGAAAAATCGGCAAGTATCCGGAATTGACTGTCAACTTCTTAAGCTTTGGATATCCGTTCTTCTTTCGTTGCAATATGTATCCGGGGAGATGGAACCTATCATTGATGTCGAATGCTGTGCAAAGAAAATGCGAGAGTTTCGGGAAACGTGAGCGCCTGCTGAGAACAGGGCATTTGCGAACTTTGCTGGCCCTCCTCTCCCATAGAGTTCGAGCTGCAGCAAGTGGTCCAGAGACTTGATGTAACGCAAGGTCTGCTGATCAGGCAAGGGGTCGATGGACAAAAGCAGCAGAGACTTGATCGACGTCCATCGTCCGATGATGCGTAGTAATGCATCACCATCCACAGATCCGAGGGTCGAGTGGTGTGCAGGGGGGTTCATTACATGGCGAGTCCTTGGACACTTGAGAATGTCTCGCAATATCAAAGCGTCCAACAAAGGAGCCGCCTCGATCATGTCCAGAAAGAGGGTGAAATGGTCGCCACAGGAAGTAACATTGAGGCCACGCAAGCGGGGTAAGTTGAGTCTGCGAAGCCTCTGCGGAGAGGATCTGCGAATAGTGACAATAGCTTCATACACAATATTCTCTAGAGTGGCAGCGGTGGACTTGAGGATAGCATAGACGTCCTCCAAAGAGGGTGGGAAGACAGGTCGGTGAGTACCAAGATCAATGTAGTAAGGTGTGTCGGATTCCATTTGTCCATCTGAGTTTCCTGTCACGATGGGAGAAGGGATGAGAGAGGCATCATTAGGACGCGCAGGGCCTTTTCGAGAAACGTGAAGACCCCCGGTGCGAGACTGCATAAACAACCAAAACTCGTGCAGGTTTGGCATGTCGATGTCGTCTGCAAGTAGTGTGAGCCACTGTAATCGGCTCTCATGAATTCAACCGAAGGAAGGCAAGTCGCGAATATGGTGCCGGTGTTCTTTAAGGATTTCCATCAGCTGGCCCGTTCATAGAAATGGTCAGTGCGATTGCGGTCGTAGACAACCACCGTTATCAACCATTGATGGCAGGGAAGAGGGGAAGCACCGGTTTCTGGAAGCCACCCTGCTCGACTCGGGGCCTCGTATCCAAATGACAGGTCGCCTTTTGCTTCGAATCTGATGCGCATTCGCGCCATAAGTAACAGATATGGTTTCCGGAAGTAGGGCGCGCATACGATGCGATAATGCAAGGTCCTTTCAAACACATACTAGGATCTGTACCTCGAGGTGGTCAGTAATAACTCTAGTGGCAGTAAATAGGAGAGATGGATTACCGTAAGGCAAGTGGGCTGGAGAATCTTGAGCCCTGTGGCAATAGAGGTCTGCTCTTTTATACCCAACGGGTGGTGCGAGTGAGCCACAATGAAATATGTTTTCGCTTAGCCTTCAGCCGGGCCACATGAAACCTCAGGCCTCAGGCCTCAAGTTAGGACGAGTCATTCCACCAGTGGTGTTTGTCTAGATGAGGAAATAGATTAACGGCCTCCGTCTCGGTGGGCACGCTTACAATAACACAAAAGAAATGGCAATGTTCGAAGCTCCGGCCAGCCGCCAGTCAGTTCAATCAGATTGGCGACCGGCATTCAACGGAGTCCAAGCGGAGAGTGGGTGGAACAATTTGGCCTGGGCCAGTAAAGCGACGAAAAAAATGCTATGCGCGTACACTCTTCCATCCTGGTCCCACTCACGCACTATGTCGAATGAAATAAGCCATTTGAGAGGTTCAATGATTATGTACTAAGTAAATTGACATGGACTTACCACCGGCTCCAGTGAGATAAAAATAGTCGCACAAAAGGCTACCGGGGCCTGTTCAATCTACGTTACGGGAGGCCCAAGCGGCCCCAACGTCCAGGAATTGAGATATGCACGTATGTAAATGGCATGGGTTAATTGGGTTTGAACTTTGATGGCGGCTGGCTGTTGAGATTGTATGTTCGTGTTTATTAGTACTGGAGGTCCTACTTAGAAGCATTTCGGCATCCGTCTCTGCCAAGCGCACGCAACTTATCGACGTCGTTCCGGACGCGCTAGGACCCTGGGCCCTAAGTCTCCTTTGGTACGGGATGTTGGCCTTTCACGTATCCTCCTCCGGAAGTGTTTTAGAAAGTACTCACCACTGACATGCAGGGTCCATTTCGAAACCTTAATTTCACACACTCTCAATGGCTTTCGAAGGAAACCTCACCCTCAAATTCTCAACCGAGCAGAACGCGAACACTATGGAATTCTCGCCCAGACTTGGTAAGTCTCTGGCTCTAGTACTATACATGTTTGTTTATTGGTTCGGACTTTATTGACGCTTTTATCTAGCTATGATGCAAACATGGCCAGTGGCCTTGTCCGTGCTGCCGAACGCGCTCGCAGCCCCGCTATCCTTCAGCTCTTCCCTGTAACCCTTGCCTATGGCAAAGGTCCGTTCTTACAATTCTGCCTTAACGTGTGGGTTATCAGTTTATTTCAATCGTCTCCCATGCAGATAAATCATGCATTCACACAATATTTTGAGTACACAGTGCTCACCAGGCTTCTGTCCCTATATCCGTGCACCTTGACCATGCTACCGATCCAGAGCACCTCGAACTTGCCCTGAGTCTCGCCGAACAGGGCATTGCTTTCGACAGCATCATGGTGGATGCCAGTCATGCTGATGTACGCAATCTCGTGGAAGTGATACAATTGCTGATCCATTGATTTCAACAGACAGACGAAGAGAACATTGCAATCGCAAAGCCCTACGTGGAGGGGGCGCATAAGTGTGGGATTGCTGTTGAGGTAGAGCTCGGGCGCCTTGAGGGTGGCGAGGCGGGACTTCGCATGATCTCCGACGCAAAGCTCACCGATCCCGCAAAAGCTAAAGCGTTTATGGCTGGGTAAGCTTTCAAGCTTTCACCTCTCAGTCTTTCCTGTATTTATGTACTTACATAAATTTTAGCACCGGAGCTATCATCCTTGCGCCTAGCATTGGCAACCTCCACGGTTCTTACATTAACCCACCCAACTTCCGTCAACAAATGTATGTATGTTTTATCTATGCCTTGGGAGATACGATTATAACCCGCTTTCATGATACAGCCTCAAAGACCTCCACGCTGAATTTAAAGGCAAAGTCCCTATCTGCCTTCACGGAACAGACCAACTCCCCGATGAGCTGTTCGTCGAGTGTATCAAAAACGGTGTTAGCAAAGTATGTTTCTGTCTATACTATTCAATTCAATCGAGACTAATATACTTTCAGATCAACGTGAACAGCTGGGGCCGCGATGTGTACGCCAAGTCGATCGGGGAGGGACTTCTGTCCAAGCCATTCCCTGATGCGGTTGAGGATGCGACGGAGGTCTTTGCCAAATCTTGCGAGCGCTTTTTCGCGCTTTTCGGGTCCAGTGGAAAGGCCTAGGTGTGGGTCAGGATTATATCCCTCAAATTTGTATTTGTATTGCCCAATTTGCTTTCAAATTTATTCGATGTCGTGTGCCTTCTTGACATTGTTAGCGGATCCGGACTGGCGTTAGTATTTGTTTTGCCCCGAAAGAATTACATGGAAAGGATGGCATAGCAGCCAAATATTCATGGGCACGCCATTTTCTTTTGGTTTCTCACCCCGCCTGCTACCAACGCGCCTGATGATAGGCACAGTATTAAGCGCCCGTGATTGATACTTATTTACTACGGAATGTAAGGTTAAGGTTATCATAGATTTTGAAATTTCTGCACTGACGGCGCGTCCTACTGCGAGATCAAATTGACCTTGGCGTTGGTCGCACGTGGCGCGTCGTTAGTTAGGCAGTAAAATTCGTGAAAGGCAGTAGAATATAAGTGGAGTACACCAACTGCAATGAATTCAAACCACAGACGAGCTTATTTCAGGGAGGGAGTAAAGATTATTGCGAGGTGTATAATCGACTGCTTTCTTATGAAAGTCAATGGCTGACAGAAGTATAACATGGTCGTACGGCTGCCCTAATCGCCAGCATCGCTCAACAATTTGCAACTTGATGCCTTGATCCAGGAGGGGCGACAATGACAAACGATATCTAGGTCGAGAGGACCCTTAATTTTCTCCAACAGTGAAACACGAAGAAAGTGTAGAGGCCTGCGGCTCGCAGTCTGAGCTTCAGACTCGTGAGGGAAGAATGGTGTGATAGTATCATGATCAAAGCCAGAAATCCTAGGAATGTTGTCCCAGGGGAAACGAGTGCCAATACACAACGATATCTAAGGCCTTGAGGTGCGGCAAAAAGATTTCGCTTTCCACACCCCGTTTGCTTACTGCGGAAGTGGAAAGAGAGAGTCGAGGTAAGTCACGTCCTCGCGATAGCATCGTAGAGTTAGTTGCTCCAGCGACAGCGTTGCTCGGAGGGCTTTGTTGAGCTCGTTGGGATCAACCAGTGCATCGTCCTGAAATAGCATCATGCTTTTCAAGCGACAGGAGGAGCGGGCAATGTGGGCGATAAGAATGTCAATTGGTAGTTCCTTGCGGATTTTCCAAATTTCCAGGGCTGGAAATGCCGTCCATGCAAGAAATGCGTTGATCATCTCGAATTCGAACGCACACGCTATGTCTAGGAAAGAGAGGCGACGATGAGGGATAATGGCTTGTGGTATCGGGAAGTCATCCGGTCCTCCTACAATTTCTACCAGAGTACAGTGGGTCATCTGCGGGGCTTTCTGGAGGAGTTCGAAACAATCATTAATCGAAAAGAAATGAGCAGTTACGTGCGTGAGGTTGTTCCATTCGATATCAATCTGGGCAATACCCAATTCCCATGTCTCCAACTCCGCTGGACTAGTGCTCGCATTGAAGCTGATTTTCTCGGTAGGAAGCAGGTCGGGGTCCTCGATGTCGTGCGTAAAGAGGCGGAGCTTCAGGATTTTTAACATCAAAGGTGTTTGAGAGCTGCAGCGCACACGCATCAGGATGCGCTTTGGGAGTCTCATATCAAGGTGTATCCAACGGCTGGAGCAAGCGACGACAGCACTTATCAAAAGCTCGATATAAGGCTCATCCACCGAGGGTTCCGTCAACTCGGAGTTGGCGTGGAGGCGAATATATAATGGAAGTTGTCCTAGTACTAAGCCACTCTTGGACAAGTTTGGCCACGTGAATGTCCTCATGATACATGTCGATTGAGATGGATGTCCAAAGTTGGGGTGTCGACCAAGCAATAGTACGCCAAGTCTGACATACGGCATCAAGCTGCAATGGTGTGGTTGCAGGGGGACCGTGGTACTTCCGTACGCCGTATTTGTAGTCCACGTCCACTGGCAAAATTTCATGAAAATATTGGATGCGATTTCAGAAGGAAATTTTGAGGAGAAAGGATCATGAACCTGATTTATCCTGCATCGAATGGGACGGCGCCTGGCCTTCAGTTTTGCAAGAAATCTCTCGACGTCGTGTATCTCATCCTCCAATGTGGCTGCCACCATGCACGGAAGGCATGCTTCTCCATTCACAATTGTGCATGGCCCTGGAAAATAATCCTGGTCGGTTTCGAAGCATCCAAAACACGAACACGCCATCATGATAGGCTAATAAAAAGGTTCACTAACTCGGTCGATAATTCTACAATGGACTGGTGCTTACATTGGATAGAAGCAAAGTCACTTGGTGCACGCCAGTATACCCACGCCTGCGTTGCTGAGCGCTGAGCTGGTGAGCCTTGGCAAGCTAAGGGGCCAGTGACGGTCCACGGAGAGAAAGAGAGATAGACTAAGAACTTTAACTTAAAAAACGTCCGAAGATGCTCTATGATCACGTGAGTTAATACTTACCTTGAGTCCAACTTGAACTTGAACTTCAGTGTTCACCTTAAACCTTTGCAACGGACGGAGCACTGGGTCTCGTTTATATCTCTTCCATAGCTCCGAAAATGCGGGATTCTACTCGGGCTTTTCAGAATACTCAAGCCCTGTGGGGTATGTCGGGGCTCTTGTTCCCGGCCTTTATATAGAATGTCCACTGGATGAGAAATATCCGAGTCCTTGTCTTCGACGCAACCATCACATGGTCAAGTCCCTGCTTCTTTGTCGTTAAACATGCCCAACACTGTCCTCATCACTGGCGCTGCTGGTTGGCTGGGTAGTTTGGTGAGTAACTCGTTCACATTTTCTGTCTTTGCATGTGTTTAATCTTTGTTTAATCTTTAGCTCGCCCCTGCTCTCAATGCAGACCCTCTTACCCCCGATGTTAACCTCATTCTGGCTGACATCATCGAACCCAAGGCTCCTGCTGGCTCCAAGGCTGTCGTCTTCAAGGCAGACTTGACCGACAAGTCACAGGTTAATGCCCTCTTTAAGACAGAGTTTGGCATCCCCGACACTATTTACTGCTTGCATGGTATCATGTCTCGAGGCTCCGAAGATAATTTCGAACTCGGCGTCAAAGTACGTTCTCATTACTCGATTCCTTGAATTTTTCTCACCAAATACTGTCAGATTAACATCGATTCCGTGCGCTCATTCCTCGAGTCAACACGCTTACACACCAAGGCCAGCCCTATCAAATTCATCTTCACCTCGTCACTCGCCGTGTACGGTGGCCCTCTTGTGTGTCTTTTCCTAGAGTTTCTGTAGAAGTAAACAAATCAGTAACCTTGGTCTTTCTTAGCCTGATGTTATCACGCCTTCAACAATTGCTACCCCCGAAGGCTCATACGGCTTTGGAAAACTCACCTCCGAACTGTTCGTGAACGAGTATACACGTCGCGGATGGATCGATGGACGCATCGTCCGTCTCCCTACCATCGTGGTCCGCCCTGGTGTTCCCTCCAATGCAACATCTGCCTTCATTTCGGGTATGCACTTTACTATTTCGTTCCCTCTTCTATTACTTACATCAATATAAATGTAGGCATAATTCGTGAACCTCTCAAGGGTCTTGAAGCCGTTTGTCCCATTGGCGACTCCCTAGACTCGCCTGAGCTTTCGCTCAAGACCTGGCTCGCGTCACCTGGAACAACCATCAAGAACTTCATCATCGCGAAGCACATCCCTGCTGAAAAATTTCTTCCGCACACCCGCGTCGTCTGTTTACCTGGCTTCACAGCGAGCGTACGCGATGAGCTGGAAGCACTCGTCAAGGTTGCCGGCCCAGAGGCTCTTAAGCTCGTCAGGTTCAAGGACGACCCTACTAACAGGCGCATGGTCTCTTCGTGGCCGTCGGCTTTTGATAACACATACCCTGTGAGCCTTGGCTTTGTTGTTGATGAAGGTGGAATGGAGCCTATTGTAAGGCAGTTCCAGAAGGACGTAGTTGCTGGTATCGCATAATTAGGAAGCTTTTACATGTAATTTATCATTGTTTACAGAAGTGTATTATTAAATTATTGTGTTTCTCAACGATAGTCTTAGGTCTGGCTGAGCCGCTGTGAGTTATTTCGACTGTGGCAATGGTTTGCAGCGTGGTCAACGCCTCGGTCCCAATCAGAGGGGCCAATCTTCCCAACATTTATGATTTCTTCTTCCTCTTATTGGATGCTTTCCCACCGGCATGGCGGTAAATCACATTTGAGCCCCACGCATCATAATACCCGTAACCCGGCGGCGCCTCTCGCGCGTTTTACTCAGGACCGACACCACTTGCTGACCTCCACGTTTCGTCGTCCGTGGTAGTGTATACATTCTACCAGAATAAAGAAGGAAACTCTTTCATCCTCCTTTTAGCACCAGCCTGCTAGCGACACCATTATTGACACCATGGCTGACCCCGTCGCTGAGAAGTCCGGCTTTCTGAAGATGTACATGTCCAACCACCCAGACACCCTGGTGGCTTATGCAAAATGGTTTGGGAAGGTCAAGGAGGTGATCACCAGTGCGGAGATGTCGGCTATCGACACCAAGGTGCGTCTCGATTAAACTCTCTGTTGTCGTTCGAATACTCACTCATACGACCAAACCGACACGTA
Source organism: Flammula alnicola (assembly GCA_015499995.1). NCBI lineage: Eukaryota > Fungi > Basidiomycota > Agaricomycetes > Agaricales > Strophariaceae > Flammula > Flammula alnicola. Next base: position 261,031 of record JADNRV010000032.1, read on the forward strand.
GAGTATGACCTTGACTTGCACATTGAAAGGAGGTGCAAAGAAGGAAGTGAGGGTGCCTATAGAACCTCCAATGTCTGGGTACGACGATGTGAAACCTCGTCTTCTCGAAATGAAGGCATTTGCGCAGGAGGGACTTGGAATGGTGCGTTTTCGATCACCACACCTATCTATTCGATTAACTGGATCCATGATAGATTAAAGCCCCCAAAATCACTACTTTCGAATTCCCCGGCCAGGCTTGGATATCCGGTGTCGTTGTCGGCTCGATATACTACCTGTACCTTTTCCAAGGATCGTCTTCACTGCTCGGCAGAGTGGCTAGCTTCGTGGTGTCGTATACAGGAGAGCGACCCATTGCCTACGCATTCTGGACCCTTGCTATCCTTCACTCGCTCGAGTCGGTTTATACCTTCAGTCTGTGCCGAAGACATTCGACAGGGTTTAGTCTTGGGGTGAGTTTCTAGTTTTCTTGCTAAATGTGCCAGGTGATTGAGCCTCCCCCCTCCCTTTTTTTAGACACTGTATATCTTCGCGACGCTGCTTTCTGGATTTCCTGTATGGTCCAATCTGAGAAAGAAGATCCAGGCCGCCCGCATCGACTCGGTCATGAAAATACAATAGACGATTCCCCTCGGTTTTATTTCGCGGTGTAAATGTGTATATTTAGGTGAGTGTTCATCAGACATATGATTTCTATTTCAAAAGCTCAACCTCTGCCTCAGTTACTTAGCTTTCGTGTTTCCTATATCTTCATTCCTCGACACGCGTCCACCACCAATAAGTTTTTCGAGAGTTACTATTCACCATCGGAGATGCTTTTCGAACACGTTCGAATGCACGCGCCTGAGGAAATCATTCACTCTCTGCAAACTCGTCCTTAGAAGTATTTTCAAGCTTTCCTACGAACGTTTGAACCCCTGCTACTACCTTGAACGACAAGGTTATTCAAGTTATCAGTACTCACTTGAAATCGTGACTAATTCCTGAGTCGGGAGTTCGGAATCCACGTCGATGTCGACATTGCATATAAATTTCGACTTCATTGAGTTGTAAAAATACTGCGGGCTGAGTACATAGGACTCAGTAGGAGTTGTTTATATTGGATCACCATTTTCCCTACATTAGTTGCACAGGTTTGGCGGTTGCGACATGTGCCATCAGTCCAAACCTTCATCTCCACCAATTACTATATAGACACCTGGCAAGATGTCTTCTTTTCTTTCTTTCGTCAGTGTGTGGATACATTCGCAAGAGGGGTGCCATAACAGTTCACTGCATGTCCTTTTCCAGTCTTTCTCCAACGGCTGCACGACCACGAATCACCGGAAATGACATCCCGGACGACATATGGCGCAATATTGCAATGTACCTACAACCACCCTACGCGTCTCGTCGGCATTTGTATAGACTCATCTCAGTCAACCGCACCTTCTTCCACGTCGTTCTCACTGCCAAGTATGGTGAAGTACGATGGATTATGCTGGACCGCGATTTCATACGTTTGCTGGAACGTTTACAGTAAGTCCCCAGTTTTCTTCATGACCACTCCTCGTTCTAAACTTCTTCGGCTGCTCCAGAAATCCTATCATAGCTGGATATGTTCAAACACTTTCCATTCGCGCATGGTTCATCGACTTCCTCTTGAAAAGAGATGCATTGCTCGATCCCTCTACCAAGGCCAAGGGTTGGATGAAGTCCTCCCTTAATAGCATCTTAGCTAAACTTCAACCAAAGCCGCTTCTAAAGCATCGACCCCCACGGGGCCTGGAGACAAAGCACAGCATAGGTAAACTGACGCGCGGACTCTCGTCGAAGGAGATTGTAAAATCTCTCATCAATGCTGTCAGCGGGATGAAGAACGTCACACAACTCAATTTCGAATGGAGGGATCTTCCCTTGAACAAGGACACTCAAATATTTCTAACCTCAACAAGGATGGCCTTTGATACAAGCTTGCGAAAATTAGTCTTGCGAGCCCAGATATCGAAATTCAAGGAACTCCTAGCAATCACCAACTTCGACAACCTTGACGAGCTGGACTTTCATTTTGACTATCGGAGTCAGGACGCAAATTCCAGCCAGAAGAATTCCGAAAAGATACCCTCAAGCCACGGCAATTTCCCTCCCGAAGTTGTGAGTATCAGAGACCCTGAGATTCAGGATTTATCCGACACCGTCATTCCATTTATCAACCATCGTCGATCTTATCTGCGATCTCTCATTATATCTTCTTCATCTTCCGTCGATCTTTCAGAGTTCTTCAGCGGCCTGCCGTCGTTGCCAGCTCTGCGACGGTTCGGTGTTCGGATAACCGTCAACGAACGCACGCTTTCCGATCCCTCAGGGATCCTTCACATCCTCCAAAGCCAACGATCTATCCTTCTTTACGTTTCTCTGGTCGCTGATTGGCCTGACTACACTACGTCTGCCTACACTGGTAGACGAGATGCTTTGACGCAGAAGAGACTACAATGGTCGACCATAAATGACAAACTCCTATCTCATCGAAGTTGTCTGTCGGGCCTCGAATCTCTCGAAATTCCATTTGTATCCCTCACGAAGACCATCCCCCTTCTCGGCAGATCTTCTGATACTCTAACTCGACTTTGCCTTATGGACTCTTACCTATCAGTCGAGGAAATCACTGCAGTCGTTGGGCTATTCGCGCATCGACCTTTTGAACTGCGTCATCTTCATATCGAAGTTGCTTTATTACATGTTCCTCTCATCGAGATGCTGGCGACAAGGTTGCCAGGTTTAGAGTCTCTGGTTCTTGTTTGTGAAACATTTCTACCTTTCATAACCGCAGTGAGTTGTTCATTGTTCGCCTTGTAACGCTAAAGATACTTATTCCATAATTTAACCACGTAGCTCAATCCTGAAAGTGTGGCCTTATCAGACTGGAAACTCTCCGACATTGGGATATATGTGGAGCGCTATCAACCTCCACCTGATAACGGGTTTCCCCCTCATGGAGTACATTCAGGGGCAGAATGCGAAATCATGCTCTGCATATCTAAATGGGTACCGAGTATCCGTACCATGAGGAATATCCTATTCCATACCTAGTCAAGTAATTATTTCCTCAAATTTGCGAAATAGGACTTCAGAATCTATGTTAGATATCTGTACATGTCCCGAATTCAATTATGCTTGTTTATCGTATTCGATAGTCAAAGAAGCTACGTCTTTGGTCAAACCTTCGACACCATCTGCTTCTTTTCGCGTGTTCAAATTGATGAAGCCCATTTCGCCTCTAAGACCTTCATAGAATTGGGGTGTCAAACCCGCCTTTTCCCTATCCTCAACGTTAAAAGGTCCTTTGACATCACCCCTCCATCCCTTTTTGACTTCTTCCCTGAAGGCAGAGACAGGATCGACGTTTCCCTCCTGGGCGCAAACCCAAGTAAACCAGCGATGACCTGAAGTTACGTGGGTGACTTCATCGGCATGAATGATCTCCATCACTTTCACTGTTTCGGTGTCTCCAGCTTTCCTGAAGCGTTCGATGGTGGCGGGGTTAATATCCAGCCCGCGTGCTTCGTGCACAAGATGGATGATGGCCAGACGAGACCGAAGGGAATGCGAGGTGACTGTTGCCGATTCCCAGAGCGATGCGTGGACAGGCATGCTACCGTACGGCGTTGAGGGCGAAATGGCTGCCAATCTTGATGTTAACAAGGAACTGGGAATCGATTCTAGAATTTAGTTCTGCGTAGCGTGATACACGAAGAGCAGAGCCTCACAAATGCTTCGATTCATCAAGGGCCATTTTGGTGAAATCCGAGAAAAATGCAGGTGGTAGGTTGGGATGCGTCGGCCCAAAACGTGCCATGATATCCCAGCTAAGCGAGAACCTTCAGTTGAAAAGGGGAAAAAAATCGAAACCAAATGATACTCACGCAAGGTCAATCCTAGACAGAACGGCACGAGGTTTAGACGTGACAATGGTTTGATATGGATAGAGAGACTTACGCCCATTGTTCAATGTTCGCAAGTGCATGCAACATCACAGCACGATTTTTCCTGCTTTTTACTTTGGCAGGGTCGACTGTATTTCTTGCAAATGATGCTTCTCGCGAAGGTACATCGGGTGGTCGAGGGGCACTAGTCGACTTGTTGCCTATGGATGTAAGTTTTCCTGTGCGAAAGAGGTGGATAGCATGTCGCGTTCGTTCCACCTGTCTGTCTAATCTAGACTTCGTTGATGTGGGGTGAAAATATTTGCATACCTTCAATGTGGGATTTGGAGTGTTGAGGATGAGAACGGCCCATTGCATGAGGGTAGTAGGTGCTCCGCTTGTGGGAACTATAGGCTCTTCTTCTTGGGGTTCCATAGGCGAGATTTTAGGAAGAGGGTTATGTACGGCAGGCGGAGGAGGATCCGCAAACTCTGCGGAGGGAGTGGCAGTCAATCATCCCAGGCATTCAACCTCGATAAAATGTAGAATACTTACCTTCAGAAACCGGCCGTAACTCGATTAAGCGCCAATTCTTTCCCCCCTCTGGCGTCTCCATGTAGACTTTCTCGAGACCGTCTTGGGGATCAATCTTCACTTCAACAGCATAAGTACATGCGTTCAAGCCTGTTTCGCTCTTTCCTGTTTTTAGGTCAAAGTCATATCTACGGTTTGGTAGTCAGTTCGCAAGTAAAAAACATGAAAGATGGAACGGACCTGTGCCATGGACAAACCGCAACAACTCCAGTATCACAATCTTCTATCTCTGCATGCGACATATCTGCTCCGAGATGCGGGCAGCTCGCCTCCATCGCGTAGATCTGCCTATCATTTGAAGGGATTCCTGCAGCTGAATCGCTAGTCTGGAAGCCTGTTTCCCCCATATCGGCATCATCCCCAGAGCTTGAAGGCTCGAACTCCCGCCCCGAGGAGAGTCTGAAGAGAATCAAAGAGTGATAGTGGCCTTCCTGAGATCGAAGGGTGAGGAAAAAACGAAAGTGGCTGAGCAAATCTGGCAGGGGTGCAATCCTGAATTCAAAGGGAAGATACGTGTATGTGGTCAGTAGTGGACTGCTCGGCCGAATCCATTGGATGGACTAACTAACTGTAGCTGTTCCATAGCTCGTAGTGGGAGAAGTTTCAATCGTACGCGTGAAGCTTTGGTGAAGTTTGGACTCTTGACGTTCATGTACATGTTTGGCTAGTAATCTAATCAACAAGGAACGAACATGGTACATAATTCTGGGGCAATTCCCTCGAGAAAACATTCTTGACAATTTTGTTATGACCTTATATGTTGTGTAGGAGTGAATATAATAAATGGGAGTACTATCTAGAACACAGACTAATACAAGCATACGATAGCAAGAGGTAAGCAGGAGAACAGACACTGATACTAAGAACCACATTTGAACATGCAAAAAAGTAGATATGACCACCAAAAAATAGCTTTGAAACAAAAACAGTGTCCTCAAAAGTAATGGTATCATAAAGGCAGGAACAACAGCACGAAAGAGTCCAAAAGCATTTGATACCCAAGCAGAAAGATTCACATCATAACCTGGGTGCCATGGAATATCCCGAAACTAGGGGGTATTGTTGCAGGATGCAAATTCGTAGGATAAGGACTAGAGCTAACACCGCTGGCCGGAGGCGAGGGAGATCCTTCAGGCCACGAGAATCTAGGAGAAACATCAGGACAGAAATATATTGCAACATGCTTTAAACATACCCCGGCATCATCATGGTTTGCCACCAGGCAGGATTCTTGAGTGCTTGCATAGTGGCGAGCATCTCCTCGTCCGAGAATCCGCCTCCATAAGTCATCTCGTAGTCGGTTCCGAATGAAATTTGGCCGGTGCCAGCGGCAAAAGTTGCTTCTGGCATGTATATCGGGGTCTCCAATACTTGATTCATAATGCCGGTTCCTGGGCCGAAGGTCTGGTCTGAAGATTGAACACTGCTAGCTGGACGCGACATTCCAGCTGAAGACAAGGTCGAGGCATTTGTCTGCGTACTGGAACCAATAATTTGGTTCTGAGGTGGAGGATTTGTCTGCAGACGACCGAGTGTCGCACCGTCACGTCGATGACGGGAAAGAAGGCCTGCGAGGAAGCGTGCATAGAGCTTGGGAGTGTGTCGGTCATCAATGGCAATCTTTGGCGAGCTCAATGTCTGAATCAAACGACCAATCAAGTCGAAAATCTCATTTTCTTGTACTTTGACGAGGAAGGAAGAAAATTCTGGCCGAAGAAGCTGAGGAGAGAAGTATTAGTCTAGGTCTCAGAATTAGGAGGGATGAAGCTAATAGGGTACCTTGAGAAGGAAGGCTGATGCAAAGGATGCGAACACGAAGTGACCTAGGACAGGACGATAAGTAGGGCGACAGTTTTTAAATTATACATCGAACACACCATCTGGCGCATAGCGCATATAGCCAGTTGGCGCCAAACTATCAATCATGTTCTCGATGACCGATTTCGCAGCATCCAAACACTAAGTGACGTAAATAGTTCAATCACAGGCAAAAACCGCACATCAGCGAGCAAAAGACGAACAGTGTTGAAAAAGAGGCTGTCTCCATCTTTGAATCCTCGTTGATATGCTTGCTGGAAGCCGAAGGAGAACATCACGAGTCTTGAATAACCCACGAGGCTAGGAGAACGCTGTCAGCAGGAGAGAGACGCACGTCTTGGTTTTCATTTTCACTTACAAAGGGAGCAAGCAGCATCGAAAGGCGCAGCTTGGATCTAAAGAAGACGGTACATAAGTTCCAGCCTTCGTCATGGGAGACACCGGTGTTATTTACCATTAGGATCAGAGTCATCCTTAAACCGTTTCGACCATTCCTCATGATACCTTGTCAGGTGCGCATCGTGCGTAAGTGTGACGTTTCTAAAGTCAACTTTCTATTGAGACAAGTTAGTGGAAGCACTCATTAGTTGACAATATGCATGCCTTGTTGAGGCCAGTGGGCGAAGAAGGGTCGCTGAAGATCTCATCATGGAATTTGGCAACAATCTGAAGGAGAGCCGAATATCCACATAAATGTACATCATGCTAATGACGAGTCTTTAGAAATGTCACAAATTGGTTCTGTACAATCAAAGCTTACATTAAGGTTGTATTGCGATTTCTTGTACCAGTCCTTGGCATTTCGAACGATGCTATTGGGCGGGGATGTCAGGCGAGGAACTATCAAGGGCAAGGAACGACTTACTAGTCCTCTTTGATGGTGGAAGGTTTACCAAACTGCGTGGCGGTAGAGCGATCCAAGTTGAAACATATCATCCACACCCGCGTTTTGTTCAGGATCTCGCGTTCCTGATTCTCTGATTGAGGCTTTGCCGTTGATACTTGATGGAGATTGAGATCAGTTGCAATTCTAGAGGCTCGATTTAGCGTTTTGAAACTGAATTCATATTATGAACACACCTGATGGCAAGACCAGTGTATAGCCAACTTCGATCTTCCTCCCATCTCCGTGCTGGGACAGCATATATGCTCATGAGAATATACGCCTGGCACAACTCGACAGACTTCCAGCCATCAATCAACGCGTTTGCAGCCGAATGCTTTGCAAAATGCATGGCGATAGGGTATATCTCCGACTTCTCAGCATAGTATCTCGATGAAATGGCGCAAACTAAAAACGTGATCAGTATAGACAACTCTCATGCAAAGATAATCCTGTTTCTGTACTCACTAACTGTGAAAAGGAAGGGACATCTTGCGAAAGTCGAGGCAGGGGTATGGAGCACGGGGTCGAGGAGTGATATGAAAGGCTGTCGTAAAGGTGTCAGGTACGGTTATCACGAGGTATGAACCAAAAATATCGTACATTGACGCGGTCATAGAAACTGCGAAACCGTGTTTAGAGTTGAAACTTAAGACTTTAAATAATGTGGCATACATTTGGAAGAGTTTCTCGACATCCTCTGGCTTTACCAGTCCGTGGACCAAAATTTCAGGCGCACTATGTTGTTCAATCAACGTTGCCCTGATTCCAAGATCTGTGGCTGGTCCTAAAAAATAGCCGAGTCAGTAATTCCTAACCTCAAGGCAAATATAACCTACCTGGCATGAAGTATGTTTCGTTAGCCACCCCCTGGAATTATACCCATTAGCAAAGAGAGATAAGGATAGCTCTCTAGTACACGCACGACGTTGTCATCATTGAGGTCTTCCTCAGTAAGACGCGCTTCCTTTGTGCGATCCTTCTTTCGATTAGCCTTGCTGTTACTCAAGCTCAGGTCTGCAATCAACCCAAGAGGCACATGGGACTCGGGCAGTGCCGACTGCAGTTTATCGTCCTCTTGAGAGGCTTCCTCGCCATCAGCTTCGCCAGCTTTTGCGGACGCAGCTTCATAGTGCCGGCCCTGTGTGCGCTTGCTCTCTGATTCTTGTTCCGAATCCTCTTCGACCGCATCCAGGTTGCGAAGGTCGAGGAAGGCCTGAGGACCACCCTTCTTGCCCGCATCGCGAACGCTCGATTGCAAACGATCCAACCAAGCCAAAACATTTCTGTTGTTATGATCCGAAGGAGAAGTTGCCATGCGGTAAGATGCGATGGACAAGGGCGTAGCAATGTACGGATTGTGAAGCTGAATAAATAAATAATCGTAAGTAACGGAGAGGCAATAAGAAATCGAAGCTATGACGAACCTGCTTGAGAAGTGATTCAATGATGGCATCCTTCTGCCTAATTTGCGCCAAAAGGTATTCCCGCTTGCTAATATTGGGAGAAAAGTCAGATGACGGCGCAGGAGAAGGATAGCGAGAAGACGCGGGAGAAACAGAAAGAGTCGACGTCATCGATGGGGACGCAAGCGTCGCAGATGTCGCAGACATCGCAAAGACAAGAGCTGAAAAGGCGGGTACGAGCGAACGAGCGAAAAAGCAGCTTCGAGAAGCTGGTATATAAAGGATGCTGCCCCTATCTCTGACCGACCCATCTGAAATCGTCATACTGTCCAAAATCAGGCCCCGCGAACAGAATCGCTCCGAAAGACCAAGAAGATGGATGTGTAGAAGCACGGAATGAAGGCGAAAAAAACATGGCTCGAACACGAGGTGACACTCACTTTGGCGCAGTTCTCGGTCTACGTCCTTCGACGATGCAGACGTGTCCACCCGACTTGCACCGCTTGCATGTATTTTCATGCCTCGGAAAGTCACATTTCATCTGTTACCCGGTACAAGTGGCAATACCGGATATCAAGCAGAAGAGCATTAGGATACAGTCAAAGTTCGGATCGGACGGACGATATTTTGGATGATCCATAACGGATAGGGTGATAAGCGCGTAAAGGTACCACAACACAATTGTGGAAAGACCATGTCGAGACAAAATCGCGGATGGACCAGCGGAAGCGAAGACCGACGAGGAATAGTGATATGTAAAAAAAGGTAAACAAATGAGCTATGTCAGTGATCAGAACACGCAGCAAGACAGAAACAGCTTCGGTGACGGGATGTATGGTGTCAAAGAAGAGATGTCGGCATACCTTGAGTTTCTTGCAATGTGTACATGCCCCGGGACTTCAGAATTGATAACATCACAGGACAATTCCAGATCGCCATTGAGGAAAAGTGTCATGGTCACACGTTCCGTGGGGCAAGGTCCAGATCCCACATCCGGCGGGGAAAAAGAGCGGAAGGAGGTGGTCAATCCAACACAGCAAAAAAGCCGTCGTACATTCCATTAAGGTCGAAATGAGCCGCAGTTGGAGTTTGAGGGGAAGGCGGTGTAAATCACGGAGGAAAAATATACCGATGACAGAGAAGACAGGCCGCATTTTTGTGGACGCGAACAAAAAAAAAAAAAGGATGATGACGCAGGCGAGTCGGAGGCGGACGAACGAGCACACAGCATACAGGTGATGACGCCACACAGATGAGTTGTTCATGCGCAGCGATGATGCCGACGAAATACAGACCGCGATAGAGAAACGATATTGCCGAGCCGACATCGAGCAGTCAATTCCGTACCGGGAAGCGTGTGAACAGGGTTCAATTGGCAAACACGTCCCATGAAGAAATTAGCCGGATTGTATATGTCGAGGGACGCCACCCGAGTCGTTGATGCAATCCGAGTCCGTAGGGTGTCCGGAAGAGAAACCGCCAATGACGATTGAAGGCCGAATTTCGACGACGGGTGCGGAGAATTTCCACGTCATTGGCAATAACATTGGCCGAACCGCAGTTGACAGGACAAGGGGGGGAATCAAGGAGAAGATATAAAATAACGAGATCGTCAGCTCAATGGAACAGCAACACGGATACGAAGCAAAATGAAAAACGCGACCTTCGTTCTATTCTTCAAGTCACCTCGAAGGTGATAGAAGTCTAGGAAGAAGTACGCATCGACTCCGACTCGTAATCATGTGGCAAGTGGGCTCCACAAAGGTTGGCGCATTGGCGCAAGCGCGAACGATACAGAACGAAGAAAGTAACTTGGAACTCACAGTCGAGATTTCTCTCTCTTTCCTCCCCTCCCAACCACGCCCAAGCCACCCAAGCCAACACCAATGCCTCCACTCATTCCCAGACCAGAACCATCATCATCATCGCTATCAGAATCACTGGCTCCATCATAACCTCCGCCGAAGCCCGACCACTCCGGGCTGTCATTCTTCTTAACCCTCTTGCGTTTTGCGCTGGTCTTCTCGGGTTGAGGAGGGGAGGCGTTCGGCGCAGACTCGACAGTCGTCGCTGGAGGTCGCTTGAGTGGAACCGTCGCCGGTGGCTTTGTCTGCGACGGGCCAGCCTTATTTGCAGTAATGCTGGCATTAGGAGGCACGAATTGATGGGTCGGCACCACGCCGGCGTTCGGGTTTTTGGTTTGATAGATGACTTCGTTATTCCACGACTTCGGAGGTGGAGAATGGAGGATGATGGATTAGACTGCGAAGCCTGTGTTGCATGTTCAGGTTGGTTGGGCTGCGGTAAATATCTCAGAGACTGGGTCTGCTGGAACTGGAGGTCTGCAATGAAGCGTTGTTGGGTTTTTGTTGGACCTGTCGAGTGGGTTGGACTTGTGGCTGCTGTGACTGAGCTTGGTGCGCGAAGTGTTGATGCTGTTGCTGCTGCTGTGACTGTTGTTGCTGCTGCTGGTACAACGGATCGGGTGAGTTGGAGTAGGAATGAAGTGACGGGTCGGGCGTTGAAGTATGATATGAATGGCCATGCTCGGGGGTGGACGCAGAGCTGTCATTGACTGAAAGCAAATCAGGATAGAATGTAGGATATATGTCGCTAGTGTGAGCTTGATATGTAGTGGTCTCGCTGAGCCCGCCGACATTCGATTGTGTAATGGTCCGGAAGATGATCCGCCGTACTGGCTCATTGAGCTTGAAGAAGCAAATTGGCCTTGCATGAAGCTGTACGGATTCTGCACCTGCACCTCTTGCTGAGAAGTGGAGAGAGCTTCTCGTCGGTAGGAAGGTTGAAATCCCATTTGCTGAGGTTGCTGCTGTTGGCTACCATACGTGTCAAGCCATTGCTGATACTGGCCATGGATGGCCCCTTGCTGCAGGGAATTGTCGTCGGCGTTGTAAAAGGTGGAGGTAGGACCAATCATGGATGACGAAGATGCAGAAGCCACTTGCTGAGAGCTTTTGATATCGTTGACTGGGGCTCCAGACGAGGGGTAATACCAAAGATTATTGGCTGGTACACCGTCTGAGATGGGGGCCGGAAGTGAGGTGTGGTCGCCTTGAGGTAGTTTATGGTTAACTGGAAATCTTCTTCTAAATTCGCACCAAGACTTGCCTTGGATAAAAGTGCCTGAAGATGGGCGTGAATCATGGCTTTCTCGGGCGCTGGGGTTCAGGGACTTTGAAGCCCCGGAGACGCCTCTTCCTGGCGCTGATGGATGCATGGTGCAGCTATGATTACAGCGGAAAACGATGAGTATAACAGGTAGTTGTTTAGCCGTGCATCCTGGAACATGTTCACACCTTTTGTTAATAATATTTCGTCCTTCGGTGAATTTTATCGACCGACGGGGCTGGATGGTAGGCAAGGAAGGAGTCGTCCGCGTGAAATCCCTGTCTGTTGGCCAAAGGGATCTATCCGGCCTCCTTCTTGTACTTCGCCCCAAGTTTAGGGCCAATTCCGCGCCAGGAATCTGTACATACTAGCCATATCTGACTCATCGTTCTCTAATCAACGAAACAACCCTCGGCATGTACCTATCAATAAGTTTGAGACCCTACAATTGAATTTCACATCATGATCGGCCAAAAGAGAACCTCGACAAAAGCCACCGCAGCCCGCGTTGCAATTTCCCATCACCCTCCGACTCAGAAATTCGAAGAATGACTTTTGCCTCGAAAGCCTATCACAGAGGAAAGTCTCTTCCTGATAGTATTTAAATGAATACCACTTGCTTTTCAGATGCAGTGGCTGTGCTCTCATTATTTCCAGACATCTTGCACAATCACTATCGGAACACACGTGTACCAGCGAAGGCAACTCATTCGAGGAAATCTTCGCATTCCATTCATCTCGTCTTTTGAATTTCAGTTTTGAATTCTAACACACGGGGTCGCGAGTTGTATTCTCAAGTTTCAGAACAACTTTATCCTTTATTGTCAAGAAGTTAACATAACCTGACATAAAACATACGCAGGGTCAGCGCTGGCCGTCCACCCTCTGATCATAATCTCGGAGGTATGTAACTGGTCCTGAAAAAGGACATATCCATCTCACCCCGTCTCCTCCCGTTCTCTAGCAAATGGTTCTGGATGAGTCATTAGCGCTGGCTTTGCGAATGAGCGCGCTACTGCTTATCTTCTAGAAGTCCACGCGGCAGGCCATCATCACGCTTAAAGTATGTATCTTGGGCGCGACATTGCGTCAGTTTCGCCGCGCCGACAATCATTGGGACTGTCCGCTAAACAAGGTCCGTCACTTTCCTTTGTCTCCCTTTTACAAATTTCTCATGCTAAATGACATTTCGAAATGGTAGTCTGTCCGAGTCCATGCGATATCCGGATACCCCACGACACTTGGGCAGTATTCAAAATCCTTGACGGTAGCGCGATAAACATACCCTGGAAATTACGAGCGCTGGGCTAATTCTCTTGGGCCCAAGCCTGTGAGTACTGTGAGTCGCAAGCGCCGAACTTATTGTAAGTGCCACTGAGCAATGATGTGAACACAGGTTGAACATGACATGACAACCAAAAATATCTAAAATTCGCAACCTCGCCGACGAACACCTTCCGTCAATGACCGCGCTCTGCCATAAGGCTTTCCAACAACAATCCCGCCCCACACGGCCCTTGCGACTATGTGGATGCAGGTCTGTGCAGGTCACTGGCGAGTTCTTTTCGCTTTTCGTTTTTTTTTTGGAGCGAATATTCGCCCGTGCGGTCTTCTCCATTCGGTTAAAATGAGGCTTAAGAAAACAGAAGAACCCACACTACTCCGTATATCTTCTCCAGCGGTTTTTGTCCAGGGAACCATTCCATTCCAGTTGTACCATACGCGACAGTTTCTCTGTCACTTCCTATTGAACTTATGTCCAAAAAATTCATAGCTGCTGCCTTCCGTGGAGTAGTGGCCCACCATTCGGACCCACCGACCCACGTAGGGACAAGGCCAGCTGAAAAGGTCCCGTCGAATTCCTATGATTAATGAACGTTAATGAACTTCGACCTGGGAAATGCTGATACAATACACTAAAATAGTAAGCTCTCTAGCCGGCTATGCTGGGAAGACCATGATTGACGTATAAGTATAATCTTGAGAAACCCTCCAGGCGCACTTCCTCCCTTGAATTAAAAATCGGAACTAACTTTAGGGCTATTAAGGATTAGCCCATCCATGAGATCATCGAGGCAGGAGTAAACAGTGATCGTTGAACTGCTTTGGATATGTAAGGAACAAAGTATTATAGAGCATGGCTGCTCATCAGGAGTGCGAGTGATCATGGCCACATGCCGCGGTCGATAACAAGGGACTGATCAGTGTTCGCGAAGAACCGAGGATTAGGTCTACCTTATATATTTCTTGTCCACTCGTGCTATCAGCGGATACTGTCCGTACGTTCAATTCGAAGTCTCTGACCACGGCTACTCCTCCACCGGTAGGCAGCCCACTTGCCATCGGGTCGGTATAATAGATAGGGGGCTTGCAACGTGTGTTTTCAGTGTCTAGTATTGAGGGCTTCTGCGAACAGTTTTATTACAAGTGCTGTGAGCGATTCCTCTGCAATGCCGTTGCTTAGCCGGCGCATCTTAGGCGTAATTGTAACTTGTAAGGACAAAAGTAAAGTGACTATTAGTAATACCTTTGACTAGCCAATTGATGGTGGTGGACGTCTCTCGTGATAGGGAATTGTCATCCGCAGTCTGGAACGGATTGAACCACGGCCGAGCTAAATAAATAAATTTCGAATAACGCTCATCCTTTGCGTACAGAAAAACGCGTTTTAAATAGATACAAGACGAATTTCACTGGCACAAACGATATGTCCACGGCAGCCGGCCGAACGCGATTCCGTGTGGCGCACTGAAGGGAAATAAACGTAAAAATATCGCCTTCCGACGCACTGTTCACCCTTTGTAAGACTTATTACAACATCTAGAATTCTCGTTTGACTAAAGTGGGGAGGACTTACGAGAGCTTACAAATTTTCCTCTGTTAACGAAGGGCGAAACTTCAAAGAGACAGAACGTTTATCGCAGTAATTTCTTAAGGCCGCGGCGTCCTCGTGGCTCGGAGAGATTGGTAAAAACTCGGTTCGGCCTAGCATATGTGATGCCGTTGACGCGTAGTAATGCGCACTGACGCGCCCTTCTGAACCCTCGTGGTGCATATGGAGATGATATCTGTGGAGAAATTTCCACTTTCTTGGCTCCATTGCCATCGGCGCTCAGTGCAAAGTGTCCAAGAGAAGTATCACAATGCAGTAGTACAGTATGTATCTGGAGCGGAGGCAGTACTGAGTACGGAACTTGCGGTGATGGGGATGTCGCGACGAGCGTGGCGCCATTACTTAAATTAGCGCGCCGCGTGACTGGAACAATCACGTGACCTAAATAACACTCGGTGGCTAAACGAAATTGAATGTTTGACTATCTTTCACTTTCTTCCTCATCCCTCTCGATAGTCTCAAGAAAAACCCATCACGCTAGCCAGATGATGACTGTACGACGAACCGCGACATGAAACATAATCGCGCCAATTTCGATTCGAATTCCCGTACAAAAAACACTTAAGCCACTGGCACAAGCGTCTTTTCGGAGGCTGACTTTCTCAAGAGCCAAGGGCTCAGGCCGCTAACTCAACGTTCAGATACATGTGTGATACATAAAATACAAAACTATGATAGTGTAATAAGTGTACAGGTGGGTTCCATGCTTTCGTAAAATAAGCTGTCCATTAAATAGTCCTCTGATAAATAGTCTTGACCTTCTAGGTCGCGGGCAACGCTGCTTCATCCCCAATACAATCCCCATGCAAGCATAAATGAAGGATATCGGCGCCTCAGCTTCTATACTCGCCACTCGGTGCGCTTGCGCATATTCTTCGTGAGGGATCCGGCTTTCCGCTGTTCGGGTGGGGGAGGGGATTTAAGAGAAAAGGTCCTTAGGCGCCTGTCTGGAGAGTCAATCTCCATTGTGTCGTCAGTTTTCGAGATACTGGGATTTCCGAAGAACAGGGGGTTGAAAGAGAATCCTGCATATGGGCCTGGGTCTAGCTTCCGGATTGGGGACTTCGTTGCAGATGAAAGGGAAATCGACGACTCGCGACGAGTGGGAAGTTTCAAGGGTGGCAAAGGCGCTCGGTTCTCCTTTTCCCCGACTCTCTTCGTCGCCGAGGTTTCGTGGAAAGAGGATTTTTCATTGGGAGAACGGTCGCCGCTGGATCCGACGCAGGTGGATGTCGACATACTTGACATCTGCTCCAGATCGGACCCCGACAAGGTCTCTGTGTCCTCGTTTTGGTACGGTCCAGGTGCATCCGTCGAAGTAGGAGGTTGGTCCAACTGCTCGTCGAGAGCAGCAGCTTTACGTTCAACGGCAGACAAACGCGCGATCAGCTCGCTTTCCTGGTCGTTCGAGAGGTCTTGCTCAACAAGCCGTGCTTCCCGAGCCAACTCCAGCCGTTCCACCTCCTTTGTCAACCTGCGACACTCCTGACGCCACTCTTCGGCCAGCTCCTGGACCTCGCGCTCGTGCTCGGAACGGAGTGAGATGACTGCCTGCTTGCATTCCTCCGCCTCAACGATGAGATCTTTCACGAACTCCTCTGTTAACCTCTCTTTCCTCACATCCAAAACCATCTGCTTCGCAGCGCGTGTGACAGCCATCACCCGAGACCGCTTGAGTTGCTCGGCCTCCGTCATCAAAAGATCGATTTCCTTCTGCTGCTTCCAAATATTGTTCGACAAAACAAGTCTATCGCAAAATGCCTGGAATGCGTTCGAGGAATTTGCGTCCTTCATTGATTCGAGGTTTTTCCGCAAGCTCTTGATTTCTCGTTGTTGTGCCCATATTTTATTCTGAAGCAAGAGGCGCTCGCAAAACGCCCGGAAGGGATCGCTTATTTCAGCGGGGGTATTGGATCTCGTCCCTTCCCCAGGTCTAGCCTTCGGAGAATTGTCGAACTCTTGTTGGGAGTTATACGCAGTTAAGCGTCGTCGATGGAAGGTGAAGTTCTTCTGCTTCTGGAGCATGCGGACGAGGTGGTCAGAACGCGCCTTCTCGGTCGACAGCCTCCTCTCGAGTGCTTGAAACTTGACGAGCGCTTCCCGAACTCGATTAATCAGCTTCTGGATTTCCACATCACGTTCATTTAGTTGAGCGGGCTCGAGGACTGGCTTTGGGCGTTGTGATAATCGGACGGCGACATCAATGGCGATCAACACCAGACAAGGTGGGAGAAGATACATGAGGGAACCCGCTTTGGGCGGGTTGGAGGAGATAAATGCCAGCTGCTCCGTGAAGTTGCGGCCGATAGCGATTGGGTCAACCATCCGCGTTGAGTCGTTCATGTTGGCGAGAATGTAGTAAGGGCGATACAATAGTTTGTGAGCAAGGGGTATCCCTAAGAAATGTGGGGCGTCGGTCGCTGCCCAATGTGGCGGATCGGGGCGAACTTTTGAAGAGGTGTTATTGTTTTGCAGGCTTCATTAAAATACAAAAAGCCAGCCACGCTATCCGGTTTTGCGGTGTGACAGCCGCATGTAAACCTCAAGTTCACCCTCCTGTGATTATCTGGAGAGAAAATCCATCAATCAGTACGTGTTTCATCCACCTGCACCCTTGAATAGATGTAACTCTAATCCTGTCCACCTTGAACAGAACACGCGTTAACCGCGAGGCGTATTAACGTCACGTGACATGTACCTCGATCTTGTCCATGTCATGCGATCTAATCTAATCTTGCTTTAAATTTCGGAGCAGCTGATGTACGTCGGATGTTCGTATATTGTATCTCTGCGAGACGATGCCAAGACGATGGTCAACACGCATTTCGGAGACAGCCTTGGATATACACATTTCGAATCAAATTTCAAGCGTTGAAGAGTCATCTATCGGAAAGGATGCTTCGAAGGCATCCAAGATGAGTTCCTTCTCAACAATCACATCGACCGAATGTTAGCCAAGGCTTCGATGTCTCTTCGACCGACGTCTTGGCCAACTAAGGTCAGCCTAACTCTTCCTCTTCGCCTAATCACAGTCGCCACTCCTGAGTTGATTACTTAGTTCGACCCTACAAAGATAAAGGTATCAGATGCTTGTTGCCTAACAACACTCTTTGTTCCTCTACATGCGAAGTGCCATTGGTCCTAGTCACCCCTCGCAGCTAGTTTTCCATAAAATGAAGCAACTGCTCCGGACTGACCTAGATCCAGATTTTGCGTCCTATTTCCAGCTGAGAGGCCTCGATACAACACGCTACAGCTTAGAAATCACCGGTGTTAGCCTCTGTGTCATGTTGAACACACAAGTACATGGATCATGCCGCGAACGAAGCGAACTCTCCGTGCCGACTTCGTGGAGGAGACATGTCAATGATCCACCGCGAGCCAACCATTTTGTTCTCTGGTTCGGATGCGAGGGCGTGTACCAGATTGGAATTGTTAACACCCAAGGTGAAGTTGTCCCGCACCCATAACTAACAGACGATCCGGTGGCGCAAGGATCGACGGCACCAATTGCGTGGAAATGAAGACTATGCCATCCGACGAAGACTTTGGCTGCGTCCTCCGCGAGTTCAACATAAAGCTGTGTACAACTATTGGGCAGATTCTCTGAATGATTATCCACAAGAAGGTGGATATGTACCAGTTCACGCAAGTCGACAAGGAGCATGCAGATGTCGCGGGTGGATAGTAGATTTTGCTGCGGCGCTTGAGGCCGAATCTTTCGTCGGACTACATAGGCTACGCAGAAGATGTCCGCTATTTCCTGACCATCTTCTACCGGCGCAAATAGGAGCAATCTCCCACAGGAAAATATGTGTATACGACTTGGGGACCCGCAACACAGTTTCCGAGCGCAAAGACCAGATATTTCGAGGAGGTCCGAGAGGAATGTGAGGATATATATTGATTTGATTGTGTTGGTTCGGAAGCATGAAAATGTGATCGTGGCTGTGCCCTATTATTGAACACGTAGCCACGTCGCGTTTTTCTCCTCCCCCCATCATGGACCTCCTTCACTCCCAGCTCCGCATCATACAAAACCGCCTGTCGTTTGTGGCTACAGAGCCTATAAACTGGAAACTTTATGTCCAGGCATTCGCGTGGTCTGTAACGTTTTTTGAGTCGTATCTCTTGTAAGCGCCTCTTTCTAAAATCGTCAAATCGTCACCAATTCTGTCCCACAGAATTCGTCAATATCCTTTGTACTCCAAAACTGCACCACCAGAGGTTCTTGCAGAGCATTTTGATCCGGGGGTGTTTGAAAAGTCGCAAAGATACGGCAAGGACAAAGCAAAATTCGCTTTGTTCTCGGGTTTCTACAAGCAGCTAGTGGAGTCTCTTCTGCTGCAATACGGATTCAATGCCTGGTCTTGGAGCGCTGCAGGAAAGCTGATTGCAAAATTCGGGTATGGACCAGAATATCAGGTACGAGCTGTTCAGCGAAGGGGCGAGAGAATTCCCTGACGTTCATCATAGATTCTGCAATCCGTCGCCTTTGTCTTCATCATGTTCTTTGTATCGTCCCTCCCAACTATGCCTCTGCAAGCATACGGAACATTCGTGCTGGAAGAGAAACATGGCTTTAACAAGACCACGCCCAAGCTTTTCATCACTGACCTTCTCAAAGGATGGGGCTTGGCATTCGTCCTCGGCGCTCCTTTCCTTGCCGTATTCCTCTACATCTTCCAATGGGCTGGAGACCGCTTTGTACCCTGGTTGATGGGATTCATGTAAGTTGACTTGACCGCGATGCGCATATTTACTAACAGCCCGACAGGATCTCTTTCCAATTGATCATGGTTATCCTGTACCCGACCGTGATCCAACCGTTCTTCAACAAGCTCTCACCTCTGGCCGACGGTGAATTGCGTACGAGGATCGAGTCTCTCGCCGGTAAACTCAAGTTCCCTCTCAAGCACCTGTACGAAATCGACGGCTCTAAGCGCAGCTCGCACAGCAATGCCTACTTCTTCGGCTTGCCTTGGGTCAGTGTTATTACGTTTCCACTGCGCATGTTGTTTGCTTATGACGACAATAGAGCAAACACATTGTCATTTTCGACACACTCATCCAACAGAGCAAGCCCGAAGAGGTCGAAGCCGTTCTCGCACACGAGCTTGGACACTGGTACTACCTCCACCCAACGAAGCTGATGGTCATCTCCCAACTGCACACCTTTGCGGTGCTCGCTCTGTTCCCTGCATTCCTGCATGCGCCTCCCGTGCTGCGGTCATTCGACTTCCCCAAGGAGGTTGCCGCGCAACCGCCCACCATCGTCGCGTTCCTCCTGTTCCAGATGATCTTGACACCCTTCGAGTCGGTCGTGAGCATCTGCATGAACGCTATCAGCAGGAACTATGAATACGCGGCAGACAGATTTGCGGTTGAGCTCCAGGATATGGTACACGACGAGAAGATGAGCGATATGGGCGATCGTCTCGGCCGTGCGCTCATTTCGCTCCATGTGAAGAACCTTTCGACAGTCTGGGTTGACTGGCTGTACGTTTTCATCCCTGTTTACTCTCGCACTTGGTTACTGACTTTATTTGTGCCTTGTAGATATTCGGCATACCACCACTCGCATCCTACTCTTACAGAGCGGTTGAAGGGCCTCGAGTCCTTCCAAGCTAGACGCCAGAAGAAAGCCCAGTAAATCCTCCCAGTCGCCGCCATATTCCCTACCCTATACAGCTGCAAGGCAGAAAATTTCAATCAGTCGTCTCGCGTCTGGAATGTAATGTTGACGGAACAGACGTTCATATACATACCTACTTTTGTTTACGGTGACATCTGGGTACAGGTTTCATTCTCGTCGCTGGGTGTTTGGTGTTTGATTTCATGTCCCAACGTCAGTATTCAATGATAACCCGCATTGCTATGTTCTGTAGAATATGGATACCTGTATTGGGGGATAACATGTGTTGCAATACTTATCTATTTCAACACGAGACATCGAGCAAAGAGGGGAAGGGTTCATCTGCGACACGACAAAGGCAATGCACACCGCACCATGCACATATTCTTTGGCACATTCGTCTTTGTGTATTTATGCTTTCAAAAGAATTGGGTTGCAACTACGTAAATAAATTGTAGAAAGGGTCGCGGTGATCGAAAGGAAACTTGGTCCCCCATCTTGCCACTCACTTTCATACTTTATCCAATACCGACGCCGCTTCTTCACTAAGTATGGACCGAAACATATTCAACATGAGAGATGAGGTATACCTGATATTCCTTAAGAGTCGCTGATGCCGGCATTCACGAGCATCCGTTTTATTTCACAGGAACACTTCCCCACTTTCGCTGAGCTTCCGGAGGACGACGACATTGATCTGCGGTATTACGACGACCCCTCCTACGGCGTCACCGGACCCATCAAACATTGGTGCCTCCTCGTCGAGATTGTTGAGCAGATCCCATACCTGCGGCCCATGTTCACAGTCAAAGACAAAGCTGGCAAACAGTTCCTCGTCGCGTTTTACTTGGACAACAACATCGTTCAGCCTAAGATATGGGAGAAGCGTTGCAAAGTTGGGGGGGTTATAGCCCTCATGTATGCGACTAGTCATTACTTCGCGGATGGCCAGCATGGTGTTCGAGTCGAGGAGGTGGAGAATATCAAGGTACGTACCTTCTCTTCTTCGTGAAATGAGATGGATATTGACCGTTAATGGAATCTCGAATAGTTCCTTCCTTGCAGCTTAGACTCGCTATTGCGCGTTGGAGACGACCTCGACAAACCGGCCGACAACAAGTGTGGCTCATGCAGAAGTCCTGCCGCTGGCTTGCAATGCTCGCGTTGTTCTGTTGTCAAGTATTGCGGAAAGGTCCGTAATATCCTCTCTCTTTTTCAGGCAGCTCAAAGTATTTTAAATTCTTCAGGACTGCCAAACGCGCGACTGGAAGATGCGACACAAGAACGAATGCGTTGTTATCCAACAGGTGGCTGAATGGATGGGAAAGGATTGGGAAGATTTCGATGAGTATTGGATGGACTAGATGCCAGACGTCCACTAATATTTTTTTAAATAACCGGATTGCATGTCTTTTGTTCCCTTCGCGAATTGCCAAAATAATACAAAAATAATAACGCGTCGACAAGGCGTCGACGCGTCAATTAACCCAGTCAGGTGGGGATACCCTCAGCCAATCAGCGCCTGTCTATTACGCGGCCAGGTAGGGCCAGGTCAAAAAGTCTTGTTGCTGACTGTTGCTTAGTACAGCTTAGTACCAATCGCTTCTTTGAAGCTACTAGGAGCTTTGTATGTCATTCTCTAGCTTTTATTCGGGCTGTTCAGTATACCATCAACTCTTTTACAAAGTCGGAATCCCAATCGAGGTAAGAGCCAAAAAGTTATATATATCCCAGAAACATTGTAACTAAAACCCCATTGCGTTCTAGTTCGATATTATGACTGAGACGAGCGAAGATGGCGTACCTGCGAGTGGAGAGGTGCTTGAGTGTGCAACTCAAGGCTCTTCTACTACGGTCCATAATGAGGCTGAAGATGCGAAGACAGATAGCCCTGGATCGAACACGGATAGCTCAACAAATTGCCCAATCGCCTCCTTGCCTCAGGAACTATTGGCGTTCATTCTGGATATGGCCCGCAGCGACACAATACCCGTAAACGAAGCAGGGGCACGGCCGCTGAAGGAGATATTGATAACCGCTTCGCAGGTCTCAAGCTTCTGGCGGTTCGTCGTACTAGAGAACCCCCTGTGGTGGTCGTGTATCACGATAACGCCTCCGTGGAACCTCGACGAAATCGAGACCTATTTAAAGAGATCCCAGCAATGCCCTCTCGATCTTCGAATATACGTGCACCTAAACTACCATACCATCCGCGATGAAGATACCCCTTTACCACCACTTCACGACTATCAGGGCCTTCGCGATATTTTATACCCTCATTTTCATCGCTGTCGCATCTTTCACTTCCAAGGAATCTTCAACAAGGACGTATACCTCCCATTCTACTTATTAGAGCCACTGCTCGACATGGACATGCCATACCTTGAGGAATTTACCTTTGACGGCGAACTCCTTCATATCCCCAGCAGTTTCAAGCCCGTGCGAAAGGCGATCTTCTCTTCTGCTCCACGCTTGCGGGATATTCGACTTGGGGGGATCGGGTTTTTGAACTTCTCCCCTCCTCTATCTTCAGTGACGACACTACACCTTTCGAAGGCAATGGACAAAGGCGATTTAACCTTCCAAGAGTTCGGCAGCATGCTGGAGGCATGCCCGTGCTTAACTTCCCTAACGGTATACGACGACCTCTTGAGTCATTGGTCTGATGACCTAGAGCTCACAGGTTGTAATGTGCCATTACTTGAAACCCTCTGCATCCTTGGCAACATGCTATCGGTGTCAGAGCTGCTCTTGTTCCTGTTAGCTCCAAAGCTACGAGAACTCGTCATCGCACCGATCGTCGGTGGAGATTTGACGCTGCTCCTTTCACGTCCTCGATCTTTCCACCAATCCCATTTTCCTCTCCTCACATCCCTCACCTTGGCACCTGCTCATCCAGAAGCATTCGAGGCTGTTGCGAGTGCATCCACTTGCTTCCCAAAGGTCGAGCTTCTAATTCTCGCCAACGTTTATTTCGCACAATTTCTAGATGTCTTTCTGGAGGACAGTGTCGTCTTCCCAAACCTCCACGACCTTGCATTCACGAGCATTGACAAATTCATTGCCAATGAAATGCCTACCGTGTATGCATTCCGTCAATCACGGAATGTACCGCTCAGGACTATGTTTGTGGATACGGCCTCCATTCAGAAACTTTCTTCCCATAGACATCCATGGGATGATTGGAGTCGTATTAATGTTGTGGAAGCTAACCTATGGGAACGCCAACGGAGGAGAGCATTGTATAGCAACGTAGAAGACCTTTTTGTCGGTAGACCGTTTGATGAATAGTGAATATTCCGATTTTTATGTTTCACAACAGAGGGACATAGGGGTGGTGGAGAACAAACGAAAGGTCTACATGTTACAGTGTAAGTTACAGCCACCCCTACTCGGGCGCACATGACTATTGTGTACCATGATTTTCAAGCCTATATCAAGCTTCGAAGCTTCATAGATCAGACTGTGGTATAAGTAGTAGATTCGCGCCTAGATCACCCTCAAAGATATATATCCGACATGGTCTTGTTGGCCAATAATTCACTTCACTTCGTCCTTCGTTGCTCTCCGTCGTTCTGCCCACTCTTTCAACCTTTTCCGTCGAGCTTCTTTGACAGGTTCTTCGACGGCTTGAGGCTCTTCTGTTGCAGTCTGTGATCCAGAATTCTTGTCTGCTGGCGTGTGATCCTTCACCACTGGCACACTGACGTCTCCTACACCGCTATCCTCACCGCCAGACTCACTATCGTCACTTCCATACCCCGCCAAAACTCCTAAGCCAGCAGATTTCTCTGCTTCTTTCTCCTCTTTCTCTTTCTCCTTCTCTATCCGTGCCTTGGCCTTGGCCAAATTCCATGCACGTTTCCATCTTCCTCGAAGGAAGGAGAAGCGTCGGTCGCTTCCGTGATTTGCCAGAATTCGCAACTCTAACTGGGCGGCATTAGGTGAAGATAAAAGATGCGTAGCTGTTCGTCGCATCAAGTCTTTCTGGACGTCATCCGGCTATGGTGCCTGTCTGTTAGTAGGAAAAACAGAGAATCTGCAAGCCGCAACAACGCACCTCCTCGTCACTGCCACCCCAAACGTCCTCTGCTTCACAGGTTTCTTCTTCCACGCCGTCTTCCTGTTGCCGAGCTTTCAGACGCTCTTCTCTGGTCTGTTCTAGGAGACGCCGACGTTTCTCGCGGTGGAAATCTTCCATCTCATCCGGGGTGAAAAAGAAAGTGTCTTCGGCGTCGGATGGGATGTCTGACCATCCACTAGGTGAGGCTGGCGTGGCTTCGAGGGTCTTTTCGGTTGGAAGAGAGTCGAGAAGGAGACGCGCATCGTACCTATACAAATACAAAACCGTCAGTCGGTGGACAAGAAAGGAAGGCGAAAGAGGGAAAATTGACTTCGCTGCAATAACATTTTGCTACGTATAAAATCTCGCAAGCGATTATATCATGTCATAAACACAGAAGCGAGAAGACAGACAAAACGGTGGCCAAGTCTTCAAGTAAAATATCAAAGTGTGGCAGACGTACCGGTCAACCCAAATGGAAGAATGGGGGTTTTGCTTCGTAGGTGGCATTGCATCGTCATCATTTCCAACAGGAGAGTAGCCACTAGTGGAATCATCACCCCACTCAATCAACGCTGAGCCTATCTTTGAGACGACATGTACTACAGCGCCTTGCATTCCCTCCGAGGCCGGATACTCGACAACCTCCAGAGACTGAGCTGCCGCTTTGGCAGATGGACCGCGTATGATGTCAGCTTCATGGGCTTGGATGTAGAGAGCCTTAAGCGGATCAGCTTCCCTGCTCGCCTGCCCCGCCCCTTCTAGCTGCTGGTGGCCTTCGTGGTGGCTTAGGAATTTGAATCCTGGTGGACTCGAACTTCGGGGAGGTACAGCATCATGAGGGTGATGGCCTGAATGGTGCTTGCGCTTCCGGTTATTGTGGCTCATATCTTCAGAGAATCAGTTATCGCCACTGGTGCATCCTTGGTCGCGGATGGTTGGTTTGGAAACGTCTTTGGTCTTACTTGGCAAAAGCTTCTCGACCCCGGCCCGCCTTCCGTGTGGCGCTATTCCCAAATCAGCCACTCGATTCAGAGGTCGTTACTGACAGCAACCTCGATCGTCGAGCAGCCGCAAGTGATCTCGAGAAACGAGCGAGAATGCATCAAACTTCTAGACTGTAGTACAAGAGATCAGAGTTCTAGTTTGAACGCCAATATATCTCTGCAATGTTTTCAGGGAACTTCAAGTTACGACCTGGCGGAGCCATATGCATCTATCCGGCTCAATTTCTGCTAATGGACAGTGGGATTGGTTTAAGATGTTAATTTGCGGTAGGCTAAGTAATGTTTTAGACTACTCGAGCCTGAACGTTCTCACTGGTTGTCCCTTTCTGTAAAGACTAAACTTCTTGTCGCTATCGCTAACAACGAGCAGTTCTTTGTAATTCTACGTCTGCCTACTCTCTGTAATACCTAGATATAAACAGCAGATATAAACGTCTTGAGTATCTAATGACGTAGGTAGTTATGTTAATGTATCGACATTGTCAACGTTAGCATCCCGCGACCATTCAAGCCTTCAGACTGCCAGCGCTCATTTCCAATAGCACAAAAAAGCAACTTCAATTATTTTCAAACTAATCTCCTGGCTCTAATTTGTCGCGAGCTAGACAAACGCATATCAGATGTACTAGGCGTTCTTCGGAAGATACCATCCCTCTCGTAGTTTAGTACCTTGAAGTTCCAATGGTAATGTCAACGTGGTATCTCACTAATTGATGTCCGGGAGGAATCTAGAAATGAGGCTGCAGGCATACCTCACTCGTCCTTCGGACTATAAAGCCTAGTCAAAGTGTGTATTGAAAATTGACAGCTGAGGTCTTTTCTCCCAGTTAACAACGCTTCAGCCATGGTTCATATCAAGCCCACTTTGCTCGTCCTCGTATCCTTTGCTGTCTCTTGCATGTCGGCAGCAACAGTTTCCAGCATTGAGACAGATATCAACAACATGATGTCCCAGGCTATTTCTCTCGAACAGACCTTCAAGTCAATCAACAGTGTTAACTGGATGTTTTCGGCCACGGTAAGATCTCCCTATTTCAACAGTGTAGGTGCTCATTTGGGGGCGGGATCTATCCAGAACCTGCATACCGGGGTCGATAGCTTAGCATCTGCTATGAACCAGATTGCCGATGATATCAAGGTAAGTGTAACCGAAGACCCCAGCCCATTCACTAATCTGTATTTATGTAACCAAAACGCAGGCCATGCCGACTCAGCCAGCATCCGTCGCCGATGCAACGACCATCCTGAAGGCACTCCAGCCACTCCAGATACTTGGACCACAGTTTCTTCAGACCCTCACCAGCAATAAGGCAACCTTGACGAAAATTCCAGTTATCGGTAGTCTCGCCCCTGCCGTGGTCAAACAAGAGTTGCTCATCGTTAGCAATGCCGCTACAAACCTTGAAAATGTTATGATGGCTGCGACTCCGGTACGTCGCGTTAGCAAGGATATTTTCTAATTTCTTTGCTAAATCCATATAAATTCAGGACTCCCTGAAGAGCAACGCGACTGCCATCAAGACAGCTATTGACAACTCTCTTCAATCGGCCTTGAAGGCCTACAACTAAAGCGTCTAATTTTTTCGACCTCTTCAAAGTTTTCTGATCTAGACAGAATTAAATAGTTTGAGATTATACCTATTGGTTGACCGCACAATTTTATTGCAATTACTTATACAAAAAATTCGAAAGGGTTACTAACGACAAGAATCGTTGGTAGCGCGTGTCGGGCGAACTGGCGCATTTAACCAGGCGGGAATCCAAAGGACCCAGAAAACTTGCTCGGTAAACATGTTCCGTTTTGTTTAGAAGCAGAGAATACGATAATTCGAGCTGTAATAAGCAAAAGAACCCGATGGTCGAAGTAGGTATAGTTATAGTAATGTAAATCCGACACTGAGTTGAAGAAAAAGGCCGTCACGATGATGATTACATATCTCGATCCGGATCCACGTCTTGGTATAGTTTTATAACTTTACAGTTTTTCTGTGGGAAGAAGATAGAGAATGGGGGATCGAACGTCGACATGCTCGGACCTGACCTGGATTTGCGGTTGAGAGTGGGACGCAGACAGAAACGACAGACATTTGCAGGGGAAGAGTGAAAACTAACAATGGTACCTTTCGTGGGTCCCCAGTGCACACGCTACAAGGCATGGAAGCAGAGCTCACGCTGTGCCTAGCATGCGTTCCCGGATCTTTCTCTCCGTCCATGAAGTATCTCGTTAGTGTTCCCGCCGGGTACCACCCAGTCCGAATGAATGTCCTTACAGTTGGCCGTCCCCCTTCGCGCGATCAAGCCCTGATAATTAGCTTCCTCCGCAGGCATTTGTTGATAAATCCAAGAAGGAACCTCCGCGTGATGTGATAGAAGTAAGAAGAAAACAATGCCATGGTGCAATAGTTGACAGTTGTGTTTAATTGAGGGATCAGAGCACGAAATGATCTCCACGTTGTGTGTCCCAATTAGCACGACCTCCTTTTCGCACACGACGGCGAATTGGAGGTGCGACGATAGGTATAGCGCCGCCACGTGCGGGAGTCCAATGAACTGGTGTGGGTTGATTTTCCGAGTCGGAGATCCTAACAGATTTTGGAACAAAAGCTGGTGCGTGAGGAGTAAGGGCCCGGGAGGACTTGGAAGTCGAAGTCTGTCATTGAAAAATGGTTAGTTGGGGGGGGGGGGGTAAGGATGCTGATGAAGTTTACGTACCTTGAATCTATGGTTGTGAACGGTTTCCACTGGAATCATGGATACGATTTCAAGTTGGTCATTGTTGTTTAACAGCGCATCAAGAGACGAAGCTCGATAATGGGAGTATAGCTTCGAGTCCGATACGGGCTGACGACCACAAGGTTAGCTCAAATTATAATTAAATGATGCATAACTGTATTTACATACCATGCTGGATTTAACGTGATATCGTTCTTCGTTTTGGATTACGGCTGAAGAAAAGACATCGAGCTCCTCCTTAACTTCAGATGGTACTACTTCCGGACGTTGGGGACTCGGAGAGCACAGAGGGTGTGACATAGCAAGAGCGATATCGACGGAGATTCGGGAAAACTCCTCACCTAGCTCCTCAGGCTGGGGACTGTTACCAATCTTTTTAACATTGCCCAAAAAAAATTGTTTAACAGCATCATCCTAAAGAGAGAAATCAAGTTAAAATAAATAGCAACTCAAATCACGATACGACTTTCCTCTATATCGGGTATGCTCGCCTCGTCTGCTGAAGGACCCTCGGCAGTGGGAAGCTCTTGCAGATACTCTTTTTGCATAATATCTCCGAACATTTCATTGGCGAGCGCAACTCCGACACTGGTTTCACAGAATCGTTCAGAGGCTCTGCTCTGTCCTTCTGGGGTCATCAACGCAGTGGCATCCATAAGCTGAATAGTATTCGTAAAAACCCGTGTATGCCTGTGTAAAAATCGATTTCATCGTACCTCGATCTGAACAGATTCTTCTGCGTCATTCTTTCCCAAGGCCCGTGAGATATTGGCCTAAAATACGAGATAAGAATATATATAGCAAGATTAAATGTTGTTACTACAAGGACTCACCTCCATAAAATCTCCGAAACTGTCACTGGCAACTGTGGTTTCAACCGCAAGGACTTGTCGAACAATTTCCTTATGTTTTCCATTGGTCGTTCTAGCGACAGCAGCATCCTGGCAATTCCTATTCAAAGGAGGGCCACATACCGCAAGAGGTCAAATGGGAAAATACCTCGATTTCTATAGATTCATCCTCACTCTTGTCCAAGGCACCCGATATGTCAGCCTAGACATTCAATGAGCAAACCACGAATGAAGACTACAAAACCATCTGTATGAAACACTCGCCTCCGTGAAATCTCCATAGCTTTCACTTCCAGACACCACCTCTACCAAGGAGGTTTCTTGGGCAATTGTTTCCATGTCGTTAATCATCTTGTATTTGTTCCCGCCAGCGGTAACATCATCCGCAACCTAGAAAAGTTCTTAATCATCGCCTGATTTAATTGAATGATGCTTCTGCGTACCTCCATTTCGCTCGATTTTTCAAGTTCGCCCTCCTTTGCCTCTGCAGTAGCAAGTGAGGTATCACTGGTATCAGCCTGACATATTTGGTCAGTAGATGATCACGAGACGACTCGAAAAGAGATTCACCTTAATGGCATCAACGCCTCCGGTTGACTCTTTCTTAGGTCCGGTCCGAATTTCTTTGACCTCCTCTACCACCTCAGCAGGGAGGATCTCAACAGATAGGGTCTTGACATCGTCAGCAGAAGAAATTTCTACATCTTCGATAGGCATGACCTTGATATCCACAGAAGCCGTCTTGATAACTAGGGCATCGACCACGTGGGCAGGCGTGTTGACCTTGACGACAATGACTTCTTTGATGTCCACAATTTTGGGCCCATGAATTTCATCGATGATAATAAGTCCGTCGTTGGTGGCATCGTGGTCTGAGCCAACGTTCGAGCCCTCAGAAGAGGACTCCTGGATAACAACGTCATGAAAGTCCCGGATTTCATCGTTTGCGATCTCGTCATACCTGCTGTCGAAAGTGTTGAATTCCTCTTCGTCAGAGTCGACAACCTCTTCCACGACAACACCAGACTCAGTTGGGCCATCAATAATACGAAGAGGTTTCTTAGGTCCTTGGAATGCATGGGAGTCGTCCAAGAGGTAAACCGACAGGAAGGCAAGGAAGACGGAAGCCGAACAAAGGGCCATGGCGAAGAGCTCGATTAAGAGGCTGGTAAAGAACCAGATACGAGTAGAGCCGCGACCATTGGAGACGAAGTGCGAAGAAATGCTGTGAAGCTTGTCCGTAGAGAAAGAGAGTATTCGTCTGGTTAAGCCCCAGAAGTAGTACGCAGTAGCCTTGAGGTAATCATCATCGCAGAGAGTGCGAAGGCCGAGGTCAACACCTCTCACAATGAGGCCAGCAGGAGCCTTGAGACGCAGCACAGCATTGCCGGCAGGGCTCTCATGAAGAGCCTGGACGCCCTTCTTAGCAACAGAACCGGCCTTCTCGAGGAGGTATTTGGAGGCAACATGGAGAGTCGCCTGTGCGCGGAGCCTGACCAGAGGGAGCGTCAGGTCGCAGCTCTCCCGGAAACCGTGCGTGCAAACGAAGAAGATGCAGGCGACGTTCTCGACAGCCGCGTAAAGCAGGGCAGTCTCGAAGCGGCCGTGGCGTTCTACGAGCAGAGAGATGGGCGTGCGGCCTTGGGAGGCGGACACGTCGGGCGCGTGTTCCGCGAAGGCCAAACGCTCGGAGAGCAAATGCAAGGCGGGTTTGGCGATAGAGATTCCAGAAACAATTTTCCCTATCATGTAGTCACCGAAGGGGATGGAGAAAGGCATGATACTACCTTTGAGAGAATATAATTGTGATGAAGCAGTAGATTTGAGCTCGAGACGTGTGATGTTGCAATGGTTGAGTTTTTCTTGTCGTCAGTCATCCGCGTCCCAGCTGGCGAGGATTTTATACGCGTTCAATGTGGCTGGCATGGGCATGGTTCAGAAGCTGACGGACTGTCGGTCGGTCTCAATTCGAATATGTGGCAAAGTGTGATCAGTCCTCGAGTCCTGGTTGAAATGTCGATCAAGGATGCCTAGGTGAATTAAATACCGCTGCGTAGCCCGACGGGATCTATTGCCGTGTCGTGGTACCATCGCCCGCCCCTCCTTTGTATCTTGACAGTATAGTTGTTTTAAACCGCCGGACTAAGGAATTTTCAGATATAAGTTGAATACATGGAGACTTGATCATGAGAGTAGGAAGCAAGCCTGAAAGGATCACTCGTGGAAATATGATGTTGATCGGGTACCTTACTTAGACCTGGTTTATTATTTCCATCGACGGCTTGTCGTCGGTCGACGGCCTAAAGTATTGTGATTCACAACTTAGCGACTCGAGGAAAGATAGATCATCGAGGAATCGCTTTGAGCAAACAAAACTGTGCGAAGTTATTTTGGTAAGTTACTGCGGACTCGGAGACATTGGTGTGCTGATTACTATCTGCCCGAATTTATAAACTTAAAATTATTGTCCACACATTGGATCCTCCTCCGTAGGATATATTACATATTGGTACTAGTAAACAAAAAGATGGGGTATATGCGTCTATTATTCCTGTAATCCTAGGGCGTGTTATGTAAATATTAAAAGACCATTGAATGAAAGCGTCAGGGTAGCATCACAGTTCAGAATATACCGAAGTTTTATTCATCTTTATAGAGTCCAGCTTCACTGGGAGCCTCAAAGGGTTGCCATGCTTCTTCCGTACTGGCAGAGGGACGCCAATACCCAAAGAGATTGGCACCGCGGACCAGTAGGTTGGATATGATCCCACCTGCAGCCAGTCCAAACCGGACAAAGGGTGCACTGGCAGGAAGAAGCAGGGCAGCGAAATCCTATGAGACAGTGTGATTTGAGTACAACGGGAATGATTAATGATTACAGTAAGGAGACGCACTTCTGGGTGATAGAAGTCTTCTTGCTGTGATATATAATACAACCCGTCTTGTTTTCGAAGGGTTAGTCGAATGATGAGTCTGTGGGTCGAAAAAGGTTGGAAATTAGCGCTGGTAGCGGGGAGAATTCTGATCAATACCTACCGGGCTGGGGCAGGTGTGATAGGCAAGAAGAATAATTTAAACCATTGTACGCCCTCCAAGTATAGCAAATTTTGAGTCGAGTCAAAAACTAAATGACGAACTTTCGTTAGTCAAGAGCTCCAATGGAGCGTTACTGTGAAGACGCGGAACAGGTCACTGAGGGGGTGGGATCAGAAGACGCGCTGTTCACCGCTTATAAATCGAGTCTTTCCTTCGGCGGTGACACATCAAGAGGTTACTCCGTCATCTGTCGACACATCCGCGGCACTCAGCCTCAGGTTTGAAAGAATAGACTGACCTATGCTCTCAAGCTTGATATCGATACGGGGTGATAGCACGCGATACCATCTGTCATGAAGGTTAGGATTGAAATAATCTTAATAGTTATTTGTAACCCGCACTGATAGACCCCAAGTACAGCATTCCTTGAATTTGGACCCGATTCTACAGAGCACACCGGATGTCGAAAAGCAACATCGGACGTCATGTAGCTCTCTATAGCAGCTTTTTGGACATCCGGAGAGTCTGTGGCCGTTAGTTGGTAGACCACCGAGTTGATCTCTTGGGGAGGATTTTCCATGTTGCTGCTTGGAGAGTTGAATGAAGGTGGAAATGAAGGGCGAATTCAGCGAACACGCGCTGAGGTTGCGCTGACTCGGAGCAAAGCCGCATTGAAATGACGTCGCCGTACGGGACGCTTGTGTTGTTTGGTCCTAACTGGTGTTGGACTCCAGAAGAAACAACGCGTTGGCCCGAGCAACGCGTTTTGCAAGCTCTTTGCTTGAATGCGAACCACCACACATTGCACAGCCGGCCGTCAACTCGTTGTTTCTGGTCGAGTCAATGAATCCTCAGTCTCACAGAAAGTGATATGCTACTTCTGCATGGTTTTCGAAGCCAGAATATGCCCTCCTGCAATTGTATTTCGAAGTTCTTCCAAGATTCCGGCGGACCGTTGCACCACAAGATTCGGAGTTTCTTTATGGCGTCAGAAGTCATTCTGGACAAAGAATCGGCCCCTCATATGGCACACGTGTCCATGTAACCAATTTCGGCTTTGTAATGCTGCATGGTCGCCCACAAGTGAACAGCCGTGTCCACATTGCAGTGATTAGAGGAAGGAGCCATGGGTCAGGTGAGCTCTCCAGTCAGTTTCTATGATGTAACGAAAGGTCATTATAGACAGAATATGTATCATGGGTTGAACGGAGAAGAACCGCAATTAAATCTATGGAATTCAGTCCACCATGAATGGTCAAAGTTCTGAATTCAGAAGTCCGTACATGTAACGGAACCGAATCCTTCCTTTGCGTCCATGGATGTATACATGTAGGTCTCTCGCACAGTGCGCTCGTGATTGCTCGTTTTAACCAGCAGTTTCACAGGTCATCCAATTTCACGAAATGTAAACCAACATGGCGTTTGGTACTCTATACTACGTGCAGCACCGCTATTCTGGCATACGGCTGAAATTTCTCACAACACTGGTATATAAACTTCGTCTGGTTCGTTCCAGAAACCAAGCATTCTGCATTCTCAATAATCATGCGTCTACCAGTCATTTCAGCCATCCTATCACTTTCCTCGTAGCGAGCGCACAGCGCTTCGTCAGGTTTATCTCGACAGACAGCAAAGAGTATTACGGTGATGCCATTCTTCCTCCTAAAACCATAGATGCATCCACGAGTAAGGAAGCTCGGGTCATCACAGGCGACATCTTGGGCGATTTTACCATTACCAATCAAATTGAGGTATGTGATATCCAGTCTGTCTTCGAGATTTGAATGCCGATGCATTTCCCAAATAGCCAATCAAGAAGCTTTTGTCGCCTCTTCCGAACGAAAGAGTGCGAACTGTTCGATGCGTCGGTTTCAACTACGTCGCCCATAGCGAAGAGGCACGGAAACTCTATCCCATAAAATACTGTCACCTAACCCAGCTGAACTTGACAGGCCGGCGTTGCAATTCCTCAATGGCCTATTTTGTTCTATAAACCTTGGACAGCGTTGAATACTCCCAGCGACCCCATTCCTGTTACTGCAGGTTACCAAACCCAAGGAAACTTTACCTCCGAAATGGACTATGAAACCGAACTTGTCGTTGTCATCAAGAAGCAAGCCTTCAACATCTCAGACGACGAAGCTCTAGATCATGTCCTCGGATACTCTGTAGGACATGATGTTTCACACCGTGGATGGCAAATCGGTGAGTATGGAAGTAATTAGCACGGTAATTCCATTCATATCTTTTGTTGTAGATCGCGGAGGTCAGCCTCAGCCCCAATACTCTATGGGCAAGGGCGCCGACGGCTGGGCTCCATGGGGGCCAGCTATCGTGTCGACCAATATCATCAACGACCCTCAGACATTGAATTTGTGGACCAAAGTCAACGGCGTCATTATGCAGAACGACACTACGGCAAACATGATTTTCTCTGTCAAACATCTCGTTTCCTTCTTTTCGATGGGAACAACCTTGCTCCCTGGGGACGTAATCTTTACTGGAACGTTAGTCATTTCGTTCATTTCAATTAGAAAACGGCCATTGATGAAAAAACAGGCCCAGTGGTGTGCAACTTGGAAAGACTGACCCGAACTGGCTGAAGAACGGCGATGTCGTAGAAGTTGGCATGGAGAATGTCGGCACTTGTACGAACACTATCAAATACGAATAGGGTATTCTTCGTCAAGATATACATATTTTTTTTTGCCTCTGTACTGAAAGATGTAAAAGTATAGTCTAAGGCTATCTTACTTCAACTTTTCGACCCGCCCAGTCTTCCCGTAACTTGGCCTCCACGAGACTATTCGTCTCTTTTGCTTTCGTGACAGCGATCTCAACCAATCGTAGAATATCATCTGTGCCCAGTGGCACTCCTCCCAGTTTTTGCAGTACACATATCTCCTTTTGTGCGTTCAGTGCTATTGAGACCAATCCTGCGCTGAGGCGCTGTTCAAGCTGCGAAGGATCAAGAACCGGTGGCGTAGTGGTGTCGGGGAAGAAAGCAAAAGTGAAGCAGAATGGCGTGTGGTGAATGGCCAGGGGAACTGGAGCGCGCTCAGTGGGTAAATGCTGTGAAATCGGAGGGTTAGATATTATTTCAGCTATGGAAAGAAGACTGGGACAATTACCACTGTGACTTCATCTCCAATAACCTCGACATCTGGTCGTCGGAAGTGTTTCAGTGCAACCATTCCGGCGAGGCAAGCGCAGTCAAGAAGATTTCCCGCGTCGGCCAGGAAATGGAGAGTCAGGCGAATGTGCCAGACCTATACATGGTCAGATAAGTACGGATAGATCACAATGACACTCACCCTCTGACCAGCCAAAATACAAAGCGATTCCTTATCCAACGCATCACTTCTCTTCAAAACTTTGTCCAGCATTCGCGTAATCGTAACTTCCTCGTCTGAGGGCCTGTTTTTCTGGTTCAACCGCGTCAGGGACTAACTTCAGACGACCACATACCTACCGGCCTGGTTCATAATCACTGGACGCCATCGGCGAAATCTCAGAGTGGATCGTGAGCGAGCCTTCGAATGGCCGCTCTGGTTGAGGCTTGACCATTTTTGCTTCAACTTGAGCCAGGACACTGTATGGATAATGGAAGAGTCAGGAAGTC
Organism: Flammula alnicola; assembly: GCA_015499995.1. NCBI lineage: Eukaryota > Fungi > Basidiomycota > Agaricomycetes > Agaricales > Strophariaceae > Flammula > Flammula alnicola. Next base: position 296,603 of record JADNRV010000032.1, read on the forward strand.
CATATCGCGTTGAAACAAGCGGTGGAACGCACCGTGTTTTTCCAAGAGCGCATTCTACCCAGCCAAGATCTGGACCAAAAGTCAGACTTGGGGTGCGCATTTCTAACGGTAATCGTCCATCTATTCTTTGGGATTCCTTTAGTGCGGCAAAAAGGAATTCTTTCTCTGGTATTGAAGGTGATGGCGGTCTCATCTTGTTTTAGAGAGTGAGGGGAGAAAGAAAGAATTGTTCGGATGCAATTTTACGCTTGACCATCTGATCGCCGCTGGCCCGGGTCACGGTTCTATCTTCCTCTTTTACCAACACCCACCATGGTTCGCCTTATCACACATAATCTCCTAGCATGCCATGCAAAGGACTGCAATACGAATAATTTCCCTCTAGTGTTCAAAGATGTGCAACTAGAGATCAGAGAGGCCGATTTCAATCCAGAATTTCTGAAAGGCTTCATGCCCAAGATTGAATGGAAAGCGCTTGTTGATACTGCCAGACAGGTGAATGATTCGTTATGTATGATAGACTTAGACTTACATTTTTTTCTAGCTAGGTGATACATCGTTGCCTCTGGAGCAACCAGAGATGTTGGATGATGAATTCTTGAAGAACCTCCACCACGTCCTGCTCGAGGTACTGGGACACTTCACATTGGTCTCTGCCGGTCTAAATCTTTTTTCAGATCCATGTCGAGGAAGGATCAATGACATGTCCAAACTGCGGGCATGTCTACCCAATTTCAAATGGAATCCCGAACATGGTGAGTTCACTCTTGGACTTTTTTACAGAGGAAAATCAATACTAATGTTGTATTTCTCAGCTTTTAGCCGAGCATGAGATTGGTTAATAGTCTTCAACATAAGCAACAAAACGAGTCGGTACATTTGATTGGCGACCCATGCTTGTTGTTCACTAGTGGTCGACATATCAGCTTACCAGGCGGTCCGGAATAATGTACAGATGAAATAGGTTGATTGATGAAGCAAAGTACGCGCGAGACTACTGTTACATTCTCAGAATAGAGCTCACTGATACTCATAGGTTTAAAGGTCCGAGTTTGTAGATAATGAATGCAAGGAATCCTTCACATCCGAGTGCACGGCTTAAGCGGCGGAGGCGATGGTGCTCTTCAAGCCCTTCAAGGAAGGCGAGAAAAAGTATTCACCACCGCGAGGGATAATGAAAGCTGGCATCGACAAGACCTTCTGCTCCGCAAGAGGATCAAGGCCTGACATCGCACGAACTCCTTGGCCAATAAGGGGATCCAATCTGAGAAGAAGAAAAAGTAAGATTCAATGTTGACTGATTAATGGATGACAGATATACGAACCCAGGGGCTTCGGGTTGGGTCTCGAAAGGCGGGAAGTTGGTGTTGTTCGCCCAGCCTTGATGTGCGAGATCAACATCATATCGAACACCGTTCTAATGGATTTCACTTACTTTGCTGAAGGAATTGGAAACCGTTTACGAGGCTGGATTGGTAGCAGGCAAACAGAAGGCCTCGGCCGTGCTGGGTCTTCGCCGCGTGTTTCTCCTCTGCAGTAACTTCTGGCCCGAATTGCACGCCTCTGCGCATAATGCGCCGACCTTCAATCGGGATAGGGTTGATACCAGGAGGTGGGGCCTCGAGGTCGTTCCTCGGGTTGGTCTTGCGAACATGTGCAGCGAATGGGCACCGAAGCTGAGAATTAATCTCTCCGGCGAAGGCAAAGTCGTTGTTCCTAATTATCGAAAATTAATTAGACCAGAATATCGCAGATAGGCAGCTCTCCAACCTCTTTGGATCTTTAGCAAGTGCCGGGTCGTCCTGGAATGGCGATACGTCAATAGGCGCACCTAAGAATGGTTGATTGAACGGTGAGTAATCGTGATGTTTCTTGGAAGGCTATCCACATACCGCTCTTCCAGCGTCCAACCATCCGTGCTCCAAGGAGGTCGCTTCCTTGCACTGGGGTGAGCGCCTTCCCGTTTCCGTCCTTCGCAATCGGGTTCTTCGTCAAGAAATCATCGAATTCAGGGACTTGTTGGAAGAGATAACGGAAAGCAAGGAAACTGCCATCAGTGGCCCAGGCAGCCCTGGTCGTTTGGGCTACATCTCCTGGATGACCAGTGAGGAGTACACCTGGGTCAACGAGCTTGGGCCCAGGGTTGATCACGGTGTCGAAGCCGTTGACGACTGGGTTAGAAATGCCATCCAAGAAGCCGAAACTGTTTGGACAATCGTTCGTGTAAGACTCAAGTTTCAAAGCTCCATGCAGACTTACTGCTCATGTCCAGATTCATCACCGGGTCGGACATCACCTTGGATGCTTATGATCTCCTTGATGGATGGGAATGGGGTGTTGACTCCGAAAACAAGTTCGATCTCGAGCTTCTTCTTCTGGATTGAGGCATGGCTCTCTCCAGAAATAAGGATCAGACCGTGCAAATCCTGAAGGAAATGCGCGTCCCAGTCGGGTGTTCCGTCACTCTTCTTGGGATCGCCGAGGTTGGTGATCGCATCTTGCTTTTGGCCAATCTTGAAAGGGTCTTGATCGCCGTTAGCCGCGAGACTGCTGTCATCAATCCCTAGCTGTGAGGAGAACAGTGGAAGGTTAGTCATTGGTATTCTCTACCCAGCATATTTCTGACCTTGATAAATCCTTGGTGCGAGAAGGAAATATTTACACCAGTCAAGGGGATGAGCCCGGGAAGTTTCTTCTTCTTGTGGTCAGCAATATCGTCACGGTCCTTCAGGACGCCGGCCACTGTCTTGATAAGTGGAATAAACTTGTTGAGGTCTTTCCTGAACTTCGCGACGTCCGTGATGTCGAAGAAGACATAGAACTGAGTCTTCTTTGGAAGGCCGCTCCTGTCCGACGTGGTAAGCAATATCCTTAGGCAATCAGCCAATATTCTTACAAAATATCTCCTTGGATATTGTTAAGATCGAGGGGTGCTGGAGCAGGTGTAGTCATGATAATGTATGCAGAGGAGTGGTAATCTGGGCGTTAGTGTTTGCCTCTCGCCCTCTTTTATACTCATATGTATACCAGAAGGCAAAGCTCTTGCAATTACGGCTTCATTCCCCGCATTCAACGTAAAACACATCAGCATGGCTGTTGTTTGATACCGATTTTCGACATCCAACTCCATCCGCCGGAGTCGGGCGAAGCAGCAGCTTCGAAGATGATTGACGAGAAGCAGAATCCTTTTGCATCGGAGCCCCTCCATTTGCGCAGATGGTATCGTAATACTACATGCATTGCGGCGTCCAGCTGACAAGCCTTCCATTAACCGTGACTATTCAACACCAATCCCTGAGTGGCATTGCGGCCTGGGATTCATCTCCTGCTGGTAAAAATAGGTCACAGATCAATACCAAAATACCAAGAAAGCGCCCGAGTTCATAGCGCCGACACTTTGTCCACAGCAGCGGTCAAATATCTCCTAAACCGTTTAGTTTTATGGAGCTCGAGGTGGTGCATTACATGTCTTTCGATAAGCCATTGTGACCTTTTGTGCCCCTCCATCGTAATGATTAACATGACTAAGGTCGTTGAGTAATACCCCCTTGTTTTGCACAGACCGCATGACACCTCCACGAAAGTTCCTCCCGGAATTATTTCCGCTACCGTCTGAGTCTTCAAAGATGGTTTTTTGCGGTACTCCAGCTGAAGGCCTCTGAAGGCTTTACATTGTCAGTTACGTATCACCGCGACCCCATTAAGACGGTTTCTGACTCTAACATTTTGCGTTCCTGATCTAGGCTCTCTGGCTGCACTGGTATTTATGTACTCTATGTACTGCAAAGTACACCTAAACTTGAAGTATTACGGTAAACGTCTCTGTCACGAAAGAATTCACTAGCTCTTGTTCCTCTTTCCAGGAGAGATATATCCCGAGAGGAGACCACGGTAACTTTCCGAAGTGCAATGATCATGATCACGATCCCCTTCGTCGTCAAATTGATCCTTTAACCAAGGAAACATATGCTTAAGAGGCTTAATGAGCTGTCCCCCAAGGCCTGGGACTGATCCACCGCAGAGACATATCCAGTTGGCGACATCCTGACAGGGCTTCGGTGGACATCGCCTCGGAACCATTGCTCGCTGACTGTCGATTTCCAAACCTTAAATCGGTCAAGGAAGGGTATGCAGCCCTACGCCACTGTATTCTGATGATAAAGATGCCAAGAGTGCCAAAGTCTTGTTTGACGGCATTGCTACTATTCTTTTCAAACAGATGGGTTTCTAGAACCTCGATTGCAAGTACTGAGAACATTACCTCCGAGCATGCTTCAGATTAGTTCGTGGGCTGCGCCAAAGTCAGTGGAATGTTCTCGCCAACTAACCTTTCACCGCTCGGGGAAGTTGACCATAATGTAACAATGGCAAGCAGGGAAGTGGTTATGCTTCTATTACTAACTTGAAGGCTGTTCGTGGTGTACTGTCACGGACTCATGCCAGGCCTATCAAAAATTCTCGTTAAGGGTTATAAGTTTACGATAAGCTCGAAGGTTCAATCATATACCTTTGGTCTATTGTTGCCGAGTTTTGATGTCCAAATTATTCGTAAAGGGCGCTGCATGGCGAAAGGTAGAAATGATGCCTGCCGGCATCACCAACCAAAGGCAAGCGGTGTTCTCGAGACTCGAACTGCCACTACCCTTGACTCAAGTTGTGCACCTCTCTGGCTCATGTGTTCTATATTCTCAGAGAAGGAAAAATGGGCAGAAGGTGAAGCCTCGCAATTGTCCCTTGCACTAGTTCCAGCAAGGTGTTATTGTATTCCGAAAGATAAGTACATACATAGATCGATATATAACTTATAAGCTTCCTCAACCTTAATGGGTACAGCTAAATGACTTGGAAGTTGTTCTGGGGGCCTGGTATTTACCATGGGTGGTATACAGTGTATTTTTACCTAGAGATTGTATTGAGGCAAAAAAGGGCAAAGCGAGTACTCATAATGTAAGACGGTGCACGTTATTCGTGGATGGCAAATAAACAAACCAACAACTAGCATAATTAAACAAAATGTCTTGAGAAGAAACTTGAAGTTCACGAGGTCGGTCTGAAGGTGCTAGTTGAAAAATAATGTAGGATTGCAAAAAAAAAAATGGAAACGAGTGATCTATTTTTAGCTCATGTGTAGCGTTAGCCTCGATCAAGTCAAGAGTCGAGTAACTGTTTGGAAGAATCCTGGTCATATGTATATTATAACCGAAATCAGAGGATAATTCTATTTGGAAACCCGGGTTGTTGGCTTTTAGCGAGAAACCCCCCTAAATAAGGCAATAATCCCCGACGTCACGAGACTTTCCGCCGTAGCTCCCGTCCACCATCAGCGGCATTGTCGGCGGCACGCTCAGTAGTCGCGACTGTCCTTGCTGGCGCGGAAATCGAGCCAACAGCAAGTTTGAATCAACGTAGACTACCTTTGAAATCAAAATGATAATGATTCACTTGAACAATATTCAACCTTTTACCACGTTCTGCATCTTCTGAATGCTCTCCGACCCAGCTTGCTCGATGGTCATCAGAGGCAAACATGTTGCAGTAGAATTCAAAATCCTTGTATTTGAGAATATTCCTTCTATTTTATTCTTCATAAATACCTCAAAATAAGCGCACAAAACTCTTGTTTCACCGTCGACAAGAGCGAGGACTGTCGCGAGTTGAGCGTGCCGCCCACTTGCCGTTGATGGGGGACGGAGCCTCGGCAGGAGGTCTCGTGATATCAGGGATTATTGCCTTATTTAGAGGGGTTGCTCGGCTAAAAGCCAACAACCCGGGTTTCCAAATAGAATTATCCAAATCAGAGGGAGCTTCGGAGAAATTCTGTCTGAAACACTGGCATTGCTATTTTCTTGTGGTAAGATGGGATTACTTATCAAAATTTACTTGTGATCATTGGACGGCTTCTTACAAACTCTTGAAGATGGTTCGAGCCCTCATAAAAACAATAACGTGATGAGTATCTCCTTCGTATTCCTAGGAGTGTAAACAAGATATGTATTCGCACTAGACCCATTCCCCATTCCTAAGAAGTTCCGTCCCGAGAAGGGAATGGCTCATGCGTCCTTCTCGCATGGGGTTATTTCGAGAGAGTCGAACAAATCGGTTTATGTATGCCCCAAATCCCGTAATTCTTTTTGTCGGGAAAGTGAAGTCGAGGATCAAACAAGTCATCCGAGGTTTATCGATATCCCCGGCACTATCAGAAGCATCGGATCGAAAAAACGCGAGAGGTGGGAACTTTCCTTAGTTTCCTACAGAAAAAGGTTCTAGAGCCTACTAGGTTATATTTACAGGGAGGCACAGTATGGCGGAAGTATAATGTTACTTGTTCGTGCTTCGTAGCTTTTGTTGGGTTTTCAAACAAAGCGCAGTGGGGAGTCTAGAGCCTCATTATCAGCTTCGTTTCCATCGTTTGCTTGCGTATTTTTGGCTCTCTGTGTGAAGGTGACTGGATGACAGGTAACGGCTCACGAAAGTATTTCGGAGTCGTTACGTGATTTGTTTAAGAAAACACATCTTTATGTTGTTGTATGCCCACGGACGGGTATAGAGTGTCCATTGATCATCGCATCTTCCAATTTAGCTATTGGAGTCTCGCACGTAGCAGCTTCAGTGTACAAACCATCGAGACGAAAGGTATCGAACGAGTTCAAGGTTAAATAAGTATTTAGTACCCTCTCTTCTTTAAGGCTGTCAGATGGTAGACACCTTGCACAAAAGAATCGGTAGGAGCAGTTGGATACAGTTCATAGTCAACACGCGTCATTTTCATCGGAAGTCTGAGGGGTTGTCCGTCAATAGGGTCATCTATAACGTTGACAGAATCAGCAGCATCTTTCACAAATTGACGGATGTTGCTAGTTAATTGCTGAAGAATGGGAAAGTAACGGGAATTAACTGTCAAGTTCTGAAGGTTTGGATATCCGTTCTTCCTTCGTTCCAGGAGGTATCCGGGGAGGTGGGACCTGGCGTTGATGTCGAATGCCGTGCAAAGAAGGTGCGAAAGGTTCGGAAGTACATGAGGACCGGACGAGAATAGAACGTCTGCGAAATCTTCCGGTCCGCCTCTCCCATAAAGTTCAAGTCTCCGCAAGCATTTCAGAGACTTGATATAATGCGAGGTCTGGCGGTCCGGCAATTGCAAGCAGTCAATAGAAAAAATATGTAGACACTTGATCGACGTCCACCTTCCGATGGTGCGTAGTAATGCATCACCGTCCCCCAAAAAGGCTGCTCTGCGAGCTCAAGGGGAATCTCGATGTCAGGACAATTGGTGGGACTTGGACATTTGACCAAGTTGCGCAATATCAAAGTGTCCAACAAAGGAGCCTCGATCATGTCCAGAAAGAGGGTGATACGGTCGCCACAGGAAGCAACATTGAGGCTAATTAACTGGAGTAAGTTGAGTCGATGGGGCTCCAGAGGGGATCTGGAAACAGGATTAAGAGCTTCAAACGCGAAATGCTCTAGAGTCCCAGCGGTGGACGCGAGGATGGAGCGAACGTCCTCGATAAAGGGTGGGAAGGAGAAGTCGGGGATCATCAAGTTCAACGAAGTTAGGTGTGTCGGATTCCATTTGTTCCATCTGACTTCCATGTCGAGGATGGGAGAAGTAATGATTTGGGGATTACCAGGACGCGCCGGCCCACTGAGGTTGACGCGAATACCCACGAGGCTAGAGGGCGTGATCAATAAGAACTCCGACAGGTTTGGCATATCAATGTCGTCTGCGATTCGTTTAAGCCACTCGAAATCGTATCTCCCAACTTCAACACAATGGAAGAAAATTTGGCGAATATGGTGCCGGTGCTCTTCAAGGACATCCAACAGCTGTCCTCGTTCATAGAAAGTGGCGCGGTCCTTATCGCAGGCAGTATCGAAGACGTGCACCGTTATCAGCCGACCGTCGGGAGGAAAGAGAGGAAGCACCGGGTTCTGGAACCCGCCCTTCCTCGCCTCGCGCACCCGTATCCAAATGGACAGGTCTATTTCTTCGACTCTGAGAGCGCATTGGCGCCATAAATGACAGATATGGGGCTCGGAAGTGGGGCTTGCATAAGATGAGATAACACAACGTCCATCCAAGCACATACTCGGATCCGGATTTGTAGCTGTATCTAGAGGTCAGGAATAGATCCAGTGACAGTTGGGGAAAATGCATTACCGTAAGGGTAGTGGGTTTGGAGACTCTTGGAGACCTGTGTCAGTAGAGGCCCTCTCTTTTATACCTATTGTTGGCCAAGCGTGGATTGGGCGTGTAATTTGTGTGAAAGGGGGCCACAATGAAAATATGTTTGCTTTGTGAGTTTGGGCCACATGAAGAGGCTCAGGGTTCGGATTTCATTGGTCGTTAGTTGTCTAGATGAGGAAATCAATTAATAAGTAGTCCACAAAAGAAATGACAACGGTGGCCAGTCAGTTCAATCAAACGCCACTCGACGGAGTGCAGTGAGAGAGCGGGTGCCAAACCAATCAGGCCAGGGCCAGTAAAGGGATGCACGAGACTCTTCCATCCTCAAGAAAAGTAGCATCTCGAAGTAAAGGCTATTTGAGAGGCTCAATTAAAAATGCAAGTGATTGGACTTCAACTGACGACTTTTTGGGAATGGGTTGGAAGGATGCTAGTGAGAGGAAGGGATATATCTGCGGAATTACAGCCTATAGGTTTGTTTCCAGTCTGCGGAATAACGAAGGCGAAAGGAACATCCTCCAAGTATTGATAGAAGTAGCCGCGCAATGACTTCGTCCCGAAATTCTGCAGCTGTAGGCAGGTTAGAGTAAAAATGAAAATGCAGGAGGATTTGAAGCGTCGGAGGTACGGCCAGCAGATGTAGCAAATTGTGGAAGATCCCGCTCGAGAACGCGAACACTCGGAGTGTGCTGAGCCCTTTGGATGCAGATGGATATTCTTCCTTGAAAATGGGCGAGAGATCGTAACTAACTGAATGCTACTTACTCGATATTGATACAACGATAGAGCTCTAGGAGAAGAGTTATGTGCGGGTATAGTTGATGTGTCTCACCATGGTTATGGTGGTCCGTGAATGGGTTTACTCCACCGAGTACTTTCCGGCGCCGTCCGCAGTCACCGCGATTTTCCACAGACTGCTGCGCAGTGTTGATACAGCACAGGAACCTTCAGCAACACAGCTTGAAGCCGATTCAGCTGGAAAATCAGGATTACTAACTTTGGGTCGAGTCAACCAATTGCCAACGATTCCTAAATGGTATAAATGAGCTTGACAATGGCGACCACGGCGATGAGATCTCACCTTTCCTCCTGACTTGCTCCCGAGTCCTGACCATGAATACATATTGAATGAATTTATGAGTAGATTGCCAGTAAAACACCTGGTAAGGTCGTGTTTCTATTCATAGTGGGGCCGAGCACAGCCTTCCCACAGTGCGATCCATTGTTATATGTCTCCATCGTTCCCCCATCTTCTCTCGACTTAACTCAACTTTCTGACCTACGTCTCTTCTTTTTTCCGCCACTTTTCTTTAAGACGCCTTGTAACTGGCTTGCAGGCAGAAATGAGCATGCATCAGCCATTATACGCGGCGCCAGCACCCATGACGACTGCTGGATACCCGCCAACACAACTTCAGCTCTATCCTGGTATAAACTCGACCTCTACGCTTGAAACGAAAGTCGGTGAACTCAGCGAAGACGCACGACAGGTGTCTCGCACCCCGAGCCCAACACCCAGTGAGCAGAAGGAGCTTAATTCTGGCGCGATAGACTGGAAGACGATTTCGAGGCCCAAGTTTTGGTTTAGGCGGGAGTGGATATGTGCGTAGCTCACCTTTCAACGACCATCGTGGTGTTAACCTCGCCTATAGGGGCTTATGTGGTACTCGTGCTCATCCTTGTGCTTACTGCTCTGGTGACTTTGTACCATACCAAGATTGTGGCTTGGTTGACACCTGTCACTAAGTGGTTACATGGGTGCGCCTCCCAACCTTGTTTTTTCTTTCTCGACTGACCTTTTGTAGATTGAAATTTGGATGGCTTGTGCCGATAGGCGTGTTGTTCGTTATATCTTTTCCTCCTGTAAGGCATTTTTTGCATTCATTCAACATTCTCTGACCGATACTCTCAGTTATTCGGACACGAAATTGTTGCCATCCTGTGTGGACTCGTATGGGGGCTATGGATTGGTTTTGGAATTGTCGCTGCCGGTACATTCCTCGGTGAAGTAGGCAACTTCTAGTACGTCAAGATATTATGTCTTTTGAGCACTGCTAATGTATCGACAGTGCGTTCAAGTACTGCTTTAGATCGAGAGCGGAAAAGATGGAAAAAAACAAAATGTGGTATGCATGCCTAGCTCGCTCCATACGGGATGGCGGGTTCAAGATTGCGCTCATCGCTCGTTTGAGTGCGATTCCTGGCCACTGTGAGTCGAGCTCAAACTTCATTGAACTGTCGTTGACTTGTTTGTAGTCACGACCGCAATCTTCGCTACATGCGGCATGAACATCTTCGTGTTTTCGATCGCGGCCATTCTTTCGCTGCCAAAACAATTCATCACAGTCTACCTTGGTGTCATCTTGGAACAGTCCAGCACCGGTACACAGGACACGAAGAGCAGGATCATCAGCGATGTCGTTCTTGCTGTCACATTTCTCCTCACCATTCTTGCGATGTGGTACCTTTTCCATCATATGAACAAGGCCAAACCGCTGGTCATATATGATAGACGTAAAGCTCGGTGAGTTACATTGTGCGGTGTCTACTACCATTCTGATGCACTTGCAGACAAGCGAAACTAATAAGAGGTATATCGCCGTACCAGCACGGAGGCGATGTCGCGGGCGAAGACGTTTTCAACCCGAACAGCTCCGACTCCGACATCCCGCTCACGGCCAATCTGAATCAGCAATGGGATCGACGTGGCCATGCCGTGGGGTATGTTGGTGATCCGAATCTTAACGTGCATGCACCGAAACCACGCCTGAACAATGCTGCTTTTCTTCCGTTGAACAACCCCCGAGACGTTGAAGAAGGTGGAAGTCGTGGTGGTCATGGAAGGGAAGACAGCGCAGACCCCGTTGGATGGGACACGAGCCGAGATTTCCAGGCGCCGAATCTACACAATCCGCACTCTCCGAATGCTCGACGAAACAAGTTCGAGCCTGAGATGGAACAGACGCCGACGCAGGCGACGTTCGTTAACACCGAGTGGCATGCAGGTCACGCCGTTAACCCGGAGCCACGGTCGCCATTTGACGACGAGGCCAGCTATGATCCATACGGAGGATATCGTGCAGCCACACCACCGGCCGGCCAGGTGCCTGGGCACGGTCATTTCGTACAGCCTACGGATGCGACGTTCGCGACGGCAATGACGACCTCGACCGAGCCACATCATAATGATTTGCATAGGGTGCCGAATTCGCATGACGCATCGTACAGCCCGCACCCTCCGGCAGGTGCGTATGCATACCAGCCAGGAACGCCTCGAACGACTTCCCCGAAGCCTCCGAGTTACATGACGACGAATGCTCCCCTTCGTTGAGCGGCGTTTCACACGAACCTTCCCTGTAACAGTAGACCACCTATTAACATTTTACATTCCTTTTTTTTTGTTGAGTACTTATGCACTCCCGGACATCATTACTATCTTCATTACTTCCATGTCCACTTCTCAGCCTTTTGACACGTACTCTATGGTTTGGAATGTGGATTACTACATACAATACTTTAAGTACATCGTGTGTTTAACTACTTGTAGTAAGTACTGTCGGAGATACCCCTCATTAATCTGTACCCTTGGAACTCTTGAATCTTGTGTATAACGCAAAATTTATTTCTTATACATATGGATAAGACTACAGTATGGTGTACAGTTTCTATGCCCTTCGGCGAGCTCAAGAATAACACTTGCATCCCCACGGCCAACCCCATTGTTCGGCGGTACCCATCTTTTTCGCTCACTGGCAAATACCTCGCGCTCCGCTTACGCTTTTAATTCCAAAATTTGCACGTATATATTAGAGCGCCATCTCTACAGGCTTCAACTACTTACAGTAGACTCGTGACCAGCCTTATATGAGTGCGAAAACCCTCGATATAAGGATTAAAAGACTCACATTCCACCAATCGTTCTCTCCAGAGGTATCATCATTGATTACAACGGTTGGGATTCCAAAGCGAGTGTTGAAGTCGGACTCTTGGGTGACCTGCAGACGTTTGAGAGGAGAGATCGTGATCGTGATGAAGTTTTCCGCTGGGTTGTCAAGGAGAATACAGAGCGCAATAGGCAATGTCTTCCCACTACCTGTTCCCGCGGCAATCAAAGCATCTCGTCCGTGAAAGTCTGTCAGAACTGTCCGGAATTGCATCTCTCGGGGCACCATAGCCCCTACAGTAACAGTCCAGCAGATCATTGAAGCTCGAAAACAGACAGTCTTGTCCTCATCAGAAAGGCTTTCTAGGTATTGAATGGGAAGACGATCTTGAGGAATTTGCATTGATACCAGACGTGAAATCTCTCCAGGAGAACAAGTACGAAGATGCTGAAGCCATCCATCGAGAGTTGGAGCATATTCCATAGCATACAATTGAAAGAAAAGACTACATGTGAAGGGAAGGAATGAAAACGGACAACGCGAACGCGAGACGCGAGTTCTCTCTCGATGTCCTCTGCCAAAACGTACCTTCCTATTTGAGGTCTTTGCCTTAAAAAGGAGCGTCGGTGATGTCCGAACGCTCCACTTTCGATCATAGCGCGCGACAAGAGCCGGCAAGTCCCGCTTTACAGGTCCTAGTATCGTGAGGTTTCGCACATACTCGGACCGGTCACAGGTCTATACTTACAGCTCTTTGCATATTTTTGTGAAATGAAATGAAATAAATTTTGGCTGACTACATTACGTAAAAGTCGAAACATTTTTGAGCACGACCACGTGTTGATGGTACCTTAACCAAACATGCCCGGCACGGTCGGCACCTGAGACTCCTCCATCGTCATCCTACCATTATGCAACCTGTGTGTGCTATCCAAGTCATTTAAGCCCTTATTTTGAAAGTTTTATAGCATGTAATGAGCAGTGTGTATTAATCCCTGAAAGCCACGGGCTTAAAATCAAGAATTCACTGAAGATCACAACGGAGTGAGATGAGATTGGAGTAAGTTATTGAATCCCTACTGGAAGCACAAGACCTTTCACGATTAGTGGTAATTCAGTCCAGCATAGCACCTTTTTCGATGTGCGGCGTTCTATAACAGACGGTTGAAGTTTGAACAGCTTGTGGAGCGCCGTCCTCGACCCAACCTCGACCCTCGTCAAAAACAAGGATCCAAGAACCAATAAGTACCTTCCGTGAGACACAAACATGTGTTGAGATCTCTGATCGCACCGTGAACCAACGGTCACGTCTCCCCCTTTGTATCTTTCTTTATATCTCTTTCTCTTTATGCGAGTAGTTACAAACGGTCTTTATCATACATTACAGTATATATACGTAGCAGTAATTACACGGCACCTCAGTCAATGTATTGGTGACTGAGGTGAGCCACTTTCTATCTTCTCCCCTTAAATATCTTAATTAACTGTACCGCAGTTTATTGTCACATTATCTAGGTACAGATCTTTCTAAATATAGTCAATGTATTGGTGACTGAGTTTATTGTCACATTATCTAGGGTCTAGATTTCTACAGGTTATGGGCCTATATTGATCTCGACAAACCCTACAATCTTATCTTATCACGCGAAGCCGTCCACTTCGCTCCCCATACTGTCAAAAAACTCGTCCTTTGTCTTTTCTCTGACAACCCCTACCTCACGAATTTTTAAAAACACTGTCAACGCCTATTTTCTCTAATGGCTCCAAACCCAACCACCATATTATCTACTGACGCTAGTCGTCCCTCCGTCCCCCTAATCGCGACTACCCCTTTCACGGGCGCTCCCCTCGACAAAGACAAAGGAAACTGGAAAGAATGGCGGAATCTTATGTATGCCACCCTCGCATTAAACGGGCTCTGGAATTATACAAAGGATACCGCTGCCGCCTCTACACCGGACGCTGCCACTGAACCGCGCGCTCATGCAAACTGGACCGAAAATGATCAGCGCGTCTGCGCTTTTATTTTTGGTGCCATCTCTGTCACTGAACGCAACGCTATCACGCCGCTTGAGTCTGGCGCGGCAACATACTGGAAACTCCTCGAGACACGCCATAAAAGCGACGGACCGATTGCGCAGGTCTACCTCATCAAAGAAACGCTTGGGATAGTTATCTCCAGCGCGGACTCGTACCCAAAGACTGTCTCCAAGCTATTTGAGATGCTTGACCGCGCGTGGGCTATGGGGGATATCAACATCGACCTGTTCAAAAGTATCATAACCGTCAACGCGTTCCAAAACTTCCAAGACATCCAATTCGCGCTACTGGACCGCATGAAACAGGCTACAGTATCATCCCCCTTTACTCCTGCTGATATCCTTCAATTTGCTGAAGACCGTCAGCGCGTTATAGACGCCAACAAGTCCGCATCGGTACCTCCCACCTCGATCGCGCTTGCTGCTCAGTCTAAGGCCAAAAGCAACAGCAACGCATGTACAAATTGCCATCGGCCGCATCACTCGGCAAAATACTGCATTAGCGAAGGTGGAGGAATGGCAGGAAAAACTTTGGAGGAGTCAAAAGCCGCCAGGCTTAAGGATCGGGAGAACGGAAAGGGTAAAGAGGCTTCAACCAAATCCCCTATCGCTATCCCCTTCACAGACAAGGATGGCCGAGCGTTTATTGCGCATGTCAGCGCAGACACCGTATTTACCCCGGCGCCTGCACCGGCGCCTATCACCCCCGCGCCAAAATTCTTGTTCTCCAACGCTGGGCTACCTTCTATAACTCCCACTGAAATCGACCCTGATACCTTCGACTACGAAACCGCCGGTTTTAAATACATGTCGGCGAAGGTTCTTGAAACCGATCTCTCTCTTAGGGACTGGTCCTCCACGGATGGATCTTTTCGTTGCAGCCTCGACTGGAAGGACTACACGCGAAGCATCGACGAGAATGAACTCACTTTCACCGCCCTCAACCAGAAGGCGCGCACCACTGTCTCAACAGATAAATACCCATTCTATGTCGACTCAGGCGCCAGTACCCATCTAACCCCAGACCGCGAGGATTTCATATCTCTGCGTCCAATCCCTTCTCGCTCTATTCAGGGTGTAGGGGGATCGTCTATTAATGCCGTCGCCATCGGAGACGTCAAACTCCGCATCGCCAAAGGCAAAACCCTCGTCCTGAGAGATGTACTCTATGTCCCCAACGCAACTGTTCGCCTCATATCCGTCGGTTCCATCACACATGATTCCAACGCCATCGCCCACTTCGACGACAGCTCCTGTTGGCTCACCGACAAATCCACGGGCGCTCTACTCGCCCGCGGGTCCTTCATGATACCTACTCGTCTATACTCCATCAATCTAGACTCATCTGCCGCCGAGCATGTCTTTTCGGTCACCATTCCGCCGACCTTGGAGACCTGGCACCGCCGTTTGGCGCATGCCAACTACCAAGTAGTCCACGATATGGCCCGCTTAGGCTCTGCAAAAGGTATGCCCTCCTCCTTTCCTTCGAAGCCTTCAAAATGTGACTCCTGTGTTCTGGGTAAACAGACACGGACTCCCGTTCCAAAGAAGCGTGAGGAAGGGGAAGGGCATAGAGCAACGAGGAGATTGGGAATAGTATGGATAGATTTATCAGGACCCGTAGCTGTCGAATCTCGAACCGGCAATAAATATGTTATGAACCTTGTCGATGATTACACGAACTATCCGTGGACCATCCCTCTGGCAAAGAAATCTGACGCGTTCGAAGAACTCAAAGCATGGCAAACGGCACGCGAACTCGAAACTGGCCTGAAAGTCGGACTATATCGCGTGGATGGAGGAGAACTCAAATCTGACAAAATGGAAGAATGGCTCAGGGAACACGGCACGCGACAGGAATTCACCGCACCATATACATCCGCGCACATTGGCCGTGTCGAGCGCATGCATCGAACGCTTATGGGCAAACAGCGTTCCATGCGCGCCTACTCAAAGCTACCTCCATTCCTGTGGGACGAACTGTACCTTACGGCATCCCATATCCACGCGAAAACCATCACTCGCTCACTTAACAACAAATCCCCCTTCGAATTATGGTACGGACGGAAACCCGACCTTTCCTACCTACGCGAAATCGGTTGTCGCGCATTCGTACTCATCCAGAACGTTCACAACCCAAAGATATGGGAGCGATCAGTGGAAATGGTCCTTATCGGCTACGACACAAACGCGAAAACCTACCGATGCTACAACCGAACTACAAAGAAAGTCTATAGTTCCTACCACATACGCTTCATCGAAAGCCATGAAGACGATTATCACCGAAAACCCACAACAATTCCCCATGCCGAACCATCCACCATCAACGACATTGCACAGAGCGCTACCAACAATCCGATATACTATGACGATACCGAAGAGGAGGAGTTCCTCCCAGCGGATCTCCAAGCGCCGATCCCCGATCATGATCAAGCGGAACCCAATCCAGCTGACCCTGATCTTCCACGTCGATCATCCCGAGTCCCTAAACCGATCATTCCGGCGGATCACGACACCGGATCAACTCCTCAGACGCGCCTTGAGAAAGCCGTCCAGGAATCAAAGGACGCGGCTGCTCGAAAGAAGACAGCCCGGACGGAGAAACGGAAAACGCTCGAGGACATACGACAAGAGGAGATACGCAATGATCCCAAGGTGGTGGAACAAGCCGCGATGGACGAACTATGCGACCAATTCCGAGCCATGAACACAGGCCAGCAGGACGAACAAATCAACATAATCCTAGCTGCCATTGCCGAAAACTCTAATATCGACCCACGCGAACTCCAGTTTGAAGACGAACCTAAAACATGGAAAGAAGCTCAAGCCTCAGTCGACGCTGCAAAGTGGGAGGCCGGTTATCGCGAAGAATTGAAGTCGCTTAAGGAGATGGGCGTCTACAAACTTGTACCCCGCGAATCGGTACCGGCGACCCACAAAATTCGGAAAGGACGCCCAGTATTTAAAGCCAAACGCGACGAAAATGGGAATATAGTTCGTCACAAGGTACGCCTGGTCTTTAAAGGTTTTGAACAAATCTATGGCAAGGACTACACTAGTACAACCTCACCTACTGCGCGCATGGAATCTTGGCGTATTCTGCTTCACATAGCAGCTACCTTAGGATGGGACACCCAACAGATCGACGTAAAAACTGCTTTCCTATATGGACTACTGCCGGATAAAGAGGTTCAATTCATGGATCAACCGCAGGGATTCGAGGAGGAAGGTAAAGAGACGTGGGTATGGATGCTACAGAGGGGATTATATGGCATGAAGCAAAGCGGCCGCATCTGGAACAAGACGCTCAACGACGCCATGATATCCTGGGGTTTTACTCGCCTTTCTAGCGAATCATGCATCTACTATAGGAAAACTGACACAGGTATAACCATTGCAGCCGTACATGTCGACGACTTTCTTTCGATTGCCAGCAGCGCCGAAGAGAACCAACGCTTCAAGGAGCAAATGAAGTCAATCTGGACGATCTCCGACCTAGGCGAAGTAAAATTCTGTGTCGGCATCGCCATCTCGCGCAACAAAGAAAACCGTACCGTTCATCTATCCCAAACCGCCCTCATTGACAAAGTAATTAACCTTTTTGGCCAAATAGACGCCCACCCTGCCAGCACTCCTATGGACCCTGGTCTCAAGCTCAGACGACCGGACCGATCTTCCTTTACACCCGAAGATAAGGAACGCCTAGACAAACTTCCTTACCGCTCACTTGTGGGATGCCTCATTTATCTTACTGTCGGCACTCGCCCGGATATCGCTTACCCAGTCCAACAACTTTCGCAATTCCTTGACTGTTATACCTACGCGCATTGGAATGCTGCCATTCGCGTTGTACGTTACCTCAAAGGCACTCGGGAACTTAAACTATGCCTTGGCGGCGCTTCACCAATAAATCTGTTGGGCTTTAGCGACTCAGACTGGGCCAATTGCCTCGACACCAGACACAGCGTCGGAGGCTACGGGTTCTCCCTAGGCTCCGGACTCATTTCATGGACGGCAAAGAAACAAAAAACAGTAGCTACTTCTTCATGTGAGGCGGAATACACGGCAGCTTTCGAGGCGTCCAAGGAGGCGATATGGTTACGCACTCTCTTGTCCGAAATTGACCTCTCCCCACCATCGGCAACAACTCTACTTTGCGACAATAACGCCGCTATTACTCTCTCCGAGGATCCATCACAACACGGGCGCTCTAAACACTTCGACATCCGCCACCACTTCCTCCGTGAGCGAGTTCAAGCATCAGAAATACGCACCGCCTACATAAATACAAAAGACAACATCGCCGACATTTTTACTAAAGCGCTTCCCCCTCAACAATTCCTTCGCCTTCGTACTTTCATCGGACTCCAAACACTCCAGATTCCATGCGAGGAGGAGAACTTCTAGTTCACGGTGAGGAGGAGTGTTGAGATCTCTGATCGCACCGTGAACCAACGGTCACGTCTCCCCCTTTGTATCTTTCTTTATTTCTCTTTCTCTTTATGCGAGTAGTTACAAACGGTCTTTATCATACATTACAGTATATATACGTAGCAGTAATTACACGGCACCTCAGTCAATGTATTGGTGACTGAGGTGAGCCACTTTCTATCTTCTCCCCTTAAATATCTTAATTAACTGTACCGTAGTTTATTGTCACATTATCTAGGTACAGATCTTTCTAAATATAGTCAATGTATTGGTGACTGAGTTTATTGTCACATTATCTAGGGTCTAGATTTCTACAACATGCCATTATATTTGCCTGAGAGACGAGACAAGAGACTTATTGAAAATTAAATACACGACAAAGCAAGATATCATCCTCGAGCGACAGCGACAACCGCCCGCGCGTCGAGCGACCTACCCAGAACCTGCCGAGATGTTGCCGACGATGTTTGGTCCAGGCACATCAGCACGTGACCGCGCTCAAAAATGTTCCGACTTTCACAAAAATATGCAAAGGGCTGTATATTTTAACAATGAAAACCACGAACGAGCAAGGCCGTCATTATTTGTTGAGTCGGAGTTAGAATAAGAAAACACGACGAGAAAGATCCTTACTTCAAGAAAATAGAGAATCGGCGAGGATGACTGTTGCAAAACCATGGAAAATGACCCTAACCGTGCAAAGGACATGAAGGAGAGAAATATTTTTCAATTCATAAGCCTGAGGATACAGGGTCTTGCAAAATGACGTTCAGTTCATAATTCTCAAAAATTGTTTGTACAGCTTTGCATATGTACAAAAAAGGAGACACAATCATCAAAGTTGCTGTATTGGGTGGATGGCAACGCCGTACAAACAACTTTTTGCAAATTATGAACTGAACGTTATTATGCAAGACCCTGTAACAATATTTAAGGCCGCCATGCATCAATGGGCTTTGCCGAATGTGGTACACAAGCCGAGTTCTTCAAGTCCGCCACGCCTTCCACCACGACCGTCACTGTCGAAAAACTTGACCTTTTCTCTCTTCCCAATGTCCTATTTTCTTTGATCATGGAAGTTGACGATGGTAGCAACAATTCTAAGCCCGTTGTCGAAAGCGAATGGGTGCAGCTGGAGGAACTGCCCCGGCCTTTCGACACGGTCAGCGCGGATCTAGCAGCGCTCGGAGCTCTCTCCATCGAAGATTTCTTGTCGAACGCGGCGTCTACATCTGCTGTGTACGACATATCCTTTTATCTTCAATTGCCGGAGCCTCCTCCGCCGGAGAAAGAGAAGGAAACAGAGAAGGAGAAGGATTCCAAGCCGACCGATGTGGCGGAGGATCCTAAAGCAAGTGCTGGAAAACCTATCAGAGGGCCCGTGGCTCTGCTCCGTCAGACAAGCCAAAGTATGTTTGGATCTGGAGATTGTCTGAAATGGGAGTATCTGGAAGAAGGGGATCCGAAAAGTCTGTTTCCTTTTATCCGTTATCCGACTCTTTCACGGAACTGATTCAACGCCCCTCAAAAAAATCAGACAAACAATGTATCTTGACTATTACGCGTCCTAATGGTGCCACTAGGTCATATAAGTCGGATTCTGGTTTTTCGCGAAGAGGAGAAGCAAAAGCTCAGGCCGCGCAGATCGCCATTGATATGGGTGCAATCGATTTCGTCATCTCGGGCGACTCTGATGCTTTGAAGACCAAGAAGGGCCTCCTGCTCAATCCTTTTGATGTGGAGATCGACAATATGGAATCGGATGAAGCCACCGCTGGCCCTATTCCCAAGTTCTCAGACGAGGAGGAGCCCCTCAGGCTCATCGAAGATTGTTGCACGGAATGGAGGCCAGGGAAAGTGAAGCCACATTGGGTGTCATATAACGATACTAAGAACAAGAAAAGTATGTTATCTACCACCATTCATCATGCAGTGTTGCTCATGTGTATGAATAGAACATGGAGCGGCTTTGCGCATTGCATTAACGCCCCACGTATTTCGGGCTTATTCTGTGGATCCAGTCCACAATAGCGTCAAGGCTGCTAAAATTGCGTGCGCTAAAACCGCTCTGGAGGAAGGCGTCATCGACTTCATCCAATACGGAAATGGTCAAACAGAACCTGCCAAGGTCGTCGATGACGGGCTTGAGGAGGTGTTGAATTCACTGAGGGACAGTCCGCCTCCTCTGAAGGGTGTCACATTGCAGGAGTTTTACGAGACTCTTCCTCAGCCATTCCCTGAAGATGTCGGCGAAATGGGCGCTGCCGAGATCAACGCACCCGCGTGGTTGAATATCACGTTGCAGTCTGCAAGGGGAGGCCGTTTGGTGTCGAGCTTTACGCCTGTTATCGACAGTGCACGCCATCGTAAGTATAACCTCTTTTGTCTTTCCTCTACTTCATACTAACATGCTTCTTAATCAGTGCATGGCTGCATACTTCGAATAGAACGTCCTGAGGAAACAAGAACTTACCTAGTTGACCCACAGTTTCCCAAACGCTCTGATGCCAAGTCGGCCGTTTGTCTTCTGGCCATGTCTCAAGGTGTGGGTGACTACATCCGCGGACTAAAGGAAGAGGCAGAAAACAAGCTTCCGGCTGACAAGCGGAAACTGGCGAATGAGAAGCTTCTACAGGTGCTCGCTGCTGAGTGTGGTAAAGTCCGACCAGGAAATCGTCTTCACTTCAACTTCACCAGTGAACGAGATGGTGCGTAACCTTTTTCTCTTTTCCAACAAGGTTTTGATCTGTCGTTCTTGGGACAGCATTTGGATGCATCCTGAAAGTTGACCTCTCTTCCAGTGCATCCGAACCAGATGTTCGAGAATATTGTGTCAAGACAGAATATCGGACAAAGGCCGATGCTAAGGCCGCTGTGGCGTGTCTTGCTGCAGAGCAAGGCTTGGTTGATCTCTTGCGCTTCAGAGGTGCTACCCCGCCTTCCGATTATGTGCCTTTCTGGGAGGCTCAGATGAACGGCGATGGCGATAGCTATGTTCCGAAACGCAAGGAACCAGAAAGAGACCTCGACAGTGAAGGTCGAGACCGCAAGAAGCGAAGAAAAGGTAACAAAGATAATGGCTCTGAACCGAATGAAGCCTCAGGTCTCCAGCCGACTCCGAAGCTTAAACAGCCACCCCAAGACCTTCTGCCGCCCAAGCCAGTAACTGTGGTCCCGCCTAATTACCCTTCGAATGCTCGTTGGAAAAAGCCTCATGCAACTGGATCCAGGGGTCTTGGTTCAACCAATGCGTATGCTTCAGCACCGCGTTCGGTCGGCCAAGACCGATCTGGAAGCAGAAGCGGAGGTGTTTCGCAACATCCTCATAGTTATCACCCTATGAGTTCCTCTTCTGCGCCTTCTTCGTACGACCCTCATCCTCATGCACATCCTTATGATGATCGGACGGGGTACGGACCAGGCCCTGCATACCAGCCTGCGCCCGCGTACGCTCAACCTGATCCTTATGGCAACGTGTATCCTCACTATCCGATTCCTCCTGGCCAAAGTCATTATCCGAATCCTATCTATCATTCTCCTCCGCCTCCGCCACCTCATCCTTATCCCGCTTATTATGCAGCACCTTCTCCGCCTCCTCCGACTCCTCCACATGCTCCATATGGGCATTATGCATACCCACCCCATTATCCTCAACAATACCCCCATGCACCCTATTCTGGGAGCTATTCCCACCCTCCCGTTCTCTACTCTCCGCCACCACCGCCGCCACTGATGGCCATGGGCCATCCTCCTGCTCATTCCGCGAGTGCCCCTCCGGATCCATATCCGCCGCCCAGGTACCGATCGCATTACTCTTCGCGTTCACCTCCTCCCCTTCCACCCTCTCCTCCCCATCATATGCATCATTTATCTCATCCGTCTCACCCTATTGATTATAATTCATACGAAGAAAGCCGTCAAATGAATAACCGTCGGCGTCACAGCGCCATGGGTGACTCTCGGCCTCGAGTCAACGGCTTTCAAAGTCGCCCACCGGATGGTACCGACAGGGGTCGCTACGAAGGTAGAGAGCCGTCGCCTTCGGGAGAGCCACCTGTCGCCACGTGGTGGCACGATCGACCTCCTCCAAGTGTGTTATCTCCTCCCTCCTCCCATCTTTCTGTTTATTGAACGGCGATATAAGATTATCCATCACGACCCCACAACTATCTTGAACAACCTGTCC
Source organism: Flammula alnicola (assembly GCA_015499995.1). Lineage (NCBI taxonomy): Eukaryota > Fungi > Basidiomycota > Agaricomycetes > Agaricales > Strophariaceae > Flammula > Flammula alnicola. The sequence continues at coordinate 319,331 of JADNRV010000032.1, forward strand.
ATGAAGTACCTGTGACGAAAGAATCAGAAGGTCTTGCAACAGGTTACCCTCCTTCCAACGGCGAGATCGGAAACGTGCAGTCTACCCCGCAATCTGGTCTTGAAGCTCTTTATGGTGAGTTTTTTTTTTCGTGGTAAATCCCACGGCTTATAATAATATCCATCGAACAGAATTCTGTGAAAAGGAGAAAATCCCGAGGCCGGCCTTTTTTTATGAAGTTATCGAGGAGAAGGACGGTGCTAAAAAGTATACAGTCTGGGCAGAGAAGGACTCTCAGCGCTTGGAATTACAGAATCACTTTTCTAGTGTTGAAGAGGGCTATGAGAAGCTTTCGAAGCGGGTGCTGCAGTGGGAACGCTCGAGGCTGGAGTGATGACTTGGAGCCTTTTTTATGAACATCTTGCATTGGATTCTCGCATTTTGATGACACGCATCGCATGATATACAGTCGAACCTCTCATAACCCATGCCTTAGATAACCCATAACCCCTTATATCCCATAGATTTTTTGGTCCACCAAGTCGGTGGGCGGGGATTTTCAACCCATAACCCATAAGTCCGCGATAACCCATAATCCATACCCCTCCCCGACCAAAACCCATAGGTTTTGGTACTATATCGGACCTATAAGCGTAGGTTTACGGTTGAATAATTATTTTGCCAGGTATCCATCACAAATGATACGCCACAGCAGCCACTTAACAGCTCAAAACTGACCTTTTTGACCTAATTCCACCCCGAAAGCACCACCCCCAATAATTTTCTCACGACTCTGATGGTGTCAAACCTCCTCCCTGCCCACCGTCATAAGGCCATCAAGGCGTAGATGATGAATGATCTCCTTTCAAGCATGTTAGAGGCACTCGTGAATGACAACCGCCATATTTTAGCAGAAATCCGACCGTCAGTGGCCGTAATTTTTTTTGATATTTTTCGAATCTATTTTTAGCTTCCCTCTCGCAGCCCATAACCTCTGATAACCCATACTCTGAGCCGTCCACCGAGAGGTATGGGTTATGAGGGGTTCGACTGTACATTTATTCTAATTCTGTAGTATCTCTTGGGATACCGTGCTTCTGGTTGATTCTGCTTGCATGGTCAACCGGTCACGGGTCGACTGTACTGGATCTGCCATCTCGGCTAGATCAATTCCTGATATCGTGATAATACTGAGAACTGAGTACTGATCTTTCACCCACCTCCATCCCCCCACCTCCATCATGGCCAGCGCTCTGAAGGCTTTCTATGAGAAGGAAGGCTACGTCATAGTTCCCAATCTTATTCAACCAGGTGATTGGCCAGAACTGGAGCAAGCTTGCGAGCGGGTAATTGCACGTACTCGCGAAGGAGCCTGGCCCTATCGCCGCACTGTTGGAAAGCAGTTTCCACCGTACGGTGACGAAAATCCCGACTCTTGGGGAGTACAGCATGTTATGCACCCAGACCTAAAAGAGCGTGCTTTCGTCGTCTGGTACACCTCTTCAAGGCTTCTCAAAGTAGTCGCAGAGCTTTTGGGATGCCAGGATAACGATTTGCAGATGGGTAAGTCGACAGACGGCAAAAGATGCGGGATAGTATGTCTGAATGTCCATTACAGAGCTGTTCAACATCCTTATAAATCCGACTTCTCATGATTTCGCCTTGCGATGGCACCGTGATGATATACCGGAGAATGCCACTCGAGAGGAGGAACAAAAGGCGCTTGAGATTTGGCACTACGGCGTAAGAAACCCAGCTGCAGTCTCAAGTTTATCTGCCCTGACTCGTCAGCGTCAATTATTTAAATATTGTGCCAACAGGTACAATGGAATACGTACGTTGATCTCTATTCCAAATTGAAATTACTGCCGTCTTAAATTTTTATAGAGCTTTATACACTGACTCGTGCCTCTTCATCGTTCCTGGGTCTCATAAGATTCCTAGGACGGATGAACAACGTATTCTATCCTCAGGGCAAATTCCAGAAACCCCATTAGACATGCCTGGTTCTATTCGCGTCGCATTGCAAGGTTAGTATAAATTCTTATATCCGGTGCATTTTCAACTCACAATCGATGCAACAGCGGGAGATACGGTGTTTTACAATTCCAACATTCTCCACTGTGCAGCGTACAGCTCAAAAGAACGGCGAGCTACTCTTCATGCCTGTATCGGTGATGCTAAGGGAGGATCATCTCGCGCAAGAAATGTTCTTCAACATGGACTTGAGTGGATGAAAGGGACATCCTTTCGAGACAACCTTCCAAACGAGACTGCGAAAGCGATGTTGAACAATCTGATTTCGATGTATGACAGGGCACCGCCAGCAATAGCAACGGGTTATTCTCTGAAGAACTGATTTGTATATCCCGCAGATAGCATAGCGTCACAATTTCTCGGTTTCCAAAGCAGAAAACCGGTTTCTTTGAGAAATGGTACTAAGAGCCTTGTGCAGAAAAGGTATAGTATTAGTAGTTAGTAGGCCATGCCGGATCGGCATAATTTTGCTTGTCACAACACGTGAGCACCGCGCCAATCCTGTCACCCTCCCCAATTTACTGCACCTCTTTTCACCCATCTGAGGTCTCATCGTACCCCAGATCCATCCCGTCCACACGTCTAAAGGTTGTTTTCTTATATCTACTCAGCTAAAAACTTGCATAATGTCCCAAGAACCCGAAGATGTCAAGCCTAAGCTTAATCTTAACATCTCATACGATGGCGCGCGTACGTTACCATGATCGACCTGCATTTCTTTTATAACGCGTCGCATTGAAGGCTGATGAGGCTTTGCGTTTTCTTTTGCAGAAATTACCGTTAAAGTGAAGACGAATATGAAGTTTGCGAAGATATTTGAGGCTGCCGAGGTCCGTGACTCGATTGTGCCCTAATCTATCTTCTCAAAGACGCCTGTCTTCTGTAGAAACGGTTCGGAAAGGAATCCGGTATGCCAACGCGAGTTCCACGTGTTTTTAGAATGTAACCTCATGTGCATTCTATTGCACTTCTACAGGTACATTCAAATTCACATATGAAGGGGCGCGGGTTAGCAAGGAGGATACGCCAGCAGGAGTACGTCAGCTCTTTTTTTTTACTCCTCGGTTCTTCACTGAGAACTATGTGAAGCTCGGCATGGAGGACGGGGACCAAATCGACGCATTTTTGGAACAGGCAAGTGCTCCGTGTTGCTTGAGTTTTCTCTCCCGTTATGCTGAGCGTGTTCTCTTAGCTGGGTGGTGGATCTGTGCGATTATTCGAGTGCTTACCTATATGGTCATCATAATGTCACTTCAAGAACATCATCGTTACTTGATCCCTTCGATTCTCCTCTCTCCATTAATGGAATTGTTTTCCATAACTTTCTTTCTTCACACGCGATGCTCATTATCTATCGATATATTGGCCGTGTGGCCTTCGCTGAGGTTTGAATGTATCACCTCTGTTCTCTGCAACCATTCTCTGACGAACCGAATCCCAACATCAAATTTGCAATAACATTCGAGAAGCATGTGAGTTTTTTCCCGCTCGTCTTCCGCGCTTTGTCTCACTGATTTTTCTTGCTGTCACTTTCGAGACCAAGTACGAAAAACCCCTGGTCGAGATGTTTGTCCACTTCGTTTCACGTCTTTATCTCGCCCCGACATCACAGACGTTATTGACTTGTCGTAAGAGTCGCTCAACAATGACCGCAGTGGGTACTAGAGCGCTCTTTTACACACCCTCAACCCCACCTAACCAAATCCAAATCTTCTACATAGATATATTGATATTCTCCTGAGCGGTTCATGAATGCGTCTAATTCTCGAGCTTAGTAGCGAATGAGTTGGAAATTGACGTAGGTCAGACTTCATGTCTCCTGAAAATCAGCTTAGCTGAACCAAGCTCTAGCAAGGCGGATCTCGTTCCAGTCTCGTCCGTTCCACTGGCTGGTAAATGTTCATCGATCTGTTCTGCTCTTTCACGCCAGGGTTTAAACGTCGTGTCTTGCTGACAGGTTTCTAACTCCAAAGCGACGCACTTCACGGGTATGGAAAAGGTTCGAACGCAAAGGAGTCGTTGCTTATTATCAAGAGAGATTGCTGGTTAAACTTCGAGTGTTTCCTTCCATCTGAACGTTATTCATCTTCTAGGCTGCCCGATCAGCTGGCCACGGTAAGTGCCCAATAAATTTGTCGCTGCTAATTTGTCTATAGCTCCCCGACCGCTGCAGTAATGGCAGCACCATCACCCACAGTCAACTCGTTTCCAAGCTCCAGCGGCGCCTACATACGAATGACCCACGAGGCCTGGGGCACAGAAGGCGGTGCACCCTAGCGAACGCCCGCCTCGGCATATTACTCATGATATCAAGTCACAACTTCGATCCATCTAGACTTCTGACTGAGTTCACACGTATTAAGGCGCTATCCGGGAACGACAAAAAAAGGGAGAACGAAGGTGTTAGGCAATCCAATGCTTCCAAACTGCTGATTCCACCATAAGCTCTGATTCATATTCAGGAAATATTCGCTTGAAAGCCTCCCGCCACCCGACATATCCCTCACGCAGGTGCAATGCCCGGGTGTACTCCCAGTATTCCAGCATCCAACTAGCTGTTTGCCAATCGATGAGGAATACAGGACGAGCATTTTCGTCAACAAGGATATTCTGAGGTGTCAGGTCGCTATGGGTGAGGCAGATTTTAGAATTGGTTTTTGACCGACGCTCCAAAGCCCTGTTGAGTTCATCATCATCTGACGCCCACGGGGTGCAAAAGTCTTCGGCGTGGAAGTCATGCCGAGAGGGGTATGGTCCTAAAGGTCCTTCAAGAACGTCGCGGATCCTGAAGCTGAAGAAACCACCTCCCGAAATGACTTGTTCGTCCGGGGGAGCCAAAGACCGTAATTGTTCAAACCATCCTTGTAGCGTTTGAACAAAGATATCCTGCTGTCGTTCTGAGAGCTGGTGTAAGACTTCGCCCATCTCCCCAAGATGTTGTCCTGGAACTGCCTGCATGACGACGAGATCCATCCTCGGATATTCGGGATGGCCAACGGAAACGTAATCGAGGATATGAGGAACGGGGATTGATGTGTTCTCCTCAACATATCGGGTAGCGGCAACTTCCTCCACTGCGTTGAAACCTTTTTTGATGTAAACACCGAATGGTAGCCGGGTGACATATAAAGTGGTGGCACCATTCCAGTGCTTTCTTGCAAGCATGGTGACAATATCGTATACTCTTAGTCGCATAGAATTAGGAATCGGAACCAGACCTTCCACATCCAGCCATGGATTTTCCTAGCTATATGTGACAACGTGTATAACTTCGTCCGTGAGTTGACCTACTGAGTTCCGTTTATCATGTATAGGATTGAGTCGGGCGTCTTTGAGGGCAACGTGGCTGAAGGGAGTCATGGCACTGAAAGTTGAACGTTGCGCTTTGAATTTGAAGCTTGAAGTCTGAACGATGTAAGTAAATGCTCAGCTGATGCGACGTCTTCAACTTCACACGACCAAACCCTGCTTTGAACTCTTCGAACGCCAGATCGCAACAGCTGTCAAACGTTCGTCGTCCACCTCGTGTATCTCTCTGCGCAGCTTTCATGGTTTGACATTGAACAACTCTGTTATCTTCTATATCTCCTATGCTTTCAAGCACTACGCAATACAAAAGGAAGCTTCATGGATGGTTAAGCTACGCATTTGCGAGGTATTCTTTCTTGTTTCAGTTAAAGTGCTTGAAAGACTGCTAAAGACTCTGAAGTGAAGTTTTCGTTATAGTGTCATTGACTCTTTTCTTGCCCATATGCTTGGAGCAATTCGCGAGGGACAATGGCTACCTACTCCCTGACAAAACGGAGCCTTGCTCTGCATTGCAAAGATCTCCAACAAATGGCACAGCGTCGGCAGTTGACAACTTCGAAGCATCGAGATGCGTAGTGAAGATTGGTTGGGTCTGGATAGATAGTGCAAGCTTTAGGTGCGTAATGCCTTGTCTTAGTCGGGCCAAGCTCTGAGGGATACCCAGTCTCTATATATATTCGATATCCGTTGCACTTCAAGCTATCACAGTCATTTCTATGGGTGGCATTGCTGATCACCGTGAGTCCATCCTTTGCATATTTCCCATTCTCATCCGACCGACCGTTTAAACAGCTCCCCATCGGAAAATTTTGCTTCTGGGCTTTGCATGCTTGGGTTCGGTGGCAGCGACTCTCTTCCTGTTGCTCCCATCTACTTCTCCAATATGGTACCTTTCTGCCCTTCTTGCAGTATTTTCGAATGTTGGGTTCGGAGCTTCCATCGTGGCTATGAACTCGTATATCCCTTCACTCGCGAAAGAGGCACCCGAAGTTGTTAAAGTTTTGACCGAATTGCAAAGCGTCGGCGACAATTCGGCGACAGATATTGACAGCGACCCGGATTCCAGCACAGAAAATCCTGCTGCACCGTTACTTGCTAGCTCAGCACCTGTCGACATCGACAAGAGACGCCAATTAGAGGCAGACTATCAGGCAGAGCTCTCACGTGCAACTTCGCGGATCTCTTCACTTGGAATTGCCCTTGGCTATGGAGCGGGATATGCCTTCTCATAGTCGCTTTGGTTCCCGTGACCAAGCTTCATGGGTCGACATTTGCGCTTCGACTAGCCATTGGCTTGAGCGGAACTGGTGGGCAGTGTTTACGATCCCTGCTGCCCTGTGGCTGCCTACTTCCTATGCCCCTTCTCACCCCTCGCACCGTCGGAATGAACCATTAGACGCAGATGACAAAGACTGGAATTCTCGCCGCGAGATCATCGCAGCTTGGGTTCGACTGGGGAATATGCTCCGTTGGAGCGAGATCAAGAAATTGAGGAACACATTTAAGTATCTTGCTGCATGGTTCCTCCTCTCGGATGGTGCGTTTAATTTAACCTTGCAATCCTCGCGTACTAACATTCCTAGGGTTTACTACTATCACTTCTACTGCAATACTTTTCGGTAAAACCACGTTGCACATGTCGCCCTCGGCGCTCATACTCATCGGTGTTCTCACTCCTACATCGGGAATCCTTGGTTCTCTCGTTTGGCCTATTCTCCAGCGTAGGTTTAGATGGTCCAACCTCAAGGTCCTTGTGGTGTTGGTGATCATGGCATCTATGATTCCAGCCTACGGATGCTTAGGTTTTGTCATTCAAGGACGAGCTAGATTTGGCGGCCTCACAACTCAAGGAGAGATGTTTGCTTTGGCGGTGTATTTTGGTGCGTGCACTAGCTTTGGTCAGCCGGCATACAAAGAAAGAGGCTTATTGAACTACATCGTATCTCAGGTTCTGTCTACGGAGCATTCCAAGGATACGCAAGGGCTTTCTACGCCGAATTACTACCCCCGGGAGAAGAAGCGAGGTGGTACGGTTTGTTCTCTATCACAGATAAGGTGCATCATTTCAATATTCTTTCTCCTTTGCCACCTAACATTGCCGAATTCGTTAGTCCAGTTCCTTCATCGGTCCTCTGGTCGTTGGAATCATTTCGGACGTCACTGGAAACATTCGTTATGCTTTCTTTTTCCTCGTTTTCATGGTTTGGATGGCTGTTCCCATTCTGATGAGTGTCGATGTGGACAGAGGTAGGAGAGATGCGCAGGAATATGAGTACAACGCTTCCTCTTCGCGAGCCTAAGCATGTAATATTGTTACATATTGATGTACATAGAATATTTATCGGCAGATGATCCATTCCGAGTCATCCCATAAGTCGATGCATATCAGGTTTGTTTCCTTCGTTCGAGAGACCAGGGTCCAACCGGGGAAGAGAAGGAAAAAGAATGGCCTCAATAGAGGCTTAAGAACCGTATGTCATCGGACGTGGACCCAAGAGGGATGTCCACATCGATGATAGATTCGTGGTATACTCGTATATGTTCCGTCTTTCGAATTACATTAAATAAATTTACATATTGGATGCATGTCTGTAAATCTCAACACTCAAATCGCATATCGCGGGGGAGGCTCAGTGTTGCGATTATTCGGATGAACATCGCTGCTTTCAACACGAGGGGGAACAAAGGGACTGTCCGGGGAGAGTGGGACTGCCTGGACAACTACGGGTTTAGATGAGGATAGTCGACTGGCCATCAGTAATTCCAAGGACGTCCCAACAGGGCCTCCTTGATTGTTTCCAGAATGAGTTGGCTGCGTCCTGATGTCGAACGGCGGAACCTGGGACGTGGAGACGCGGAAATATCTCGTCAGCAAACCTGTCCAGAAAACAAGACAATCATCGTGGATCAAGCAAATTAGTTAGCGGAATAAATTAAACATAGAGGAGAAATGGACGACTACCTTTCCAACCTCGCAAAATAGGAGGGAAAAAAAGCCTTCTGCGATTCAATAGGCAGAAGACAACAAGGAGGATTAAAACGACACCAGCAACGGCACCTCCTTCAATAGCACCCAAGCAGATAGAAGATTTAGAGTCGAGAGAAGATGACAGAGAAGGACTAGGCAGAGAAGAAGTCGAAGTGAGGCTGGAGATGACGCCGAGGGTCCAAATGTACCGACATTTCCCGTTGTGGAAGAGTCTGCTGCGATGATCTCAATAAAGTCTAAAGAGTAGGTAGCATTATTGACTAGAGTCGTGATAATGAGTGTGTGGGAGTCATTATTCGGTAGTGATGGCGACTGGAAATATCGTTGTCCAAATCGAAGGCCCGTGGAAGGCGGATTGCCGATATATGTTACCGCAGGACCGCCATCGATACTGTACGCCGACTGTGGAGGCGGACCAGGGATGATTGTACCAAAAACACCAATGCTGGAACCTGTGAATTCGAGGTAAACGAATAAATTGCTCTGGCAGAAATGCACACTTACCACCGCTGAATGTTATTTTCGCTGTAGCTCCCGCGTCACCCGTAAACGTTGAGGTTTCGTCATGCTCTCCAGTGGTCCCGCTTTGCCGCCACCCGGTGTCAGAAGAATAGATAATAATGGGGTCACGGTCGTCGAGTGTTGAGACACTCATTCGAAGTTTAGATTCTAGAGAGGAAAGAGAGATGAAAGATGAAAGATGAGCAATCGTACCGTGCCGCTTTGCTAAATTCTTCCTGTCCCAGAAGCGTTAAGAAAATTTTGGGCCTTGGATATTTATTATGGCAGACTCGAACGGTGGGAGCTCGAGCGCTCGAGTCCAACGATTGGTATGATCAAAAGCCGACGCAATGGATCAGTTAGGTTGCCATTCAAAGGCGCCGCTGGCTTTGATCCCTTGATACCTTTCCGCGCCACGCCATGCTTCACTGGATCTTATGTCGAAGCCGTCGTTTGTTCTTTTTCAAGTAAGTCGGTTGGTCTCAACTGCCTTCTAGCCTTCTAACCGCGCCGTCCGGCTCATGCTCTCATAGCTGCTACCAACGGGGGGTTGCTTTACAACTTAGCTATTCTGGAACTTGCCATTGTCGACGATTTGGCACCGGTTGCATTGCTGGAGGAAAGAATGGAAATGTGTCAAAAGCCCCAAATGTAATACAAGCGTTCGAAATGTCGGGTGTCGGCTTATTGATGGCAGAAAACTCTCCCGTGAGCAATGTTGAATGATCCACCGAACCGCCGGAAGAACTTGAAATTCAAATAACTCTTGATTCTTCTGTAACACATCTGAGGCGTCGATGTTCAAGAAAAAGGGCAGATATAACTTGGCATGCTGAAGATGGAGTTTAGCGCCCAGGGAATGCCGACATATCTTGAGTTTAAGGATGTGCGATGCCAGTCCTTCCGAAATTTCAATGAGTTTACATTCTGCTCGCTGTATCTGGCCGAGACGGATATACAACTAATTTGGAAGAGCAGAATCTGGATTCCAGAGGTAGAACAGTCCATGGCAACGTTGCCTGTAGTCATCTGCAAGTTCAGAGAACATGGTAGAGGTGAGGTGAGAGTGATCAATCGCCAGGTCGTTCCTACGATATTTGCTTGAAGGAAAGGGAATTGCTAATGTCCAATAACGTTCGCAGTCGGTCGATTAATCGTAGGAGTTTTGAGGCCACCGGAATCAACATATCCCTTCACTCCTGTTTGGATTGGCGAATCATAACAGTCGTGAGGAGCGACGCGCAGGGAATGTGAGATGGAAGCTGATGGAAGGGACTGGGTCGTGAATCATCGGACAAACAGCTTCTTAGCCCGCAAAGGCCTCGCGGCACCGACATGCCCCGTTTCTTCCTGGTGGGCCCTATAAGCTTCGCGCAGGTGATCAGGAGATAAAGGCCCGCTCTCGCCTCGCCTCGCCTGCACAGCGCGAGCTAGAACGAAAATAACTTTAAGTCAGCAACATGGATGCAACATTGAACCCGGAGCAGAGATGAAAGGAGGGAATCTCCTGGGGCTTCCATGCATGTGCATGCGTGACAACGATCTCAAACACCAGCTGGTTCGAAAGTGGCTCACCTTTCTCGACGATCTCTCCAACAAAGACTTTAGAAAATCCGGCGATTATTTGTGCCACGGGCTGTGATTGAACTTGTCGACCAAGGGTTTGTTGGATGACCTGTACCACAAATGGGATTGAAATCTAAGAATACTGTGCTAAATTGGCTAAAACAAACCTGACCTTTCTCACTGCTTGCGATCCACTGGGCAACCTAGAAGTTCCGCAGCATGCTGCATGATTTCTTCGTGTCCGGCTGAGGAGCATCGATGCCTCCTTCAGCTAGAAATGGAATGACGGCAATATTACTTACCACTTACCGTTTTCGAATTTGATAGGGCCCTAATAGTTCTCTGTATAAGCGCTCAGTAAGGTATAAGAAGATCTTACCATTTCTTCCAGACGGTATCCTTGGCTCTTTAGACTGTGCAATATTGAAATGCACGATAAGGGAAATTTCGAGAAAGATACGCACTGCGGTCCAGGCATTTTCAAATACCATCCGAGTAAAACCAGCAACCTTTCTTGGCAATAGGAAATCATTCCCGTAGGTTCAGGTCTATACCACGGACGCACAGACGTTCTACACAATCAGAGAAGTTCGTGAGTCTAGATTGCATGATCCATGCTCCATGCTCCACGGTGAATTTATAGGTGATGGACTCACATTACTGGATGCAGTCGAGGACAACCAGTTTGTACCTGGACGTTGGGAAGGAGATCGATGGGATATCTCGGTGAAATTCGAGGAAGGAGGAAATAGCGTTGAGTGAATGCGGCAATGGACATGACAACGCGTAGGGCGGCATGGAGAAACCAAGGCTGCTTCGGATACCTATTATATGCATATGGAGCCGATGGGTTAACGAAACAGCCAGCAAACATTTGACTTGTGGGACAATATTTGAGAAACCCACATCATGGCTTCCCTGAGGCCCTCAACGTCAGCAAGAAATTCATATGCATTCGGCGTATCTGCCTCAGAAGACATACATCAACATATCTTCTTGAAATGTTTTCCTTCGAATTCAGTTCTTTAGTTGCAACCAGCAGTTTGGAGATGGACGGCTGTTAGAAAGATATGTAGCGTTTAGCGCTCGCTGATGGCCATTCGGGAATTTCCGACTCACGATGCCATACGTCTTGAAAAGCGCAAATGCAACTGCATAGTTTAACAGGAAAGGCATGTCGTACATTGACGACACGTGGGCAATAATTTGTGCCTCCTCTGGAGTTATCATTCCTTTCCCGTCGTTCCATTTCGGCCCATACTTGCGATGGATAGCGTTGTAGCGTCTCCAGCGAAGCGCCGAACAACGACAAGCCAGACGAGAAGCCCAGCGGAGATGGCCACAAGGGGCGTAGCTGGCATATGTCGTGATCGTTCGAGTATCTTGTGTGCAACGTAGAGTGCATTTCGGGGTAATATGGCGAGAGTGTTCATTGACGAGATGTAGACCATCTTAGCTGCTCTAGAAATTCCTTGAATGCCCTCGTTCTTAACAGTCGAGTCGTTAGTAGTGCGCATGTGATAAACATACGAGTACTATGGCTTTCCTTAGTCTCAGGAAACGATGGCAGTGGTATCGGTGTCGAAGTCCTCGCTCCATCATCACGGCCGCCGTTCGAATATCATCGTGACTAAACATATCCTTCAGAGGCCGAGTCACGTCAAGTGAAACAATCCGTGTGAGAGGCCGCAGCATTCTGTTGCGCATGTGATTTTATCAAAGATTGTCAGGAAAAGATGGCCTCGAGTTTGCGTCGAAGGTCTGATTCGATCATGGTGGCCGCCGTTCGAACTCAACTAGTATGAGCGAGCACTCGTGACGATTCCCTTTCAAAGGATTAATAGGTCATATGGTCAAGTGAAATACTCCGTGAAATCCAACACATCTTGATATGTTGCTCGCTATCGAAAGAATACGGTCCTGAGGTCTCCGAGGCGTATTTATATACTCTGGGTCGCGATGCGCGATTCAGATGATCATGCTGAGAGCACTTAGATCTACCATGAATCAGATCCTCTTTTCGGCCCGTTGACAAATGCATCCAATCTCTTAGGCCATTTATTTAGACGCGAAGCTCTACATCTTTCTTAACGTGTACAACTAGCATACGATTTCAGAGGCTAAGCATATAGAACCAGGCCTAATATACATACTCTATAGTAGGGGCGCGTAACTTTTACCAATTGACGCATCGATTAAATTTGATAGGAACAATAAATTTCTGAGCTTTGGAGAGCTCAAAAGCTACGGTTGCGCCTAGGACACCAAGAATAAGTCATACTTTGAACGCTGAGTACTGAGTACCATCAATCGTGGACTGGTCAATCTATTAAGAAGAGTGAACTTCCTAAAATGGCATATGTGGCGAACCTTTCACAGACGACGTAGACGACGTGATCACTGATCGCTATGATATCCAAGAATGCCTTTCCGAGACTAGTCAATGTCGGAGACCAGCTACTAAATACTCGCTTTCATCAACTTTTTGTTAACAGGCTAATATACACAGAAAGTCGGAGAAATAAAACGGTAGTCATAACATGTCACTGCTTTTGGAATACGTAAAGAAATATATATCTACATACATACACCGATCCAACCCTGTGAACCCTGTCCCAGCACTATAAGAAAACACCGTCTACATATGCAGACATTTCCACGAGCACGAGCATCCCAGGCGCCTAAATAATGCGCCTGCGAACTCGATGGTATACTTGTAGGAGGATAAATCATCTAGCATGTAGAGAAGCAGTTCGTCCGATCACTCTATCATCAGACGAAGTTAATAAGTCCTAAGTCGCCAAGACTCCTGAATATGGCAGCCTGCCACTGCCATATATAGGTCAGAAGTGTTTTCTTTCTTGATTTTATTTAGTATCGTGGAGCTGTTCAGCGAAATGAACGTGCCGTCCCGATTTGTCTGGATCTAGAGGGTGTCGAGGTGGCTCTTGGACGTCCTCTTCTGTAGCGTCGGCAGCGTTCAAGAGACCCTGTTCCACGTCTGACTCGTCCGTTGGCAAGCGTTGGAGGTTTATAGATTTAGAGGCTTTAGGCACTTCTTGCTCTTTCGTCAACTAATCAGATTAGACGTAGAGAGATATATTAGCAAACTCTCATAGAAGTGTTGAAATTGGAGAATATTTGACTCACAGCAACGTATATCGCAGAGCTTATGATCAACAGTGTCCCGATTACGGAAAGCGCCGTTGGAATGGCTTTGAAGAATATTCTCTCGAGAATCGTGGCAAACACCACCTAAGCACAGGATCAACGTTTGAACGACAAGCGATTGGGGATAAAGAAGTACCTGGGTATAGACAGCCATGGACCCCCGACCTGCAGTTTCTCTTTGAAGCCCATAGTCAAAAGGACCTGAAGGGAGTCAGTAACGTAATAATGCGCCTTATCCGCGGCATAGTATCGTTACCTGTGCGATAAACCCAAAGATACCTATCATGGCCAATAACGCTAGCCACTCCATGCGAGTAGGAACGACGAACGGTGCTTTAGTGACAATCATCCTGCGTTGCCGAACGGCACGTCAGTTCGCGTGATCAATGGCCTATCAAAATCGACGATGACTAACCCTGTAGTTGATACGACCACACATAAGGTGGAGAAGAACATCAACGAGTGCAGTGGATGCGCGCGTTTTCCTATAGCACGAATCGAAGTGTCTGTTTGGTTCGATGGATCAGCGATCACCGAGAAGCGATCAAAGAAGCGGAATTAATATTAATTAATACGCACAAGCGCCCGTCGCCCCCAAGACACCGATTAAGGCCACCCTTTACGCAAAGAGTGTTACTCGAGCAGTTATCAACAGATGAAACGGGAACACACCCAACGGCAATTAGTCGATCTCTGGGAGTACCCTTCTCCGCGCTCTCCATAGGGGTCGATATTCCATCGCCTGGGACGTGCATGTTCCCGAAGAGGGCCGTAGGCCGGGCGATAAGGACGACGCCGACAAGACTGATGACTTTCGGAAAGGTGAGCGGGCAAATAATGTTTTGGAGGGTTGGAGACTCACATCCTGCCAAGGCTTCTTTCCGCGTAAAATTCTCGCCTAGAAGGAGGGATCCAGCGATAGCGGTGCACATGGGCGCAAGGAATGTCAAGACAGTGGCATCGGACAAGGAGAGATATTGTAATGAATAATATATCCCGAAAAGACCGAAGAATCTGGATAATATCTCTCAACATCTGTGATATTGAAAAGGCACACAGAGATGCTTACCCGATGAAACCTCGGAAGACCAACAACAGCCGTACGCCTTTAGGTCCTAGAATTGGGTCTGGGACGCCCATCCACAGCCTGGTACATATCCGATTAGCTCGATACACACGAAGAGGTGTCGTATGCTTACATGTAGGTTATCGAGCACATATAGGTTATGCCCTATAACTGGGTTAAAATGAAGCAAATAGAAAATCTGCACTGCGGGCACACACCATGCGTACAGCAATGAGCTTGACAAAGTATTCACATTCGTCAGCAAACAGGGCAACAGTGGGCCGAACGCAAACGGACACACACCTCCAGAGTGGACACAGGTGGATCAATCCCATTCAGCTTCTTCACCGCGACGTTCATCAACGAGAAAAAGGCCTGGGAGGCCGCGACGAGCAGGAGGCCGGTGTTATTCTTGATAATGCCCTTCGCACTGGCCAGCAGGGTCCGTATCTTCCCATTACCGCCCTCGTCGTCGTGTGAAGCAAATTCTACTTCGTGTTCGTACACGCTGCCATTTTGCAGTGCCGACGGGGGACCATTGGGCAGCACAGGAGTATGAGGGATAGCGAAATCCGCAAACTCGGGCGTCAGTGCCGTGTACGCATTCCTCGACGACATCGAAGTGGAGGATAAAGGCACAAGCACCGCAACGAGGCCTTTCTGCCGTGAGATCACACAATCCATCATTTTTTCTAGACTCGCGGCAATCAATTATCACACCCCTACATAGACGGTGTTCCTCGGACCGGCGCCGATCAGTACTCCAATGGCAAGCACCGCACGGCGCAATAATGGTAATCCACCAGCAACCTTCACCGACATCCTCCAAGAAACTTCTGCTTACTGCTTTCACACTGCCTGCTCGCTGCCACGCGAACGATCGGAACGCCTCTCGAATATACTCTCTTCATCCTGTCGACGGTGTCCTCGAAAACGTGCAGGGACGAACCAGTTTGTCTACTTGTTGTCAACCTGCCCTCGAACTTGCACAACTGAATGGCATTGGCGGCCACTCCGTCATAATCTGTCAGAGGCTAGAGCGAATCGAAGCTGGAGTTGGAAACAATGCACCAACCATGCTTTGAATGAGGGCTTAATGCTTTTGCTAGAATCATCTTTACCAGTGACTAGTGATCTTTGGCAAGGCGTCCTCGTAATGGGACTAATGCATGGACATGTACGTGAACTCTGAACGCTTTGTCGGGATTTCCTAGTGACGACATCCAGCTGACAGTCCACGGCAGAACATTTCTTCGAGCAAGGACGACAGCCCATCAGTGCATCACACGTCGAGTCTACCTATGATAATGCCAATTGAATAATGACACTCCCGACGGACCCGCAAATATCTGAAAATCCCGCCCATCTCGCCAAGGAACTGTATCCAGGCAGATAATCTTTAGGTTATCATCAAGATGTGAATTATCGACGTATTCAACTCAACTCAACTCGACCGGTATGTCTCCTCAGCGAGCGAACTCGATGCCAGACTCATGTTCATCAAACCGAAACAGAGCTAGTCACATATACTTCACTGCGCGCTCCGGACTTGCGGGTGCCCACGAGTATTCCAGACTCGACGCGGCATGCAATGCGAACACGATTACATTCGAGGCTAACTCGAACGAGAGGTGTTGCCAAATGCATCTGGCCGAACTCGGGAAAAAATAATGTCCAAGGCGCTTATCAGTATTGTCAAATCTGAATCCAATAGATTTCAAAGTTGCAAATGGGCCTCTACCTGCCATTTATACATATGCATGCGCAAGTTTGCAACTGGATGTCCTCCTCCTCCGATCGGAAACCTAATCTCGATGGAGTTGAAGTGTACTGTAGCTACTAGAAAGCTATCGACAATCCAGGCCCATTGATGCACGACTCGGACGGAGGATGCAAGTAGGTAGACAACAAGTGCATCCGATCCGCGAGGTCGAATCTCGCTCTCGCTCTCACCCTCCTCAGTCATCGTCATCGTCGTCATCATCATTGACGTGCAAATGACATGGATTGGCTTGAATGAAGTCGGAGCCGGGAGCTCGGAGGTTGAACGGCGGATCGGAGGATCGGAGGTGCGGTGGGTTATGCGAATCGCGATAATCGAGCAGTGGCACCGGCTCTCATTGCAGCTCATCGGGATGGCCAATCGGAGGGAGTGGTGGTTGAACCATTGGCTGTTTTAAGTATCACCGCACCAACCAATGATCTTGGACATGACCATCATGATCAACGCATTGAACGTTGTCCGCGTCAAACTCTAACCAATCCAAAATGCCAGAACGTAACGTAACATCCCCGACAATGCCGAACATTCGACTTGAGCTTGAACTCTATGTAGAAGCGTCGGCTATCGATATACTTAATATCATTGATTGGTTCATCGAAGGGTTGGCTGATCAGTTGATCAGCCGCGATGGGCAGTACTTGCCCAATGCGCGCACCATGCCTTTATGGTGTTATTATTTATATAAACAATACAGTTACTTATAATCACAAGGCCTATGTAGGAAGCAATAGGACATACATCGGTCTGTGATCAAACCAATCAACAATCCGCGTTAGTGCGTTATGATTCGGATACAATAGAATTAATCGTCATTAGAGCCTCCGTAAACGCGCCGCGCGTAGCTGCCTGGCCTGGCCAATAGCATCCACGACTTGCATATGCGTGTGTGGGGGGGTGATAGCGATCCACACCACTCAACCAACTGTAACCGCGGGGAGCTCGACTCAGGCTCTCGAGTAGTCAGACTGCACGCGGCGTGCCTGAAGTCGGTTTGTTCGAATTCTGCCTGCTGGAATTGGAGTATTTAGTTATTCCTCGCGTGCACGCGGCACACCACCCACCGTCTCTAACCCATCACGAGGCCACGCGTGAGTACGTACGTAGCTGCCCTTGAAGCTTGATCAGTCAACATTCGGCCAGCAGAGGCGCGTGCGTGCGTGCGTGCGCCGTGCCCGAGGTCGGTTTGTTACATAGGCTCGAGAGTCGAGAACAAGTACTGAAGTGCGCACGAGCGAGGGAGCGGGCGGGCGTCGAGGACGGGACGGGACGCGGAGGTGAGCCTGGCGGGGGTGTAGGTTTCGCCGTTCGTTCATCCTTGCAAGCGCGAGCCCAAGCTTCCTTCGAGGCGAGCGGGAGTTGTGTACTTGGTTGGGTAACGTGCCCATGGGCCATCAGGCTACTTGGCGCTGTCGTGCGCGCGATGTCCGGCTCGAGCCTGGATAGTAGGTACTTACTAGCAGGCAGGCAGGCAGGCATTCAGATAATTTCTATTGGGGGGTTGAAGATGGGGAGTTCAAGTTGAGACATTGATAACTTGTTGAACTAGATTCCGAAACAATAGGACATTGCAATTGGTCTGTGATCAAACCAATCAACAATTCACGTTAGTGCGTTAGTGCGTTATGACTCGGATAGAATAGCATTAGAGCCTCCGTAAACGCGCCGCGCGTAGCTGCCTGGCCTGGCCAATAGCATCCACGACTTATTCATATGCGTATGCGTGTGGGGGTGGGGGTGATAGCGATCCTCCACACCACGCAACCAATTGTAACCGCGGGGCGCTCGACTCTGAACGCGTGCCTGAAGTCGGTTTGCGCTGCCTGCAGCTGGAATTGGAATTGGAGTACTAGTTATTCCTCGCGCGCACTTAATGACTAACCTTGACTAACGCATTACGACTCACGAGGCTTCACGAGGCCACGCGTATGTTCGAGTACTTAGCCAGTAGCGTGCCCTTGATCGGGTTCAATCAACATTCCTCCGGACGCGCGCCCCAGCAGAGGCGCGCCCCAACAGAGCGTGCATGAGGTCGGTTTGTTATATAGGCTCTGAGTCGTCCCACTGGCCGCGAGCGCGGGATGATGGGCTGCGAAGCGAATCGACTTCAAGTGATTTACGCGAGGAAATATATGGACGCATCGGGGATATGGGCGCGTCGGCGATATGTCACATACGCGTCGGGGAAAGGGAAAGGGCGCGGTCGCGGTCCTTCAGGCTGTTTTTGAGGCGAGTCGGTGAGCAGTTCCGGGTAACAGGTTTGTGTTTGTAAATGGTAAATGAGTGTGTTGGAACTGCTGCCCTTGGCATTTGAACGTGGCCGGTATCGACTAGCTGGTAATAGTATGATGACGCTGCATTGTCAAGGTTCGAAGCCGCGGAGAGTCGACCATGCGCTTAAGGCTAGAGGATTCACGAACGGCGGATTCGGATTCGGACTCGGGATTTGCAGAGTCAGCCTTTGGGGGGTTTCCATACTACAGTAGACTATTTAGTCGACGCGTCTTTACAACCAGTTTATTTAAGCTCGATGTCAGTCTATGAGCGGGCGTGTCGGCCGTGGGTTGGCTGGGATGCATATATAGACGGGGGGTTATACCGAGGTCTGCCCTCGGATGTCGATGTCGATGTCGACAAGTCGATGCATATGGCACACTTGGGAATTGGGATGGGATGTTGGCACGGGGTTGTACTGTAGTTATTTTATGTCTGTGGTTTAACTTCCCTGATAACTCGGATGTGGCTCGTCGGATACATAGGCGTTGTTAGGGATTATGCTGGCAGTAGTTTTGTTTTGTGGTCTACCTACCGGCGGCCGTGTGGCCGGTGAGAGCAGCACTGAAGTGTGGGCATCGAAGACGGGACTCGGAGGTGAGGCGGAGGTGTAGGTTTCGTTCGTCCAAGCTCGGGCCCAAGCTTCCTGCGAATTCGAGACGGCGAGCGGGAGTTGTGTACCCACGAGGCTAACACTCTCGGTCACCTTTCGACTTTCAAGGGAAGCTGTTTCGTACCAGGGATGCGTTTGCTCGACGTCCAAACTGGCAGGCATTCAAATAATTCCATCACAGGTCGGGTGGGTCGAGTTGAGTTGAGACATCGATACTTATCGAACTAAATACCATCGACGGAGAGAACAGTTGACACGGCGGACATTCAACTGTCAAGTCGGCCGACCGGTTGTCCTGTTAAGTCATACAGAGGTTACCGGCAAGTCATAACCTGTCATGACACAGGTTGACTTGCCGGTCACAGTGGCCGATGTCACGCTCTTTCTTTTTTTTAATGTTCTCGCCTTATATTCTGTGTATTTAATAGTACTCATGCGTCGTGTTTATTCGAATTCATTCCCTCACTATCAATCTACGTATTGTCTTCGCCACTATTTGAATTCACTTTAATCTAATGTTAGCAACTAACAAACATACAAGAAGTACAGAAACTTCCTGCCAAATGTCAGAACGCAAACGCTCGACGGAAAATGTTTTTGAATTCCAATTGTTGTAGCGTTGTGGTTGAGAAATAAGCTCTACTCAAGTGACTGCGAGAAAGTTTAGCAAGTGACTGCGAGAAAGTTTAGAAGACTGAAAAAAACCTGTACATTTTGTGTTTTTCAAACCTACTGCACCCATTCAAATGTATCTCATAGCAAATTTGAGAAGACAGAAACATGAACAACCCCGAGAAGTGCTCGTGAAAGCTGCTCAGACTGCTATTGCAAAATTGAGGCACGTTCTACCCGACAGCGGTGCATTTTTGATCTGGTAAGTACTCTTAATTTTCCATCTCTTTTAAACAGGTATCATTGAATGCTTATTTGTTCAAACTCTAGCGCACCCATCCACGAAGCCGACAATCACTTAACTGCGCGCGTCTTCGAAGGGGTAGGCGATGGCGCTTATGTAGGCGGCGTACATTTACGTATATCTCGACGACCGCGATCCTACGTTCGAAGCAAAACAAGAACTCGATGATCATTGATGGCGACGTCAAGTTTAGTAAACGTTTGCGTTCTGACATTTGGCAGGAAGTTTCTGTACTTCTTGTATGTTTGTTAGTTGCTAACATTAGATTAAAGTGAATTCAAATAGTGGCGAAGACAATACGTAGATTGATAGTGAGGGAATGAATTCGAATAAACACGACGCATGAGTACTATTAAATACACAGAATATAAGGCGAGAACATTAAAAAAAAGAAAGAGCGTGACATCGGCCACTGTGACCGGCAAGTCAACCTGTGTCATGACAGGTTATGACTTGCCGGTAACCTCTGTATGACTTAACAGGACAACCGGTCGGCCGACTTGACAGTTGAATGTCCGCCGTGTGAGCTTGGGATGTAAGGAATCTGGCCTCCCATGTATTTACTTGTGTCGACGGTCGACTTCGTAGATCAGGCCAGACACCGTCTAGATCCTGTGTAAATGTATATAAACACGAAGCCGGGTTGCTATCAGTGATCGAGGGTGGCTCGTAGCAAGACAAGACGTTTGGCGCTAAGGCGGGTGTGGCTAAATTTAGGGGTTGGGTTCAAGTTGGATGTATAGAGGAATGTAGATAGCTTACTCTTGAGGGAGATGTTATGCAGCGAGGTGGACTTGCAGCAGCTGCGCGGATAACGTTGATGCATTACCCAAGTATGATTGACATGATGACAGAACTCTTGTGGGTCCACGACCTTGCACGGGCCGGTCAAACATAGCTACGGGATGGCGACGAGACAATGTGGCAGACAGACAGGAGTGTAGGAGCGGCAGGCGCTAATTATCGGATGAAGAATTAGCAGACACGTGAGGATGAGTAAGTGGGGAATTCAGGGAAGGCGGCGGTTCCGATGTGTGGTGTGGTGAGCCAAGTCGGAGTGGAGTGGGTCGGTTGGTCCGCGGCGTGAATGATGTTGCCGTGGCAGTGCAAAAGGGAGGGTCAGGTGCGGGCCGAGAGTGGCCGAGGGGGGTTGTAAAGGGCTTTCAACTAAAAGTCCACAGAGAACCCCCCCTCCCTTCCCATCATCCACCCAGCAGCAGCATGATCGCTCATTCGCAGCCCATAGCCCTCCCCTCCTCCTCGAATCCACCCAACCAGGACTACCATATGCGTGGTCCTGGGTCGTATACGGGGTCGTCGGAGGGCACATTCAATCCTGCCTCATTCACCCGACACTTCCTCGGCTCGCCCATCTCATGGCGCGCAGGTTCTTGGGGCATGCACAGTAATCGCTTTCCCGCTGGTTCCCCTACAGCTCAGCTCCTCAACAGCATAGAGTAGGTTGTCTGTCTGTGTTTCTTGTATCTTGACCTCACATGTCTCTCAGCTTGAATGATTATCGCAGTGGCAAGACCCCCTCGTCGATCGAGAGCGATTCCATTATGAATGCCCTCAATGTCTTTGAGCGTGAAGGAGAACTCGTAAGCCTGCTTCTCTCTCTATAATCCACCGTCTCATGGTGTCTAGTGCCGCAATTACACCTGCTGTGGGCTCCATCTCAACGACCTCCACGCCCTCCTCGAGCACTTTGAGGAAGTCCACATCGTCGTCCTCGATCCCACCTCCGCCCAGCCCCAAGCCCACATCCAGATCCCCTTTAACCCCACAATACACGATAATGACCCTCCATACCACCGCCAGCAGCAACAGCCGCACCCACAACAGCAGCTCCAACAGCACCCGCAGCATCCATATGCCACCCTCTTCGACCCTGACGACATGGAGCTCGACATCGATCTCGACAACAACCCCCCTCCGCCGCCCCCGCCATCCTCGCGCCAGTCCAGCGCCAGGTCCTCACCGTCCTCTTGTGCCCCGTCGCCCCCCGATACCCCCATCTCCACCCCGCTCTCAGCGTACCCATCCCCACACCCCTTCGTCCCGCACCACCTCCCACACATCGGCTACCCACACCACTCGCCGTACATCTCCCAGCCCCCTCTCCTCTATCCACGACCGCATCGACCTACGACCCCTCCACCGCCGCCTCTACCCGCCAAAACTCGCCTACGCTGCCAAACACCACGACGACAACCCAACACAGACCGAACCTCAACCTCAACCTGACGCCCGGCGGCGGCTTCCCACGGCCCACGCCCCTGCCGACGCACCACCACCAGCTGCTGACCCACCCGGAAGAGGCGTTCAACGCGTATGCGCGCTTCGCCTCGGACTACTCGTCGTGCATGCCTGGGGCGCAGTTCAACGGCGCGACGGTGGACGAGGCGAGTGCGGTGCTCGGTGGCGTCGGCGCGTGGCCGGTCCAGCAGCTGCAGCAGCAGGGCGGGTGCGTGCCGCCCGCGTTGTTGTTTGCTAGTGCCGCTAGTGTGGGTGGAGGAGGGAGTGGGGGTGATGAGAGGGGGCGGGCGAGGTCGGGCGAGGTGAAGGGGTTGGGCAAGGGTGCGGCGGCGGCGGCGATGCCTGGTGCGATCGCCAAGGCGCATTCGACGCCTCTCGCTATGCCGTCTGCTTCTCATTTACCGTCTTCCTCCTCCGTTACCACCACCAATGCCAATGCCAACGCCAACGCCGCCAACGCCAACGCATCATCCCAAGCAGCCACCCTCCCACGCCCCGCGTCCTCGCTGCTCATGTCCAAGCCCTTCCGCTGCCCCAAGCCCAACTGCAACAAGTCGTACAAGCAGGCGAATGGGCTCAAGTATCATATGACGCATGGGAGCTGCAATTTCGCGCCGCCGAAGGATTTGGAGCATGTTAAGGATTTGTTGGAGAGGAAGAGGAGGGAGAGGGAGGGGTTGGTTAATGGGGGTGGTGCGGGTGGTTCGCCGCAACCGGGCCAAGGCCAAGGACAGGGGCAGGGGTTGACGAGGAGCGCGAGTTTGGGCAGTGTGCCGACTGCGTCGTCGTCGGTAACAGGAGGCGGCGCAGGTGCAGGAGGAGCTGGTGCACACGCGCACATGAACACCCACACCCCACACACCCGCACGCCCCTCTCGCACTCGCACTCCCACGCGCACCCCGCCACCACGCCCTCCACCCCTCCACCCCCTCCACGCCCTCCCCCTCCACCCCCCAGCCCGGCACGCCCCTCTCCCCTACGACCATCCTCTCCCTCACGTACAGCGACCTGTCCAACATCTCCGAGTCGGACCTGCGCGAGGTCGAGCGCGAGGCGGAGAGGAGACTGAGGCCCTTTGCGTGCGGGGTGGGGGAGTGTACGAGAAGGTATAAGAATATGAATGGGTTGAGGTATCATTATCAGCATTCGGGGGACCATGGGGGGGTGGGGCTCGCGTTGCTTGCGAGTGGGCAGCATGAGTGTTTGGGGAGGCGGGGTGGGGGGGTGGAGGGGTGGTGGTGGTGGTGGTGGATTGGGAGGGGGGTCGGGGCACATAGGAGGAGGGGCAGGACATGTAGGGGCCGGAGGACAGGGTGGAGGACACATGGTAGGGGGTAAAGGCAGCGTTAGTGTTCCTGTGAGCCGCGCGGGGAGCGTGAGCGTTGCGAGCAGTCGCGTTGGGACGCCGCAGCCCCAGCCCCAGCCGCAGCAGGTGCCCGTTGGCTCTGGCAATCAGGCGAGTGGGATATCGATCGGCATGGTTGGTTATGGCGGCTACCCACCACACCCGCACGCACACCCACACGGCCTCGGACTTGGAGGAGGACGAGGAGGAGGAGGAGGAGGCATAAAGACGACGGCGATCACGCCGACGACGGCGCCGCCCGTGCAGGTGCAGGCGCAGGCGTTCGTCGTCCGGCCGGCGTCGGCGTTGTCTGGTGCGTCGTCGGGGGGCCATTCGAGTGGTGGGGGCGGCCAGGGCCATTCGAGGACGAGCTCGGGGGAGGGGGGAAGGGTGCAGAGTCCGCAGCCTCAGGGGCAGTATGCGACCCAGCAGCAGCAGATGGCGGCGGCGGTTGCGTATCATCATTACGCTGCTGCCCAGCAGGCGCAGGTTCAAGCGCAGGTTCAGCAGCAGCAAGCGCAACAGCAGCAGCAGGTTCAGCACCAACAGCATGCCCAACAGCAGCAGGAGGAGATGCAGAGACAGAGGCAGCAGCAGCAGTATGCGGCGCAGGTCCAGGCTCAAGCTCAGCAGGTGCAACCACAGTATGCGACGCAGCAGCAGGCCCAACAACAGCACCAGCAGGCCCAGCAGCAGCAGCAGCAAGGCAATGCGTACGCCCCGCTGGACATGGAGGCGCTTGGGATGATGGACTATGGACTGTCCTCGGGGTTGTCGTCGGGGCTGTTTGGCGAGGAGGATAATATTGCGGGAAGTGGCAGTGTGGGTGGTGGTACGAGTCCGGTGGTGGAAGGTGCTGGGAGCGACGGAGGGTTGGAGCAGCTTGGAGGGTTAGTAGAGCAACAGCAACAGGAGATGGAGATGGAGATGGACCCAGCGCAGGCGGCGGCGATGTATGCGCGGCAGCAGCATCAGCAGCATGCTGCCGCCGCCGTGTCGGGTGGTGGGGGGATGGATATGTGATCCCAGGTTTCTCTCTTGGTGTGTTCCTCGCTGTTTCAATGCCCTGCCCTGCCGTTTTGCTCGCTCGATGCCCAACTCTACCTTGCCAACTTCTTTCCTCCAACCTACACAAAGCAAAAATAGAGCTGCTCGGAAGAGCATACCACATAGACGTTCTGCATCCATCCGACTATCAACAAAACCGACACGAAACTGAAGCGAGGCGGACGTGGTGTTGAAATCCTCATCATCGACTCGACTTGACGTGGATGGACGGCTGGCTGGCTCTTCGTGGCTTTGTTATCGCTATCGCTATCGGCGTCCATACATCCATCGTCGTCATCCTCGAGGCAGAAAAGTATTTGTATTCTTTCCTATTCTATTGTTTCGTCGCATCCTCCTTTTTTGTTTTTGCTCTCTCTCTCTCTTCCTCTCTTCTCTCTCGCGTTCTTTCACTCTGTTTTTTTGATAACTTCCCCCGTACATATATAATCTCTCCTCTTATTTGTCTTCTTTTACTTGCTTACTCTGCACGCCCTCGACTATACAGTTCCGTCGAGGATCTGAATGCTAGCTCAAAAAAATTGTTGTTACTTTCTTGTTCGAAGTTTCTTGTTCTTGTTATTCGTAACTTTACTTTCCAACTTTCTTCTTGGTTTGCTTGCGCGTTGGTTGTTGGTTTAGATTGATTCAGGAGGACGTCGCCGCCAACGTCCACGCATGCACCACCACCACCACCAAAAGCTATTCATCGCTACCTGCGACTCGAAACACCATCCACCAACTCATCGCTAATGTCGATGTCGGTACCGACTCCTACCTGGCCCTGCTATCATGGCCCGCCGGCGTACCTCGACTCGGAGCTGAGAGCTCGTCGAGTCGGCGCGTCGTGGCCCTGGGCGACCACTCCTGCAGCCCTGCTCCTGCCGGCTTCCATCCACCATCGCGACAAACCAAAATCAAAAGATGGCCTGCTGCTGTCCCTCGGCATGGCACGGCTGCACCTCCTCTCGACGACCGCGAGCGAGCACGTCGACCCAAGATCGCCACTGCACATTGCGGTGTAATATAGATTTTTTTTCTCTTCCTCTCTTGTCTATTTCTCTTGTTTTATCGATTTCTCTATTTCTCTATTTCTCTCATCCTCATCCTCATCTCATGTGATATATACAATATCGCCCTCTCTATGTTCTACTACTATTTCTATCTCTGCTTTTGCTTTCCAGGTCCCGCCTAGAGCCGTTCTATTTGCCTATTACCTATCCTGCACTACATAGTATAAAAACCGTACCACATATATGCAGTACAGTATAATTCACTACTACTAAACCCACCTTATTTACTATTTTACTCCCTTTTCTTTCTCTGTCTCCAGTTTCTGCTCTATATAAATTTAATCTACGGTTCCTGCCAATGTGTAATTTTGTCATATAGTGCGCTTATACAGTAAACGTTCCACGTTCATTACCACAGCCGCTAGCTTGCTTGCCAAGTCGTACATACGCATAGTACGCATAGTACGCATATGCATGTGCACGCAATGAATCTACGAGTCGAACTGGCTTGCATACCAATTATACGATTGTATGGGTTGATGAAACCTTGACGATAATTCCGAGAAGGTCGTGGGCTGGGAGCTGGTGGCTCCTGGTGGCTGCGCGATTGATATTCACGGAGGCTCCACCGAGGTCGGCGTTGCAAGTCCATTGGCAGGACTCTAAATTGTACGTTGCGTATGGATTGGCTGGCCATACGGGCTTGGGTGGAATTCGTGATTTCGCCGTGACGCTGATGCGTTCCTAAAAAAAAAAATGGATGACTTGGTATTGTGCTGTGGTACATCATACACATGTCATAGCACAGATGTTGTCGTGATGTTGGGTTACATATTTTCGGAACAGCCGGCTATGTCATCATGATCCATCCCTCTTGTGGCGGCGAAGAACACCTTGTGCGGGAAATGGGTAAGATCGGCCGTGTTGCGTGTTCGTGTCCGAGTTGATTGGTGTTGCATGGAAATGTATATGCGTTCTACGTACGAAATCGTCTACCCAGGGTTCATAGGCATGTAGGGCGCAGTTTACTCTGTCCTGCGTCTGCTGTATTCTAGAATTCAAACCTGGAGCACTTGTAGATACGTTAACGTTGAGCTCAAATATATCCCTATCTCTGGTATGTTTTCCCCTGCAGAAAACGAATTGCTGCGCCATGTGCCATCGCTACGATAATTATAACATACGATTCGAAACACTCAATTGAAGGGGGGCATGTAAATCTCACCTAAAAATATGCGCGTTCCATGCATCTGTTCACCCTACGCATGCGTGTAGTTCGCCTCCCTGCCCAGCCTTGAGGGGGGTGGGCTCACAGCGAGTCCGACGTCGGAACTTCACCATGGAGTGTGAAGCGATACCTATACCAGGATATTTTGTTCAGGCGCTTAAATGTTTTATTCAGCATCGCGCGTCCAATCCAGGGCTCCGCGCAGGCGCCCAAGTGGCACAGGATCCATACGATCATGATCGTATTGCACCATATGTTGCACCGACGCAATGTGCACAGTATCAGTGCTCCTCAGGCTATTAATGTGCAAGGGTTTGACATGGGCCCACTGTTATATTTAGCAGGTAGGCAGGTAGAATGCGCCGACACTTCTTTGGGGTGCCAGTATTGGCCTTTTGGATAGGGATCAACATATTCCATTAATAACATTTGTATAGGACAGAAATGGCCTGTTCACCTTTCGGAGTCTCCCAAGTTTTCTTCCCAAGCTCGTGTTCATTTCAGCTGCTGCTTTCAGAATGTGAATACTGCGCCAGTTCAGTTCAGCCTCGCCGAGTTCTAAGCCAAATGAGTAATGCGATGAGTAATTAGTACTCAAGGTGGTATGTTTTTCCGACTTGGCCTAGCAGTGCGTACCCACACATTCCCCTTGGACGAGTGCTCACTCAGCCTCAAAAGCATACACAAATGCGAATCCCATCGAGAAGCATTGAGACGTATGCCTCATGCCCGGAAGTTGCACATAAATTTAGAGCTGTTGGCTAGAGTTTCTCCCATGTCGCCCACGAACCCCTCCTCTGCTTCGCGCGGTTATAGTGCTTCCATTTCGGTTGATGTCGCGGCACTGGAAGCTGTCCTTGAAATTACGGTAGGACGAGACATCGTTCACCCCCCAGAATCGTCCGACTTTGAGGGTTAACGGTGAAATTGATGCGAACCTGCAGCATTCGTAAAATAGAAAGAGCCTATTCAATACGATTGAATGGGATTACTTCAGTATCCGTACCGGGAGGTTGTATCAGCGTGAACGCGTGGGGCGGTCAATTGCGCTGTGGGTATGCCTGCACCGGCTGCACAAAGTACTCACGGATCTCAGCCTCGGAGGAAGTGTAGCGGAGCATGACGATGCTTCCGTACCCAGCGGGAAATACCGCCTCGAGGTCGTACACGCTGATGGTCGGTGGCATCAGATGTGCTGCTAAAACGAGAGGACCATGGGAAGCGTAGCATAGCTCGGGGAAAGGCTGAGAAGCCAATGTCGAGAAAGAGGGGTTGGAGCGGTGATTATGTTATGCTTCAGGTATTACTGGCGGTGGCCTGCACGGAACGGGGCACAAGGCGGTGAGGGTAAGCTGGTTTGGGTTGGAAGTTTGATCTCAGGATATGCGTCCCCGGTCCAATTCATTCAACCTGGAAAATAGTGAGCCGGGTTGAACTCCAAAGATGTCAATAGAATGCCACTAACTGAATGCGAGAATTACTTTAATGATACATATATAGATAAAGTTGGATTCATTTATTACTAGTCTTGAGAACGTCGGCCTGATTATAGAGGTGTAATTGTTCGTCGGAGTTGTGAGCTGTCAACAGAATGCTTCAGAGATGTGGAACCTGGTAATTTGTGAGGACTGTTTTCCGTGCTTGGACGAACCTGAAACTGCAGGTTACCAAATCATGCACATGTGCTAGTATACGCGCCACATGAAAACCAGGACCCTGAAGAACGGAGTGCGAAAGAGTCTCTATGAGTGTCTCAAACAAGCGAGAGGGTTGTCGACTTTGAAGAGGAGTGGGACGATACCTTCAAATAGGAGATAAAAGGGCTTTGAAGCATATTCCGGAATTGCACAACAATTCAACCTTCCCGACATATTGTATGAAAGCTTGCCACCCAATATTCAATAATGGCGTCGACAAGGACATTGTACTGTTACGCAGGTTAGGCTCAGAGCAACGTATCCTTGGTTTGTTATCTTTAATTGTCTTGTTTTCTTGATACGAAACGCAGTGCGTTGAGACGGCCTGACTGCATTTAAGATCAGTTTATGTAGAAAGTTCCCATCAAAGTGTGGCGCACTCTGGAGGTATTTAATTCCGATTTATGAACTTTGCGTTTAGTTGCTATCTCGACGTAAAAATTTGAGGGCTCGAATCCTCGATGTTCTAGATGACTCCATACCCAACCAGTACATATTGCACGCAACTTCGAGAAGGCTTTAGAGGAGGCTCGGCTTGAAGCGTAGTTAATCCTTGGCATTCAGCAGCCGCGGCTCGGGGGCGGAGACGCATTTGGGCGAAGATAGCTCTTGGGAGTCGGAATCGGTCTGTAAAGGCTAAAGTATTTGCAGCCAAACCGCGCTCGTAAGCATACAACCGAACGTTCAATTATATAGCAAGGCCTTCCACGTGCTTTGATGCATAACGGAGGACACGACGACCTAAGTACGACGACGCGTCATCCATTAGATGTAGCAAGCATCATATGGCAATATGCGCAGTCTTGTCAACGGGTCGCAAAGTCTCACAATGGGTATCCAGGCTTTCTTCACCCGCACCGAAAATCAGATGCTTGGATAGAAAACGCAATGATTATTTACGACACCTTGCTCTTCGTGGCCGTCATGATCACTTCCCTCAAGTTGTGATTTCCTTAAGGCGAAAAAGATAGGTTTAATTATAATGAGAATACCAAATACCCGCCTTGCGACACCCGCCGCTGGCTGGATCTCCGAAAGGACACGGCTTGACTCGGCTAGGGGTTGATGGATGACGAAGAGAAACTACATAACCCGTTCATTCTTCACCCGTCCATGGAACTGAGACGGAAGCCTACAATATTCCATTGGCGTCATTTCATATCCTTTTGTACGGAGATGTTTAACGTGTGTAACGTATGGTTAGGAGGTCATGCCATGGTGTGGACGGCGAGTCGGGGGCGAGGAGGCAAGTTGTCGGAATTTTTATCCCCATACAACAAACACAAATACGGACAAACACAGTCACTCATTCGGGCGCCGTTGATTCCGAGTCCCGGTTTCAACGATTACGTTTGACGCCCGGGAGACCCAGTTTTTCTAGGTAGTGGGAATATGGAGTCGTCACGCGAGCTGGAGGGATTTCTTGAGAATCGATTAGTTTTGTAAGTTCAAGGTTTCTTTCCATACCTCCGGGAAGTTTTACAACCATTTTGCTTAAGCTTTTGACATAGAATTACGTTGTTCATTTGCACCCCATTCCAGAGGCTGCGGACTGATTGAATGTCTTGGAAACGAAATGATTTACTATCCTGCCGACCTTTTCCGGACGTGGACTCATGCACGTAGTGTCTTTATCGACCTATGTTTCATCCGTTCCTATGAATCCTATCATATTATTGCCTTTGGGGATAGTAACCGGTAAGTACTAAGTATTAAGTCAGGTTGAAGACATGTGGCCGCGTGCCTAAAACTTTCAGAACCACAGAAGCAAAACAGCGATTTTCAAGGACTTCAGGGTGTCCTCGTTCAGCCATCTAGAATGGTCGCGTTTATGGGGTTGTTCGAGAAGTCCTTGATATGAATCTTTGATGCCACAACGTCCTGGTTTCCGTTGCTTGAAAAGGGGGAGACTAGCACTCATAATTCTTGGTTTAATCCCTCAATAAATGAAAGAAATACATGCCTCAACCATTCGTACTTAGAAAATCTTTATTTCCTCAGGGGTCATGCAAAGAAATACTTTCTCCGAGAGTGTGGCGTAACATTTTTGTAACACCAAATAAAGCCACAATGAATGACACACCTCTTTTTTTGCCTATCTTAAGACAAAACTGCGCTTTTAAGGAGCTTGGGAGCCTTGTATGCTGTACCACACACTAATCCAAAGGCCGAAGGAACCCTCTACACCCGCGACGAGTTTTAATGCCATCAAGACGTGGTGTCGATGTGGATCCAGGAACCATTCCATAATGGGGCAAACACTGATGGACATGTGTTCACATTTCGCCGTGGATTTTCCCCGTTCGGTGACCTCCGTCGGCAAAGAAAGGCATCCTTCATTCCAGTGGCCAATTTTGAATTCAATCTTGGGATCGAGAGTTCGCCTCCTCAGCTATGTGGCCGTCACTGAGCTGCATGAAAGGTGAAACCTAAGGGCAACGCTGATGGGCAGAAGAGATTTTCCGTTGCATTAGCTGACGCCGTTCCCATGCTGAGTTGACAGCCGGGGCATAGGAGATGAGCCAGAATGGGCTGGGGAGCTTGAGAGTCGACGCGATGTCGGTTTACGCCCGCAGACGGCCGCAGAATACCTAGAGTCATGGAGAAATCTATAACAATGACAGATCGTAAGAGATTTAGCGAACAGATGATTGATCAAGGTTATAGGTACGTACTCGATGAGTTACCAAAAGACCATTCAATTAGAACAAATTTTGGCACTCACATCGGCGCTGGTAGTAATCATGAAGGTACAGCACGAGATAGAGTCAATCAAGACAAAAAAGAATCAATCGATCCCTGAATCAATCCTTGGCCACGCCAGTCCAAAAGCATCGTAAGTAACCGCCAAGTCACAGAACGCAGTGTTGTCAAGGTCAGTCAATAACGGTCAAACTTTGACCGTCAATGATCGACCGTCAGTAAGCTGACCCGGTCAGTCAAATTATTGACTGGTCAGTGACTCTTTTTATGATATTAACGGCGTAGATGCATGTCTGCCCCATTTTTTGACAGAATATTGTTCCTAACGACAATAGTTCCATATTGCAGACATCTTTTTATCCGTCAAGTTCAATTTCCGGCCTTCTTTCGAAATTCTCCATGAAATCAATAATATAATAATAGTAATTCATAATTTTTTTGTCATTTCAATCGAGCCTCAGCTCGCCGTTTCCTCAATGTTGCCTGGGGTCGAGATTTTAGTCAGCCAGTCCGGTATCTTCAATCACGGTCAGTAGGGTCAGTTGTTGACCATTGACTCTGACCGTACTGACTGACTAGTATTGACTGACGCCGTCAGACGGCGTCAATGACAACACTGTCAGAACGTAGTTCACCCGTACAAAATCTTTTTACGTTGACGGATGCAGAGCGTAATCGCATTGAACTGAAGATGAAAACCTGGTTGGATATTTCATGCATCAGCGCCAGAGAAATTCTTGTCTTGCTACTTAACTTCGGTAAGCGCTCAAGCGCTCATGGCCGAACGTTAGAGCTTATTCTGGTCGCTCGATATTCGAGAATCAACACCAGTCTGACTTGGCGCCTTAAGCCGCATTTATAGGAGAGTTATCAAGCAATGAAAGCGGTGCGGCGGGGTGAGATTGGCGAGGAGAAGGAAAAAGAATGGCCTCAATAGAGGCTTCAGGCTTAAGTACCATATGTCATCGGTTGTGGACCCAAGAGGGATATCCACATTGACGATAGATCGTGGTATATGTATTCCATCTCTCGAATTACAATAAATAAATTTAAATATTGCGTGTATGTCTGTAAATATCAGCGCTCAAACTTACATATCGCGGCGGATGCTCTGTGTTGCGAGTATTCGGATGAACATCACTGCTTCCAACACGAGGAGCACAAAGGGACTGTGGGGGAGTGAGACTGCGTGGTGGTTTAGATGCGGGTAGTCGACTGGCCATCAGTAGTTCTAAGAACGTCCCAACAGGGCCTCCTTGATTGCTTCCAGAATGAGTTGGCTGCGTCCTAATGTCGAACGGCGCAACTCTGGATTTAGAGGCGCGGTCATCTCTCTTCCCGAAGCCTGTCAAGAAAACAAGACAATCATCGTGGATCAAGCAAATTAGTTACCGGAATAAATTAAACATGGAGGAGAAATGGACGACTACCTTTCCAACCTTGCAAAATAGAAGAGAAAAAACGCCGTCTGCGATTCAATAGGCAGAAGACGATAATCAAAATCAAAACAACACCAACAACGGCACCTCCTTCAATAGCACCCAAGCGGGCAGTAGATTTAGAGTCGGGAGAAGATGGCAAAGAAGGACTGGGCAGAGAAGAAGAACTAGGCAGAGAAAGCGAAGAAGTGGTGGAAGAAGAATTTAAAGAAGGCTGAGAGAAAGGCGACTCCGTCGTCCCAGGGGAAAGAGTTTCAGACGTTTGCGGCAATACCGGAATGCTGCTCTGATTTGTTGTGGTTGAAGTGAGGGCTGGAGATGACGCCGAGGGTGCAAATCTACCCACATTCCCCGTTGCGGAAGAGTCCGCTGCGATGATCTCAATAAAGTCTATAGAGTAGGTTGCATCATGTACAAGAGTCGTGATGATGAGTGTGTGGGAGTCATTTGTCCGTAGTGTTTTCGACTGGAAATATCGTTGTTGAAATCGAAAGCCCGTGGAAGGCGGATTGCCAATAAATGTTACCGCCGGACCGCCATCGATACTGTACGCCGACTGTGGAGGTGGACCACCAGCGGAGATGGTACCAAAAACACCAATGCTGGAACCTGTGAATTCGAGGTAAATGAATAAATTGCTCTGACAGAAATGCACACTTACCACCGTTGAATGTTATTTTCGCTGTAGCTCCCGCCTCACTCGTAAACATTGAGGTTTTACGATGCTCTCCAGTGGTTCCACCTTGCCGCCACCCGGTATTAGAAGAATAGATAATAATGGGATCACGGTCGTCGAGTATTGAGACGCTCATTGGAAGTTTAGATTCCAGAGAGGAAAGAGAGAAAAAAGATGAGCACTCGGTACCGTACCGCTGTGCAGGTTCCTTCCTGTCCCAGAAGCGCTAAGAAACATTTGGGCCTTGGATATTTATTATGGCAGGCTCGAACGGCGGGAGCTCGAGTCCAGTGATTGGTATGATCAAAAGCCAACGCAATGGACCAATTGGGGGTGCCATTCGAAGTCGCCGCTGGCTTTGATCAAGTAATATTTTTCCGCGCTGCGCCATGCTTCACTGGATCTGATGTTGAAGCCGTCGTTTGTTCTACTTTAAGTAAGTCGGTTGGTCTCAACTGCCTTCTAGTCGCGCTGTGGTCCGGCTCACTCTCACAACTGCTACCAACGGGTGGGTGCTTTACCCAGCCATCCTGGAACTCGCCATTGTCGATGATTTGGCACTGGTTGCATGCTGGATGAAGAATGGGAATGTATCGAAAGCCCCAAGTGTAATATAAGCGTTCGAAGTGTCGAGTGTCGGCATACTAATGGCAGATGACTCTCCTGCGAGTATCCAATGATTCACCGAACTGCCGGAAGAACTTGAAACTCGAATAACTGATGCGTCGATGTTCAAGAATCAGGGCAGATATAACTTGGCATGCTGAAGATGGAGTTTAGCGCCCAGAGAACGCCGATATATCTTGAATTCAAGGGTGCGATGCAAGTCCTTCCGAAATTTCAACGAGTTTACATTCTGCTCGCTGTATCTGACTGGGAAGGATATACAACTAATTTGGAAGAGCAGAATCTGGATTCCAGACGCAGAACAGTCCAAGGTAACTTTGCGTGTAGTCATCTGCAAGTTCAGAGAACGTCGTAGAGGCGAGGTGAGATGGATCCATCGCCAGGTCGTTCCTGCATTTGCAAGGAAAGAGAATCGCTAATGTCCGATAACATTCGCAGTCGATCGATTAATCGTAGGAGTATTGAGACCACTGGAACCGGCATATCCCTTCACTCGGGTTTGGATCGGCGAATCATAACAGTCGTGAGGAGCGACGTGCAGGAAATGAGAGATGGAAGCTGATGGAAGGAACTGGGTCGTGAATCATCGGACAAACAGCTTCTTAGCCCGTAAAGGCCTCGCAGCACCGACATGCCCCGTTTCTTCCTGGTAGGCCCTATAAGCTTCGCGCAGGTGATCAGGAGATAAAGGCCCGCTCTCGCCTCGCCTCGTCTGCACGGCGCGAGCTACAACGAAAATAACACTTTAAGTCAGCAACATGGATGCAACATTGAACCCGGAGCAGAGATGAAAGGAAGAAATCTCCTGGGGCATCCATGCGTGCATGACAACGATCTCAAACACCAGCTGGTTCGAAAGTGGCTCACCTTTCTCGACGATCTCTCCAACAAAGACTTTAGAAAAGCCGGCGATTATTTGTGCCACGGGCTGTGAAACTTGTTGACCAAGGGTTTGTTGGATGACCTGTACCACAACGGGGTTGAAATCTAGGAATATTGTGCTAAATTGACTAAAACAAGCCTGACCTTTCTCACTGCTTGCTTAGGCAATGCATGTCGCCTGTAAGCCTCGAAACGATCATACTGAGCAGGACTGAGATTGTCCATCAGCACTCTACGAAATCGAAAATATCAGTATATCAAAGTAGGATTCGGAAAAACGACTATCTCACGCACTTCAAATTATCCTTCGAGTGACTTTGCCACGAGAGTTGCGCTGAGTAGTCATCGTCTGCCATCGCGGGCAACAACTCGTCATCAGCCTCCGCCTCTTCGTCAACGCCCAATGTCCCAGATCGGCCACTCGTAGGCGGTGGCTGAGCAAGACTTCCGGAAGGCAAAATGAGGCCTGCAGTGATGTCTGGTATCGGTGTGCCGCGTTGGGAGCCGACAATACCTCCAGCTCCCATGAGGGCGGGGTCAATGACGGAGGCCGATGTCATGACCGCGTCCTGATTCTGCACAGGTGTAGACGCTGACTGATCACCCTGTACAGCTGATGTTGATGTGGTTTCTTCTGTCCCCAAAGTGCCGCCACTACCATTACCTGATGGCCCACCCATACTCGTCGACGGGCCTGCTCCCTCTTCACCCTCGCCTGAACTTGAACCGGGCATTGCCCAGTGTACCCGAGGATATTGCGCATTGGCATTGGGAGTCCCGAACGATGCGGGTGTTGTCGTTGAACTTGTACTAGCAGCATTGAACGTGTTCGTCACAAAAGGCCGGGGCGACAATGCCCCCGCAACCGAAGCACCTCTCGGTTTCCGTCCCCGTTTTGCGCCAGTCGCAGACCCGCGTGGCCGTCCACGACCTACTGGGGTGGGTGTTGCAGGCTGACCCCGAGGTTTATAATGAGCTGGATTTGCGGAGAACATTGACTGCCCATTATTGGGTGGGGTGTAGTATGGGGTTGTCATCTTCGAGATATGACCTGAGCTTGAGCTTGAGCTGAGCGGTGGTGCCTTCAACGTTTCACAGGTACTTGTCAGAAATTGAGAAAGGACCGTAAACCTGGCGTAAACAAACCGTATTACGAAGGTAGCGAAGCCGACGACTACTGGGATAAATAAGTATAAATATTGACATCAAAACCTGAGCACTGCCACCGCAACTCGATGAACGTCGATGAGCAACTCCAGAGTCTAGCTAATACTAATAATGCAAAAGGATTGGATGCCCGCAACTCTATAAAAATATCGATACAAGCTCACGAGAGGAGTAATTAGACAACTCGACAGCCTTATAATACATATTACAATAAATAAACTCATTTTCCCCGAGACGACTTCCTCCATTCTGAGTAACCAAGTCACTGCGCTCATGGGCTCAGTAAGATGGTCGCCAGCAGCGATTTCTGGCGGAGCAGGCGAGGGCATGAGGATCTCCGCCTCCGGGCTTCCAAAACGAAACAAAGAGGTTTCAGACAGAAAAAGGAAGCAAGAAAGCGTGCAACGCACCCAAGCATCCGACGGAGGAGGTCGTCCAACGTGCCCTCTTTCATATCCTTCTCTTTCTTCATGTCCACTTTCATCAACCGTAATTGTTCCAACAGCTCCTCGTGCTGCTCGAGCGCGTACCGGTGTTTCGCCTTCATCAGAAGGTACATGACCTTTGCTGGCGTACGTCCCAGAATCAAACCCGTCGTCTCGTTTAAATGGGTCTGTAGGTGGGTGGTAACACGTCAGAGGACGATGTGTAGCCTTCCTCTTCTTCGTTTTCAGGCGACGGGGTATGTTGGGCATGTAGCTGCGACGTTCGAGGCTGTCGTCGCTGACGGCCATTCGTCGTACCGCGCTTACTTCGCGCTGCCGAGAAATAATCGTCGCCGTCATCGACTGCTTCAGAGGGCGTATGAGGTTCGACCTTGAATGTGTTAAAACCACTGGTATTAGGTAGTGACGCAGGAGGAGACACAACTACCGACGCAACTGGCGTAGAGGTACCCTGTGTTTGATCATCTCCCGCTCCGCGTTTCCGCTTCCGCGAGCCGCCTCTCCCTGGCGCAGGTGGTGAGATGCTGTGTTGCAACCGCATGTGTTTCGCAAGTGCGTCGGAACGTGTGAAGGACTTGTCGCATTCTAAGGGGAATTTAACAGTGGCACGATGAATGAGACGATCCAGACTTGCCTGGTAAAGGACAGATGAAAGGTTTCTCGCCGGTGTGCGAGCGGATGTGAGATATCAGGGCAAAACGAGATGTTTGTGGTAGTCCTCTCCGCAGGCATGTTGTCCATTCACAGGTGTAGTTTGATTTATGGACGCCAATGTGATCTGTGGAATAAGTCAACTCTATCGAATACATGTGAAATCGCAAGGTAGAAAGAGGGTATCTCTTTGGCTCAGCGCGCGTGCTGGTTCTGCCGTTCTATACCACCCATAGTTTCAATTTTCTGGATTGGAACAACTGCTTACCGTTATGAATATGATCAATTAGCGTTGGCAAATGTGTGAAAACCACCCCACAATCCTCCCATTGACACGTAACGGAGTCCTCCGTATCCAGACCTTCTGCGGTCAGTGAACTTTGCATGGGAGAGCCTGGGCGCGACGCAGATGCAGCATCTTCCGGATGTATTGCGCTGATGTTCGAAATATCTTCGGCGCCAGAAGAGTCGGAAAGCGAGGACGAAGGCGATACAGCGACCGCCACAGGTGGCGGTGACGCTGGTTGAACGTTCTTGGCACGTCGTTGGGATCCTTTTGCCATGGATAGAGGTATGGGCGATTTCCAGGTTCAAGGGCGATGCGGTGGGTATGAAAAAATGCTTCGGTCACCTAGCGGCAAGGTTCAAATGGAACATCGAGGTAAGACCTATATTTGTCCCTGTTTTTCGATAGCTTCTCAGTGGGCATCCGGATTCCCATCGAAACCTTTCCCGTCATTTAATCTTCTGACCTTGCTCTCGCATAGGTTATATTCGCGTTGACCTCTCGCCCTCGTTGTTTCCTCATTCAGGGTGAGGAACCGAAATATAAATTCTCAGTGAGTCGTGTACCTGCAACTGCATATCCTAGGCAATGGATGTCGTCGATGAACTCACAGGACAAGCTGCACTGTCACAACAACAACCTTTCCCTACAGTCAACGTCACCGTGGGTGGAGCGGCCACCAATGAGGGACCCAAGGACCTTCCTGCCCCTAGGGAAAGTTCCACGAACTGTCCGATTGACCTCTTGTCGCAGGATCTATTGACGCTCATCCTGGAATATAACATGGTTCGAGATGCAACGGATACCGAAGAAAGTCCTCATTTGATTATTCCCGTCGTAGTTTCCCAGGTATCAAGGTTCTGGCGCTTCGTCGCATTAGAAACCCCTCTCCGGTGGAGACGTCTCAGCATATTCCTTCCTTGGAATTTGGATGAAGATGGCGCATATTTAAAGAGGTCAAAGCAGTGTCCAATCGAGCTTGGTATCTCTATGGATCCGAAGGACATTGCTACTCCGCAGGGATTAATTAATGGAGGGACAACGTTGCCATCCCCGCTCAATAATTACGGTCTCCTTCGCGAGCTACTTTCCCTTCATCTTCAGCGTTGTCGAGTTCTCCACATCCGTGGATCCGTACTCGATAAAATGAACAAGATCTTTGTTGCCTGGTGGAACCGTTGCTCGACATGGACATGCCCATTTTAGAAGAACTGATACTTGATGAAGGAGTTAGCCGTAGTCCCAACAAACCCCGTGGAACCAGACTGCAAAAAACACTCTTCTCTTCTGCTCCGCTGTTGCGGGACGTGCGTCTTGGAGGAGTTGGTTTCGAGCACTTTTCCCCTCCTCTATCTTCAGTGACGACCCTACACATTTCGACCACGAAGAGGTTCAGTTCGCTATTTCATTCCTAGATTTCGGCGACATGCTACAGGCGTGCCTCTGTCTGAGTTCCCTTGCGATATACGACAACGTTGTGGACCGATGGCCTGGAATATCCGCCTCTTGTGACGTGCCTTTTCTAGACAGTCTTCATATTTTCGGCAGCATGACGTTGCCCTCGCATTTGCTATTGTTCTTGTCGGCTCCAAAGCTACGAGAACTCCTCATAGTTCCGCTCATCCGCGACGATTTGGACCTCCTGTCAGCACACCTGACGACCATCCACACACCACGCTTTCCTGCACTCACATCACTCACCATTGCACCTAGTATCAGTACATGGTCCGTCGACTCGGAGATCCTTCGAAGGGCATCTGAATGCTTCCCCAATATCGAGCTTCTCGTCGTTTGCAAGGTCCATCTTGTCCACTTCGTCTCTATCTTTGTCGACCCCGTTTTCCCAAATCTCCTCGACATTGCATTCCATGGCGTTAATAAGTTGAGCGCCAGCGCGATACTTGGGATCATTCAGGCGCTTTCACAACATCCCATTGCGAACTATTTATGTCGATGCTGCTTCAATGAAACAAATCTGGACTTCGCTGCCTACGCGGGGCGCTATCAAGGTGGTTGAGGCGGACCTTGTAAAACAGCGCCGTGAGGCAGCATTGTATGACGACATAAAGTCTCTTTTCGGCTGCTATCCGCTCGGTGAACAGTGAGGTCGCACCTTCAGGATTGCCTGTCCTCAGCCAGAATCGTCTGACATGGGTATTCATAGCAAAATAAATACAGATAAGACCGGTCGGGTCAACAGAAGGTACGCTGTTGTTGGTCTAAGTTCTTGAGATAAATGGTATATGGGTCTTGGGTAGAATGTGGGTCCACGAGGGAGGACTTTGTTTGTTACTCTGCGTTGCCTTCTTCATTTCAACGATATAGATCTGGGTGGTTCCATTCTTTCGATCGCAGAGCGCGCACTGGGCGGCTTGTATGCGACCCATTCGGATAATGCCTACTCGTATACATTCGCGGGGCTCAGTCGAACCCATTAGGTACTGTTAAGTATCCCGTTGGTTGGTGTGTTCTCGTTCTTTTAAATTGTAATTAAGAGTTGTAATTGCGCTGGACACCAGTAGATATCAAAGCGAATGAGCGCCATGCATCAGCGTGATAGTTTTGACACCGATGGCCGCACCCAGTGTCTAAATTATTGTTCTGGTTTTTACGAGAAATTTCAGACGCCCAGAATCCAGATATTAGAATAGTGCACTCTAAACTGAACCCAGGGTCAGTTCGCCTTTCTTTTAATCATCGACATACTGTAGTTTAGAGGTATAGGTTGACTTCTGAGGTATACAGGCCTTACACCCAGGCACCAACATAAGCCCACAAACATTTCATCATTTAAATGCATGCCGAGTCGAAAGTCACGATAAGACCTGAATCAAGATTTGGACTGCATTTCGTGACAGTATTTCAGTCATTGTATCCTATGATCAGCGCCCACAAGCGCTCGGGTCGGTCAAGACTGGCAGATCTCCGAGGGTGGAGATCTAGAGGCCTACTAAATGAAGTCACTACAGTCCGTGTTGGTTGCCAACTTGCCATTCAACCTGAAAGTAGATGCACATTACAGTACATTGCTCGAACTTTTAAACCTCTACTTTTATATCACAACCCTCAATAACGAATAAGAATAAGGAATGCTACTGAATTCGGATCCACCAAAGCATGAGTTGGACGAACGGTCCGATTCTTGAGGATGAAAGGCGGGATCTATAAATAAACGCTTAGTGCTGCGAGACGAATTGAGTTCTTCAAAACAGACTTACAGTGGGCGATTTCAACGACAAAGAAAACCAAAAGACACGCTAAACCGATACAAAGCAGCATAAGGACATAGAATAATTTCCACGGGAATCGCGCTCCGACCCAAGCAAGAGCGATATTGACAGAAGTGCCAGTTCCAGATATAACGAGCAAGAGTCCGCTGTCAATAGTACGGTGAGACCAGCAGAACGGAGAGCTACATAAACATCATCAAGTGAGCTTACAGCCAATCCATGTTAGTCATCATGTTCTGAAATCTTTGACGAGGTATTCGGACGTTGAGGAATAGAAGCGATAGGATGACGCATATTGGGATATTGAGGTAGAAAAGCCACCGCCATGCTCCTGACTGAGCTAGGGAAAACCCATGGGTGGCCCGATGGCGCCGTTCCAGGTCTAATTGGAGGATATAACGAACAAGAAACAGAGAACTCACCATGTGGCAAGCGCCCACACACTTTGAACAGTCGGAAGTTAGTTAATATGACCGAGAAGGGATGGATGGGATAATCAGACATCCACCGCCTCCGGTTCCCTGAACCACTGAAAGTTATGAAATGTTCGAATTGTGAAACATAGGAACAGGGTACCTTCAAGTTGGCGCCTGTTGGCGCTCACGGTACTCTTTCCGCTATAAGCATAGTATTCATGCTCTTTGCGGACCCGGATATCGCTGAGCCTACGGCAAAGAACGAAATGAATCCCAGAAGAATGGGCTTTCGACCAAGCGTGGCAGCCAAACCACCAATGAAAGGAAGAATTGCCGTCAAGGCAATGGTGTACCCGCTCCCGACCCAGATGAAGTCAGAGCCTTAAAGATGCTCGACACTCACAAGGTCAAGAGCTGGAAGGAAATCGACGAGAAGATTGGCCGCGAACACGTGGGGTTGATTCAAACGGCTTTTTTGTCACCCCAGAATTGCGGCATCATCAAGCAAGTATCTGTTCCTCGTTCTCAGCGCTTGGCAGCCGTGGAAATGGAAGCTAGCACCGGGGATCCGAATGGAGAGGCGTCTATACTTACAGGCCCAGTGTCCGCGCTGTCCGAGTCACATTTGCTGGCCTCGCGCTTCCTCAATTCTCAGCGCAGGCTCTTATAATAATTCGAGTTCACGTTGCATCATGATTCTACAGCTGAGCGCTGAAAGCGCTGAATACCGGCAGCCGACAAATGGCGCTGATGATCGGACATTTCGGGGTTGATAACATACATATAATTCAATTGACAAGTTCCAGACCAAGCCTAACGTCCTCACACTGACTCGTTGACTACCTTGGCTGTGGCTACAATGGTCTTTTCGTCTTCTATCGACACTCTCGCTTCTCTCGTACAACGTTTGCTCCAATCCTTACCTATCCCAGCGGAGATGATCGACCGTTTGCAACATATCACGCCCACTATAGCGATATCTGGCGGGTTCGTCGTTTGGTTGGGCATTGTTCGGATGCTGCGCTGGCGACGCTACAATGCTATTCATCGCGAGTACGGAACCAAGTGGAACAATGGGCTGGGAAAGATAACCCCTGAAGAGGCGCAAAAAATAATACATATCTCGACTTTGTACGACATGCCACTTCTGTTGAATTATTCTCTGGCATTCGCGCTTTTCAAAACATATGGTATCGTGAGTCCGAACGGTTTGCGTTCTCTCGTATTTGGAACGAAGCACTGAAGACCGATCTTTATACATCAGCCTTCTATTTCTAAGCTTCTTGCGGCAACCAAGGAATTGAAGTCGAAGGAAACCGTGTCAAAACGGTATGCGGATGTACGTCGATCTTCCTATTTGCTATATGTATATCTCACATTTCTGGAACTATCTACTCACTGATATCGAATGAATCACCAGACCGAAATCCTCATCTGTGTGTTCATTTATTTAACTGTTAGCTTCGTGCATAGTTTATAAATCCGGATAACCCTCAGCCACATGGGTCGGATGTCCCATTTCCGGATTTCTCAATCCCGCAGTTGCTGAGACCAAGGAGGGTCCAAACACCAAACCAGCAGACGATCCCAGGGCTAACATCGCTCTTGCTAGAGTCAATTGGCTGCATTCTAAATATAACATCGTGCGTAGCCTATTAATACTTATTCTATCTTGACGGACGTGGTTGACGTTCATTAATCATTGATCATTGATCATCATGCGCCGCCCTCAGTCAAATGATGACTATCT
This sequence comes from Flammula alnicola, assembly GCA_015499995.1. NCBI lineage: Eukaryota > Fungi > Basidiomycota > Agaricomycetes > Agaricales > Strophariaceae > Flammula > Flammula alnicola. The sequence continues at coordinate 362,392 of JADNRV010000032.1, forward strand.
TTATACACTCTGTCTATTCGTCTTAGAACCAAGTGTAAGCCCCCTTACATTTTCATGCTTCATTTGACTTATGTACCGTTTAGGACTGGGCTGACCGTTATGGGTGGCGTTCCTTGTCTCCTCTCGAGAGAAATGCTTTCTACGTTTTCTGGGTTGAAATTGGTAAGAGAATGGGCATTCGGGACATCCCAGGCACTCTTGAAGAATTACTTGCATTCAGTAAAGTGTGTAAACATGTCCTCTTTCAGAGTTACTTTGACTTCTTGCTGAACAAGCGTTGCAGGAGTACGAGACGACCCACATGGTTCCAGCGGAGACAAACAAAGAGATTGCTGGCTACACCGTGGATGAACTGCTCAGCGCCGCGCCCAAGGCATTTGGCGTGAAGGCCTTTGGTGTCCGAGTTGTCATTTGCTTAATGGATGACATCGTAAGACAGGCCATGATGTACGTTTCTCCCAACACCTCTCATAGGTCTTATCCCCAACTCATTTTGGCATGATGCAATAGGTACCCAAAGCAACCGTGGCTCCTCCGCGCTACCGTTTATAGTCTCTTAAGAATTATAGGCTTTATTCAACACTTTTTACTGCCCCCTCGCATCTCACCGAGTTTCCCCATCGACGTCCGGCTTCCCAGACTCAGAGGGAACGAAGAAAGTCTTCGCCTGCGGCCTAATAAGTCAGAATACTTATTACAAGCCCATTATCACTAAACAAGCTCACATTTTTGAATCGTTAGATATGCTGCCGTTCCATGGTATAGACCTGAGCCCACAACGATTGTCAGTTATTGCAAGGAGAAATTGCTTGTCAAGCTTGGGTGGCATTCGAAGATGCCGAGCCCGCAGTGCGCAACTTTATACTATCTTTGCTTCATTCCTAATGTATTTCACCGATCTACAGGCTGAAGAGTACAGGATATCGCCTTGAAGAAATGGTTTTTAATCCCTCTTAATTTTCGTATCTCCATAACTGACACGACATATGCTGTTAGGGCCCTCTCCAATTTGAACAAAGTTCGTGATAGCGCTCTTAAAGCCATTGCCATCGATCTGAACAACTGTTTTCTAGTTGGCCATGAAGAAATTATGAAAAAGGCCGCTGAATTACAGGGCTGTCCGATAGCTGGTCCTTGGTCCTTGGAAGGAAGAAAACAAACCAGTTAAGCGCCCAAGAACTAAGTTACATCCAACGGCCTAGGATATACTGTACATATTTGCCGCGATTCTACAGTATGTGCAATGTCTTTCTGCATGATTTATAGATCCATATCTTTCTTGTATCTATTACTTATCGGATTTATATCTTGGATTCATCTAAAATACAAACCACCATCATGCTTCAATTCATTGGCTTGTTCACACTTCAATGCGGCAGTCTACCCACATGATATGTCCATAGGTATAATTATCCAGATTCCAGCTTTCCCTTGAAAGATCCTCAGATTTCTGCGGTGTTTGTGGACCCATTATTTGGTTTTATTGGTTTCGGACCTGGATCCATAAAACGCCAAACATACCCCGTGCCCGAACTTGGTTTTGATGAATTTCATGTTCACCTGCATTGTTGCAAGTTGCTTGCAAGTATGTATTGAGCGAAACGCTGGTTTGTTGTTGGACTTACCCCCTTCTCCGCGGCCTGCCTGGCAGGCTCCCGGCCCCCGGCCCCGGGGCCTATAGGCTAAAGAATTTGAAACTAAGTTACGTACATTGTACGTTTTTTCCCTTTTCCTCCGTTACATGCACTGAAAAGTGCCCGTTTACTAGACATTGTATGAATATTCTGCTGTATGAAACCACCGCTTGGAGTCGGCCTCTACTCACAGGCGCTCAATGCCCGAAGAACCGCCAAAATCTCCTATTCGGCCTGAAGGTTGCCCTCAGCGCCATGGGTCACCTTGGGTCGCGTTGGGTCGCGCGTTGGTCCGTTTCCAAGAATCCTCCACGAACAAGAATATCCGTGATTCGGAGTTTTAGGCTTAAAATTTGCAACGGTAGGGGGAAGCTTGTGTGTGATGAGCTAATGACGCACTGTAGAATGTTCCGTTGTCGGGGCTCGCGCTTTTTCACCAGTGTGGTGTCTATAGGGAAGTTAGACGACTATTTGCAAACTGTACAAAATTTCGTGATCATGGTTGCTACATGGCGACCAAAGACTTCCGTGCTGAGCAAGGCGCACGCATTACCATCCCCCGACAAGTATTTTTAAGAAAGTATTCTTCTGCCTTTTGCACACTTTTCTGAATATAGAATCCTCAACGGAATTAACTCTTCCCAAGACCCGAGGAAGCTTCTGTCCTTCAGAGTATTATGTTATCTACATGCCCAAGTCAGCATTAAAACGGTGCGTTATTTACACTGTAAAATCCTATAAAGTCTGACCAGAAAGTAGTTTACGTTAAACTATCAAAGCATCGGCCCGCGATCCGGGCTGAATCGAGCATCTGTACTCTAGTACGTTGTTTCCTCTTACCACGACAATCTCATCTATGTCCCAAGGGTATTATCAACTTGGAGGCTTCCGTCCACAAATTCAATGGTAAATTTTACTTACAAACCTGTTTGACGCGTCTTCAATAGGTTTTTGTTAGGTTTCGATCGACGTACGATGACAAAAGTTTGGCACAAGCCATCGCTGGTCCCTCGTCCCCCCTCCGAGTGACACAGAATCCCAATGATCCTGTCGAGGTGGTTCTCGGTAGGCTCTTGTCAAGTCTAGCTCTCTTTCAATTGCTGAATCGGATGTTAGGGATCAAACGCCACGGATCTTCTCATCTTCTACTCACCGTTGAACAAACACAGAGCTTCGCCCGTGCTATGGCACTACCTCTTCCGAATCCACGAGTTACTTTGGCTCCTCGCGAATTCGAATCGCTTTCGCCGATCACATTCAGTAATGTAGAAGCATTCACAAAAAAGTTGTCGGTCCTCAAACCCAAGGCGAAAAAACCAGGAGATTCCAGCCAGGCAAACCGTGGATATAATGATGGCAGGGACAACCTTTATCGGGGGGGTTTTGAACACGGCAGGTATATCATTTTTCGCATCTCTGTCAGGGACTTCCTCTGAACCATTTCAAGGGTTCTATATAGAATTCTGGGCGACATGATTGACGCAAACACATACGGCGTGGAGGATACATATTGGGCGGAGAACCTTCGTATTCGCTCACTTGTCTTCAATACGAAAGGAGTCGACGACCGTCCCGCAGCAGAAAGATTGAAGAATCCCAGCATCCTTGATATTGGGATTTGCGACGCTACTCTTCCAACTCTAATCCCCGATTATTCGTCAGCGAGACACATCATCCACTCGGGAAATATCCTGCTGGGAAGGAAGGGACCAAAGAAGGTGATTGACATATTTGTGTCATTCGCTTTGAGTTTACTTAGCCTGAGTAAAGCCTTTCATTTATGGAAACTCTGAGATCGTGACTGCTGCCATGATGCCCCACCGGATTCAAGAAAATTTCAAGGAATTTCAAAAAGCTACAGAGAAGCCTATGGTCCTTCTCGTTAATAGAGAAGAAGAAACTGTCAACTTTCTTCGTAACATGGGTGTAGACGTCTCTGCATGGCAGCGTTATGGGCTTCGAGACCTGCTCATCCCAAAAAATTCTCAGGTGAGCTTGACTATTTATAAATAATGAAAATTGTCCAAAGCACATCCTCAGGGAAGAAATTGGTCCCCCTCGGGCAGCATGTCCAACAGACGCTACTCCTACGAGAATGATATGCGGAGTAATTCCGCGCTGCCATATGACGATTATGAAGCTCGTCGTGATCGTGTTCGATCTCGTTCCCGATCGCCGTCTCGTAACTTCGGCCAACGATATGACAGATATCCTTCCTCGTCTCGCCAATCCGGTAGGGCACCACAATACCAAAATGTCCAATCTACGCATACCTCCGGTGGTCGGAGACGCTTATATGCCCCTGTCTACGTTGTAGACGTGCAACAGCTATATGTGGCCATGATGCAGACACAGGATGTCAAAACTGTCGTTGACATTGCCCATAGGTTTGATGTGACAGATGAAGAAGGATGGTGCGCTGGAAATGAAAGTGGGTGGGTATCCGTATTCTGTTCTGTCCGTCTTGAATTTTCCTGATCCCTTCCCTAGACTCTTGATAGATATCTGGAAGTCGATGATTTCTGGTCCTCCTATCGACGAACAACGAGACCTTCGTTCAGGCGGTCTGGGGTCAACATCTGAAACGCCCGAGGCTGAAGCAACAGCGGGGCCATCTGGCGAGCCTCAGCCTTCTTATGGTCGGACGACGAGCAGGATCCTAATGACTATGTGGCGAAGCCTCAGGACTTAAAGAAAAATACTGCTGCAGCCCAAAAGGACACCTACATCGACTGGGACCAGTCAGATTATGGATCGGATTCTGAGGAGTCTGAGTGATATTTTGGCAACCTCTTTTCTTGGACGATATTCTTGGAGAAACAAATCCAGTACTGTACCACGCATGTCTATGTATATGTACTTGTCTGAGCAATTGCTTGTCTTCTGCATGGCTGTGAGCACCGCACGGGCAACACGGTCACTTGACTGCGCATTGAGCAGATCACAATGGAATACACCATGTGGCTGTGTTGATGTTGTATTTTTGTGGTTCCCATCATGTCCTCACTAACGACTGCAGCTCTGGTGCCTTCTTCGTGTGTGCAAGCTGACATATTTCTGGCCGTGGCAGCCATCACCCAGACATGCGGCTTCGGAAGTCAAATCAGTCTAGCCATACTTCCGCTTGACAATGGTTGACTACATAATTCCCTTCTCTTCCCGTAACCACCACTTGCCGCCGTAGACTCTCGCTGAAGATGTCGCATGCGCACTCCGATGACACAATGGAGTCTGCAGACCGCTTCAGCGGCACTACGATAGGATCGTCGAGGTTCCGACAGTCCACACACATGATTCCGTCACCCGGGTCGGAGGGTAAGAGCCCCAAACTTTTCGTATGTGCAATCTTTCCTTCCAAGTAACTCGGTCGAACTTATTTAACGCCATGGCGTAGAACCCACTCATTATGAGACTTTCTGTGGTCATAGGCATACCTCTGCTTATGCTGATATTGGGAATAGGCTTGGAAGTTGCCATCTTCATATCCAACCATAATAACGGTACGTGACATGCTTTGCATTCACAGCATATGAGTCTTGGGTCTCTGACTTCTCTGAAAGGTTTCAAAGTACCTGTGAACAACGTCTTCAACATCTTTGGAAACGTTTCAGCCCAGTTTCTGGCCGTGCGTACCCTTCTTCCAGTTTAGGAACAGCTAATTGAAGCACATTCTAGTCATTCTTCCCTACACTGTAAGTTTCGTAGTTCATGTTTCACATAGAAATGGTTGGTTGATGTCCATCGAAGCCTTATAATGCCATTTGCGTTTGCATGGAGAGAGTTGGATTGGAATATAAGATGGTACCAGGTACGAGTCCTCTCTCTTCCGTCTTGAATATCGTCTCAATAGCAGTGCATAGCCCTATATTGTCTTACAAAAAGGCAATGCACCGGCTGAGGAGAGCCTTCTTCTGGATTACGTACGTTCTTACTTGACTTTAATTTACTTAAACATTAATGGGTTCATTTCCTAGATCTCCTTGGGGTATGTAAATCTTTTGCGACTCCCCTGCGAAGTACTCACCACTTCATGGCCAGGCCGCTTCTAGCACTATTTCGTGCTTTGCAGTACAAGCATCGAATTGTATTCTGGTCATCATTGACAGCCATTTTAACCTACGCTTTCCAACCTCTCGGTATGTACTCTTCTAAGTCTATCTTTTATTATTGCTGTTGACCAGTTCTTCCCAGCGGGCTCCATTTTTCAGATTCGTCAAGCAGACCAGACCGATAGTACGTTCGCCTTGCTCTGAGACCTTCTGATACAATCTCATCGATCTCGTCACCAACCGACTATTTCTAGCCGCGACTGTAACAAGCATCAAAAGCATAGGCCTCTCACAGGACAGCATCACTGATCTCAATGGCTTCGTGGCCGCAGCTGGATATACCGACGCGTCAGCTGTTCTAAACAATCTCGGCGACCCTCCATTTGTTTCAAACGGTTGGGCGACCGCCGAAGTTCTTGTGAGCTTTCTGAATATATCATTTTCCACACATTTATTGACATTTTGCTCAAGTTCCCAGCGAATCCATTTTTGAACGGCACACTGACAGTTACCACGTCTGGTATTCAAACTACAGTGAACTGTTCTAATCCTTCAGAAGCACCGACGCTTACAGCAATTGGAAACGACGGCCTCAACCTGTCATCAAAGTCAGTAGATGGATGTCAACATTCCTTATCATTTGACCCTTCTGTAGGTTCAATTTAAATTTCCGCATTCCGTTCATAAATCCTCATATTTTGGCTAGGTTTCGACTTTACAATACGGAGTTGACGCTGTGCCATGTCCTGGAAATGCTGCATCCCTTGACGTCGGACTTCGTCCTGTCATGTTCTGGTACATGTCACTTCGCTTACTTTGAAAAACAAAACTTATGTTTTATATTCAAGGTTCTTCAACATCCGTTCCGATAACAATGCTCAAGAAGTCAAGACGGTCTTTTGCAGTCCCACAATAGCAGCATTCGAAGTGCAAGCGGTCGCGAACTTGAACGACGGTTCCTTGAAGAACGTTACGAAAGTCGGACCATACAAGCAAGATAATAACGTGTTTGGTGTGCCGCAAAATGGCAATGCTTTCAATGCGTAAGTTTTTACTACGTCTATTGACCGTTGTGTCATTTGACTGAAAGGTCATCGTAGTGTGATTTTCGACAATAACACCAATCCATTCATCCAAGCTCGTGCCGTTGCGACCAATTCTATCGTCCCAGGAGCTATCTTCCACGCTGCAGCCCGCCTTCCCAATGGACCACAATCGACGTTCGATCTCCCTAATGGATTCTTGGATTTGACGAGTACATTTTACGTTCGTGGTTACTTCCTATCCGTCGTGATGTTATGATGTGCTAAAGCTGATCATGCGACTCCAGACTCGACATCTGTCTGTCTCTGCGAAATCTGTTTACTTTGTCGACCAAAACACAACTTTGACCGGCAGTGTCGTCTCCCTTGTGCCTCGGCTGCAAATAGAGTGCGTACCATAGCTATTCTTCTCATAGATAATTTATGCCTAATTTCATTATACCTCCACAGTCCGCTGCCTGCACATGTTCTTGCACTGACATTAATCATGACAGGTGTTATCGGCGTGTTCCTACATGTCAGGCATCGTGCACAAAGGAGGCGATTACTCCTGGCCACGCCTCCAGGAAGCATTGCATCTGTCGTCGCACTGACATCACGTTCAGGATTCGGCGAATTGCTCCTTCCATACGACGATGAGCTGACTCTAGAGAAGAAGCTGGATGGGCTCCGGTTCCGGCTAGATAGGAGGACCGGCGCGATTCTGGCAGATGATTATGCGACGGAGAGGACGGGGATGGGTCCTGATGATGCAATGCTGTCGCTACTGGGGGGCAAGGGAGGGTTGGATCCGCCCGACTCGGCATCGCATTCTTCGTCGTATCTAGCATTCCAGGCTGCAGCTGGGGTACTTCCTTGGGAACGTTCATGGGCCCCTCAGCCTCAGCCTCAGCCTCAGCCTCACTCTCCTTTGAGGACGGAATACGTTCCCTGAGTTTGTATGTCACTTTGCTTTCGGGTATGCTTTGGTTTCGCTTTCTATGCTGACGATTCGTTGTCGGCTACCTCCCTCGAGGTAATGTACGTTAGCTTTCGGACTTGATGGATTTTTTGTGGTAATTTGGCATGGTACATACAGTAGTTTTTAGTTTATAGCACGGACGTATACAATCCACCTCAATCAGCATGCATTTATGACCCTTTGACAATGTTTTCTGTGAAGGCATCACAAAGTCAGCACCACGTGGGTAAGGGGTAAGGTTTAAATTGGCTGCCGATCACTTTTGCACCTGCCACCGATGTCGACGTCGACTTCTATAATCTGCACTTCCATCATTGATAAGTACACTCTTTCTCAAGACCTTTCATGGATTTCTGGATAATTGTCTCGCTCTAACATATTGTCCTCGGCGAATACGCGATACACGGCTGCATGATGCATATCGACTCCATGTTTTCCGACCCAGGTCGGCCTTTTGAGAATTCACTCTAGATCTCCGCTCGCATTTCTGTGACCTCTTTCAAAAGTTCTGACGTACAAAACTTGTCACCCCTTTGGTGTTACGGTTTACCCAGGACTTGTCCTTGTCAGAGAATGGGTGGCCATTCAGCGCTATCGCTTGGCGTACAGAAGTTCTGGCACCGGCTATGGAGTCAGTATCCCTATGTTTTAGGAAACGCTAGGCTGGGATTTTCTGTCAGGTTCTCTATGAGGTATAAAACCGTTACTACTGACTTGTTGGACCTGTTTCAAGGTCTCGAGTCATCTGCGAAATCATGTTCTCTCATATCTTCCTTCTCCTCGTTACTTTCGCTATTCTTGCTGCACCACTGCTGTCATTGTTACTGTAAGTACGGTTACTTTTGCTTGGCTTGATTCATTCCAACACCGACGCGATCATACGTATGATACAGCCTACCCCAACGGCATTTGCTGACAATTTCCAGTTGACTCGTAGGGGACCTAGTCACGGTAAGATAGCTAAACAGGCTATCACTAGGCCTTGGTCAAGGCGCCTGCCACAATCCGCCGGTCTGTTTTCAGGACACCGACATCGTAAGTATGTAGTGCAAATGTCTCTTTTGTGTCTCACGATTATCACTTAGAACGGAATCATTGCCATTGGATGTGTTCCTATCTCCGTCAGCCTCTAATTTCTGGCCAGTGCCTGAAGGTCAGCATTATGTATCCCTTCATGCATTCATGCGACTTAATTGCAAAAATAGCTCCAAAGTCCTGTAAAGGGGTGTGAATGGTGGCTAGAAGTGGAAAGTTGTGATGACGTCGAGTCCAAGTCACTTCTCCCACAAGTTCAAGTGGTCCAGTCATGCCGTCAACGGAAATTCGACCCTTTTACGAAAACAAGCAATGCAATTCCGGTCTTTCTGGAGACCTTCCACAGTAGAACTCGATGGCCCTGCTATGCTTCAGGCTTTATTTTTGCCCTCGAGTCTGGGCTGTCTAATATTCATTAACCATTGTTCGCCGTCGATCCGTGGCAATCACAGTACATGTGGTATCAGAATAATTCTTGAAATCGGCGGCCTTGGATGGCTTCCGAATACTGGACATGAGTTCTGGCGACCAATCAGTCGTTGTGGACATATTCCAGAGCTCCCGGAACTCGCTTCTCAGGACTGTCATTGGTGGCATTGCTTCTCCACCTTGATGTCCGGCGTCCGCATTTTACCTTTGGTCATCTTGATTATTCCATGATAGGTCTTCAGTTTCATTGGACCGTGTAATCCGCAGGTCCTAACTTATCTTAGTGCCATTTTGCCGAGGAAAAATCTCACTATAAAGCTGGGTTACTTGTCCGGTTTGTTTCAAGTCTTTGTCCCCATTTGACAATGTTCTGTCGCATTGCAACTATCTTCCTTTTCCTCGCTACTCTTAGCGTTCTTGCAGCCGCCACCACTACGGTGTCCGTCGCGGTGAGTCGTCAAATCTCTTTTTTCTACTCCGTCTCGTAACACGTTTCTATAGGCCCCAACGGTGACTCCCGGTGCTCCCGCTAATCAGTGCAATACCGACGGTCTTCAATGTTGCAACTCTCTGTCGAGGGTGAATGCATTTCTTTCTTCATCGCGATTATACGCTGAGCATTTGATAGTCTGACGGCACTGTCGTAGGGAACTTGCTTGGTGTTCTTGGCATCGTAATTCAAGGCGTCGAGGCCCTTGTGTACGTCTAATCCATCTTCTGCTCTATCCCCCAACAAAAAACTAAATCAAAACCTGACAGTGGTATTCAATGCTCTCCTATTGATATTGCAGGCATTGGACAGAATAGCTGCAATGAACAGCCAGTCTGCTGCGAGAATACATCATTTGTATGCGCCTCCTCCCATTCATCGATAAAATTAATCTCAGTTTTGTCTCAAAAGAACGGATTAATTGCCATTGGCTGTGTGCCCATTAACATCAACCTCTAAGATGACCACGTTGAATGTCGACGGAGTTGGGACGAGAGACGAATGGATCTGAAGTTCATCAGTACTGGACTATTGTGTATCCTTCACGAATATCGCACATTAAAATGGTCAGGCCTGCCTGTCTGACTTCTGGGCTACGAATTTCGGCTACGGTTTGTTGCATTCTATGGTGAATTGAAACTTAGTCTATGGCTCTGGTGAGTGGCATGTCATAATCTATTTTTAGCATGTATACCACCACACTAATCATCTACCCAGCTCAGGAGCAGCCCAGCTCCTCCGCATCTAAGGACCACCTTTGAGGCTTCTAGCAAGTGAATCGTAACTAGAGTACTGATAATAATATTCTGCCAAACATTGTTTTTAATTCTACGAGTACAATCGACGGAAATCTCGAAGCGCCGTCGACTTGCGAGGGCTTCTCGTTAGCGCCACAAATGCACAGGCTACTTATGGCCCAGTTGGTTCAAATTCGTCAATGTTATAAGCGCCCAGCGACGCCCGTCAACTTATTATGCGGAGTTTAGATTGCGATATATAAAGAAAGGAGCGGGGGTACATTCGCTATCTTACAGGACTTTCGAACATTTGAGTGCCAGTGCTCCTTCCAAGGTGCAGCGTAGTCATTTTTTACGCAATATCTCCTTCCCTTAACTATTTTGTTCATTTTGGTAGGTGACATTTTTATGTCTATATTGGAGATCTTACGACGAAAGGATCAGCTTCCAAGTCAACAGTAGCGATTCCCACAGCACAGTATAGTGGCAGCGCATTGCAATAGTGCACCACAGTTCAACAAGCCGTAGGTACCCTACTAATTAATCTCAAGCAGTCTTCTGAAGCTTGAATAGGCAAACACCACAGATGTATCAAAACTACTAGGTGTATTAGGTATCGCTGAAGTTGCTAATGTAAGGCCAGGAAATACTTCATGACAGAATAGCTACCTTTTAAGCGCTCCAGTAATTCGGGCAAGAAATTCATCGAGGCGTGAAGAAAATTCTTAACGGCAATTCGTCATAAGCCCCATATATTACATGTGTCGCTGCGGGTAACGTCAGACAGAAAATAATACATATACCATCGATCTGGCAAGGAGAAGAAACATGCGTTCTCCACGAGGCCGAAGGATGGCTCTTGATCTGGTCGGACTACAAAAGTGTTTTATTAAGGAGATGATCCCGAAAGGGCCACTCTCTTAGAAAAAAAGTAAAAGCATCAGCATACTTGAAGACATATATCCGCGCAGGAGAGAGCAATTCCAAAAGAAAGAGAGTCATTGAATCGGACTCGGAGCCTTCCAAAATTTGCTTCCGCTCTTGATACCGGATTTGCGCAAAAGTAAAGCATTGAGCTCCGGACGGACAACTCAATACGTTCTGCTCTCTCTTTACTCTCAACAACGCAAGCATTTTTATGAAAGACAAGGCATATTCACGATGACTTGAGATGCTCAGGGATGGTAATTGAAGAAGTTCACACAATGGCCCCTGACCCCGTAGGAACGCACGCGCCACCCGGGGTGTGAATCTGACTTTGAAATTTTGAATTCACCCTTTGCCCGAACTTCTCTGCATTTTCTTGTTTTCGTGTTCAATCCACCTGCTGAACGACAATACCCCTTCTCCATCCCATCCCCCTATTTCTTAATGTGAGTTTTAACATATTCACCCAGGACTGAGCCTATCGTGCACATTGTCGCGTCGGATGACATGGCGCATAGGCGACTTTCTTGGTCGCGTTTTGTTGTCGTACCACTTTCGCGACTCGTGTTGCTGACATTTTGTCTTTCAGCATGCGTGAGATCGTCCACTTGCAGACTGGCCAGGTATGTTACATAGTATCAGTTCTATGCTTTTCAGAAAGTTTAACTAACCTGTTCTTTCACGATAGTGTGGTAACCAAATTGGTGGGCATCGATTTTCTTGTGCCACCGCGTCTCCAACTCGTGTTCTTATCAACGTCTTTCTCGCTTCTAGGTGCCAAATTCTGGGAGGTCGTTTCTGACGAGCACGGCATTGGTCCGGATGGTGTTTACAAGGGAAACCTCGACCTCCAACTCGAGCGTATCTCTGTTTACTACAATGAAGTCGGTGCCAACAAGTACGTTCCTCGTGCCGTCCTCGTCGATCTGGAACCCGGAACCATGGATTCCGTTCGGTCGGGTCCTCTCGGTGGCCTTTTCCGGCCCGACAACTTTGTCTTTGGCCAGAGTGGTGCTGGTAACAACTGGGCGAAAGGACGTAAGTTATCTGCTTTATTTTTCTGCCTCATCGTGAATTTTTTGGGAGGCCCCTATTTTCTTACATTTGGACGCCTTTTTGACGCGTCTTTCGCTTCCGTTGGCGGTCGTGATGTTGCCATCAATTTTGATCAGTTACTGACAATATCTTTCTTATTACAGATTACACCGAAGGAGCTGAGCTCGTCGATTCCGTTCTCGATGTTGTGCGCAAGGAGGCTGAAGGCACTGACTGCCTCCAGGGTGAGCCTTGGCTTCAATTTAAAACAGTAGATGCATTGCACTAACACGTGTCAGGTTTCCAAATTACCCACTCGCTTGGTGGTGGTACTGGTGCCGGTATGGGAACTCTCCTGATTTCCAAAATCCGCGAGGAGTACCCGGACAGAATGATGTGCACGTACTCCGTTGTTCCCAGTCCTAAAGTGTCGGATACCGTCGTCGAGGTACGTCGTCCACCTCCTGAAAATCGTCACACCTACTTAACTGCGACATTAGCCATACAACGCAACCCTCTCCGTCCATCAGCTTGTCGAGAACTCCGACGAGACTTTCTGCATTGATAATGAAGCCCTTTACGACATTTGCTTCAGGACACTCAAGTTGTCGACGCCTACTTATGGTGATCTCAACCACCTTGTCTCCATCGTCATGTCTGGAACCACGACGTGCTTGCGCTTCCCTGGTCAGCTCAACTCTGATCTCAGGAAGTTGGCTGTCAACATGGGTAAGTTTCTTCGATAGGAATTCGCCATACAAAATCCTAATCCACGCTCATTCCATCTAGTGCCTTTCCCCCGTCTTCACTTCTTCATGACTGGTTTTGCCCCCCTTACTGCACGTGGCAGCCAGCAATACCGTGCCGTCACCGTCCCTGAGCTTACTCAGCAAATGTTCGATGCTAAGAACATGATGGCTGCTACTGACCCCAGGCACGGTCGTTACCTTACTGTACAGTTGATTCCTTCAATTTTGGGAATCCTCATCGCTCACATGTTTCTATAGGTTGCTGCTGTCTTCCGTGGCAAGGTTTCCATGAAGGAAGTTGAGGAGCAGATGCAGAACGTCCAGAGCAAGAATTCGGCTTACTTCGTCGAGTGGATTCCTAACAACGTCATCACTGCTCAATGTGATATTCCTCCTCGTGGATTGAAGATGTCGGTTACCTTCTTGGGCAACTCAACTGCCATCCAGGAGCTCTTCAAGCGGGTCAGCGACCAGTTCACTGCCATGTTCAAGAGGAAGGCCTTCCTGCATTGGTACACGCAAGAGGGTATGGACGAGATGGAGTTCACTGAGGCTGAGTCCAACATGCAAGATTTGGTTGCCGAGTACCAACAATACCAGGATGCCACGTACGTATCTCTTACATGTAATTTCCAAACTTGGATTGATCTCGTTCTTTTTAGAATCGAGGAGGAAGTTGAATACGAGGAGGAGGCAGCCGATGAGGAGCAGTAGATCGTCTATTGCCTTTCTTCCCTGTTTACGAAATTCCTTGTTTTCTTATCCTTGATTGCATTACCGGATTTGCGGCGTCCCTATTCATACCACACAGCCGACGACTTTACTCTATTAGCATGTCTTTCATGAATTCCCAGCTTTCCTTGCGTTCCTTACTTTTTTTGTGGATGTCTGAATAAAATGTGATGGCATTTATGTCTTGATGTGTCTGAATATTTGTCTTGCTGCGACACTGAAATGTTTCTTGATGCCAGACATGTGGCTTACCGGTTTAACCTGTAAGCGAGGGCTATCTGGTGAGCACTTCCCTGCACTTCCTACCTGAACTGTGTCATTTAGCCTTATACATCTATCTTACAGATGCTGGCGATGAGCACCCGCTTTGCCTCGTGGTGGGATCTTGTCGAAGTTTACAGATTATTCGACCATAGTTAGCTATGTGACTTACTGCAGCGCTTTGAGCTAGTGGTTCAACCTGCAATCCTAGGAGCGGTGAGCACTTCCTGCGTGCCGAACTAGCCTTCTACATGTATCTCACAGATGTCTTTGACAGCTATCTTCTGCCTCAATAGTTGGTGCGGTCTTGCTTCCAATGACATGTGTAGATAACTGATCAAAAGTTACACTTACAGATTAGATGACCACAATTTATAACTCGAACTCTGGAGAAGAATCCGGATCCTTCGAGACTCTATTCAGGCTCATGATAATTATGGTTTGAAAATTCGCCAGCGCTCTAGAGTCTGGATCATTACGTTGAGATTGTCGCAATTTATCTCGAAAAAACCTCGGAACAGTAAGGCGTAATGGATGTTAACGTCCATGTCGCTGTCTGGTGGAGTGGGAGAGAGGCTCTGTAGTGGTGGAGTGGGAGGTCTGTAGGACGATGGCCGATTCAAGCCCAACTATCACCGCGTTGCGGTAAGGCTGTGGCACGTGTTGTACGTTTTTATTGATCATTCGTTGTTGCAACTGACCAATGGTAGCCCAAGGAACGATTGTGGCTGCATTCATTGATTTATTCGCGCAACTTGTATGCCGTAAGGACCTCTCAAGGTATGTCAAAAATATGTCCTCTCTTGATGCGGCATTGATAGTCAACCGCACAGGTTTCTCACACGGATGACCGAAATAACAAAGTTGCATTAATCGTCCGAATTAGAGCTCTAGACCAGATGTTTTTAATTGGTGGAATGGTCGGAACCGCTGGAATATCAGCAGCACCATATGGATTTGTAGGCGGGGCCGTGTGCTGTTCGTCTACGGTATGCCTCGTTTCCATTTCGGCAACGCTAAAATGGAAATCTGTCATTTTGGAAGACAGGTGTTCAGTTTTGTTCGTCTGGACCAAGATCACTACCGTTCGAAATCCCTGGTGTTAACCTTCCTTCTGGATGGCGCAATTATGCAATTGTACAAAGCTCAAAAAACATCGTAGAGGGTATAAAAGGTCTAACGAAAGAGCCCTAATTTCTTCAGTTGAACAGTGCTCGCAACGTTCAACTTCTCATCCACCTAGGACTAGTATTCATCCAAGATGTTCTCTCGTGTTTTCACCGCTTTCGTCTACGTCTTCTTGACTATGACTATCCTTGCTGCCGCCAAGCCCTGGGATACGACGTATGTTATATCGTCGCCCTATGTCGTTGCATACAGCCTTTACTCAACGAGCATATTTTCTTACTTGGTAAACAGAACTTCCCCGACTACGACTTCTCCGACCACCAAGACCACCACCAAGACCGAGACCACCACTGTCACTGTCGGCACCACCGTTCCGGTTACCACCATTGTCACCGTCACTCCTGTGGGTTTTTTCCTTTGTTTTTTTTTGTGGAATTGATCCTAATTTCTCTCCGACAGCCCCCCGCCACTACGACTGTCGCTTCTGGACCATCCAACCAGTGCAACACCGGAAGCCTTCAGTGCTGCAACTCCGTCCAATCGGTAATTCTACCTTCGTGGATGATCACGATTTTTTTTGCTGATTTAGTTACCTTGATTAAATGATACTTAGGCTAGTTCTTCCGCCGTCACTACTCTCCTGGGCCTCCTCGGTGTTGTTCTGTCTGGCGTTACCGGCCTCGTGTAAGTCTTTTCTTGTTCTTATACGCAAGGCGCGTCCGATCTAATAAATCAATTCGAAATACAGTGGTATTACCTGCTCTCCTATCACCGCCATCGGCGCCAGCGGTACTTCTTGCAGCGAGCAGCCTGTTTGCTGTGAGAACAACAGCTTCGTAAGTCACTCGCTTTAGACCTTCGGACGTCGTAATAATCGGCGGTTATACTGACGAATATTTTCTATAGAACGGCATCATTGCTATTGGCTGTACTCCTATCAATATCAATCTTTAAAGTTTGGGAACCGGGCATGACAACAGATGAATCTCAAAGTTCACGACAGAAACGTTTTCATTTTTCTATTCCGTGTTTTGCTTGAGTTTGGTCTCGTTTTTCTTAGGAGTGGGTTGTACCTTTATACTTTTTTGGTACTTTGAAATGATGATAAAATTAAGCACGAAAGACCGCAATGTCTTCATATCTTTAAAAACTCTGGGAACCTTTCACGTGAGTAGTGGAAGAACGCAAATCCAACTCGTCGCCATATTTATAGACTTGTGGTTCAGGTGGTCATCTGCGCCACCCTGCGGCTGCGAACTGTTAAATCCGCAATCTTATTAGTGCAGCATTTCAGGATATCTATTGGCCGGCCACAGCGAGACCGCCTCACTGAATGCGAATCCATACTTAGATTACAACCTAAAGCGTGCAGATGGCTGGACCGGCCGGCACTTCTAGACGAGACACCGTTCATGAAATATACTATGGCGTCATAAGCATTCCGACGTCATTGAGCTCTGGGAGGCTTATAAGGTGGATTCATGAGGAGAGGGTGCATATTTCGTAAATCCTTAGCTTTTTGAAGAATGGGGTGTATCTTCTCCTGTATAGGAGGTAAGTTCAAGTGACATTAAGCTAGCACCAAATAGGCTGACCGATTCATATACAGCAATCTTTCAGTGTATAGGCGATGCAATCATGTCATTGGTGTCGATGATTGCTGGATGCCTAGAGTGTATTATCGGATGTAAGTTCATGCTTCGTCAATGGACCAACGGGAAGACAGTCAACTTACGATGCTTGTTATCTTCTATCCAGCCATAGCAGGGTGCCTCGCGACAATTCTCGACTGCCTCACGTGTGGATGCTTTCGGTGAGTTATTTGATAAGAAGTATGGACTGACCACTTATGCCAATTACAGAGCTAGAGGGTGAACAGGGCTCCAGGACTGATAAAAAATAGTTCTGGAGCCATATCACAATTCTAGGAAATCATATACCATGTATCAGTACGACGAAATACATATACCCGAATACCCAATGGACTTCTGTAAAGAAAAATGATACTTATAATCGCTTAAAGTAGTAACTGTTAATTACTCATATAGAGCGCAGGAGTGCGCCCGGGGTAGATAGCTTCATTGGCCGACTCCTTCTGCCAGACCGGCCGTAAGGTTCGGAAAGGGGGATTAAGTTGCCGCCTACATGGGTTGGGGTAGCTGGGGGTTGTCTATCTACATTAGGTACAGGCCGGCTGTGAGTAGTCTACATGGGGTTCGCCCCGAAAATGACTATAAACGGGATTCCAAAAAAAAAAAAAAAAAAAAAAGTTATAGGAGATGACCAATTTAAATTGGTGATGGTCGTCGTAGTAGGCCGAGACGCCTCGCGAAGAGTCCTTGTTATTTTAGAGTGCATTCGGCAACTCTTCACCTGTCAGTACTTTAGTTCAGATTTCCGTATATAGTAGAATCTTACAGGCGAGGCATCACGTGCACCATAACCGTGACGCAGCCGGCATCAACACAGCGAAAGATCAAAGATTATGACCGTGGAAAAATCTTGGATGATTTGAGATCATACCACATTACTCTCAGATTATGCGCGTTTACATTTCCCCTTCATCATAACTAGCCTGCGACCCGTGCTTCGCACGGCATGAATCTTTTTGTCCAATTGAACCAAGATTGAATTTATTGGAAAAATAAATTCCAATAGTCGCCCTTTCCCTTCAAAGCGCCGCCGCGCATAGGCGCGGCATCGCCTTGAGCGGCTCATGGCTTCCTCGGGGACCTGGTATCCAGAACCATGTAACTCTACTTTGTCAGTCTCAGTGTTGTCCAATGTCCATCATCCAACACCCTTCTTCAGATGCCAGTGTAGCCTTCCAGAGTAAGTACAAATACCACTGATCAAATAGGATCCTTGTAGATATGCTAATACGGTACAGCCTCGAGCACACCCTGTGGCATCACTGAGAGTTGCCACGCACGACGTTCTGCAGATTGTCAACCAAGCCTGGTTGAAGCCTGGCCAGTGCAGCGTCGATTGAGTCGCGATTGAGCGGCATGACTTAAGGTCTGGACCATCTGGCCAGCCAATGTTAGAGTTTGCACTGCCATTGGTGGTTTGTCTCAACCAATCAGAAGACGTCTTTGTCCCCCCGTGAGAAATACCGTTGTCGTATTATAATATAGATGAGGTGGAATCTGGATTCTCTGACAATATCATGTCCTTACATTCCACTCCGGCCTGTATGCGCAAAGGACGAGCTCGAGATTACGACACTAAGTCCATTCTTTCACTTTGACCCCCATCATCCCCTCCCACCACAACGTCCGCAATGCCGTCCATGACCTACCATCCATGCAGATGCCTCAAATGCATTAAGAGCCCTGCTGGGTACGAGCTGCAAACAAAGGATCTGATTAGAAAACATAAGAAACGATACGGAGATGTGGAATCTCTGTGAGTTTGGCCTCTGAATCTCGCTATACCTCACTGAACTGTCCAGAGCTGCGGGGGATCTCTTGCCAAGCCCAGAAGAACATCGACCCCCCCCTTGGCGACCTGGACACCAACAGACAGCCACCTGTCGTAACTACCAACGCCTCGTGTGATCGATCTATGGTTCCCTGTCCGGCGACTAATCAACCCGACTCACCCCTCGTAGAATTCGAAGAACGCGATGGGTATTACGATGACGATGGCTATTTAATCTTGGATGATTGGTGGCCTGACGATGCGAATGACGCTGGCGAGATGGATGTTGCACCAGCAGGGTCTGTAAATGGTGGCAGGGAGGATGAAGCAACGGCGGTGGTCGGACGAGAAGCCGCTCCCACCGTTCCTGCTTGTGAAGTTGCAAGTCTAGGTAAGCTGACAAAAAAATGTGGTTGTCGAGGCTTACCCGTCGAGTGTAGATCAACCCATTGCTGGCCCACTTCCACCCCCGCTACCTCAAATTCAAGTCCAACGACACTTTCATGACAGTAATTGGAGGCGAATTGGTGAAATCGACGTACGAACCCCAGGCTCAGACGCCCATGAAGCTGACAGGCCAGACATAGTTCTTCGAGCCTTTTCAGAAGAGTCCTGCATTCGAATTGCTTATCTGCAGGCTGTTATCGCAAACATCTATTCACATGTATCTGTTTTACGAGCCACGGATATGTGAGCTTAAATCTACCTTGGAAACATAAATGCTGACCAAAAATATGGTGCTTTTTGCAGCATTATCGCTCTCTTCCAACTTCCGAGTTGTTTCATTGTCAAGGATCATCTCCATGTCGGAATCTTCATTGCTGCTTTCAATGTCGATTTTTTGTGATCTTCCTACTGACTCTTGCTGAATAGCTTCGATAAGTGCTCTGATTACGATCAGCTCCTCTCCGACACGGTTTTTTTCTTTTCTTGCTTCGCGTTCAACCTTACTGATCGCTTTTTGTAGGGTCTCATTGTCATCTTCAAGTACAGCGACGCGTTCTTTCAAGCGGTTGATCTCCAGTGCAGCACTGGACCTGTTCAGATTTGCTCCAGCTTTTGTTGCTACTGTGCTCGCAGAGGTGGATGGTTGGACAGAGGCGGCGCGGACTTGTGCTGTAGTCTGATTACGAGCATCGAGCTGGTTGATCAAGGAGCTGAGGGTCTATGATATGGCACGCAGGGTTAACATTGGCGGCTTCAGGAGGAAAGACAAAGGTATTGGACTCCATGGGGTGTGAAGCGGCGCGTTGTTCATTCATTGGTTGTGGTAATGGATGAACAGGCTCTGTGACTGCTGTTGTATCCTCCCCCTGTCGAAAACTAGTTATATTACATCTGCTCGACACGGCGGGGTATTATTTCGAAGTAACTTAATACATAAATGTCCAGCAATCAAAAGAACCAGCCTGAATTCGCAGCCAATTTGGATATCAGGAGGCGGGATGGGGTGCCGCGGGTGCGGGGCCGAATGGGTAGGCCCAGATCATCAAAATGTACGCCGAAATGTGCAGAAAAATGTGGGCAAAATGCATGTATATTGAGAGAGAATGGTAGAACTTCCTGAAAATTATCGCGCT
The DNA here is from genome assembly GCA_015499995.1 of Flammula alnicola. Taxonomy (NCBI): domain Eukaryota; kingdom Fungi; phylum Basidiomycota; class Agaricomycetes; order Agaricales; family Strophariaceae; genus Flammula; species Flammula alnicola. The sequence goes on from JADNRV010000032.1 coordinate 382,605, forward strand.
GTGTAATTTTAGGTACATTGTGGGGTAATCTTGGTAAAATCTGACGTTTTTCCGAAATTATACGTGTGGCAAAATGTGTGATGATGCGCTGTGCAAGCGGTCACCTGTTGCCGAAATTACTGCCGAACAGGAGTCAATTGCAACAGCGCATGTCCCGGCGGTGGCGCGCAGTGCTATCTGTAGATCGGCAGGAATGGCATGGTGGGACAAGCTGCTCAGTCAAAGTGCCGCAGACGTGTTTCATGGGCGCGTTTAGCAGCTTACAGTGGAAACTGGATTATGTAAGCATACAGATTTTTTGTGAACCTGCCGGGTGCCTCGCGGCATTCCTTGGCTGCCAAAAATTGATTTCTCGGGACCAACGCTTTGCAATACAAAATTTCCCCCAGATCAACTCTGAGGAGCCCCTTGCACATCTGAATCAGAATTTCATCCAACAACTGGCTTTTGGCGACGCCTGGCAGGGGTTCGGAAGTAGCCGCCAACGTTCGGCATCCACCCGCCGAGAGGCACCATCAATTTGTCAGCAAGTTCAAGACACACAGCCTGATCAAGACACTGTAGTCACAATGTGATGGCATGTGACTCAAAGTCGCGAGATACTATTTACGGAAATATGAACTACAGTACTGACAGGTGATCACACAGCGCATCATCACACATTTTGCCACACGTATAATTTCGGAAAAACGTCAGATTTTACCAAGATTACCCCACAATGTACCTAAAATTACACAGCGCGATAATTTTCAGGAAGTTCTACCATTCTCTCTCAATATACATGCATTTTGCCCACATTTTTCTGCACATTTCGGCGTACATTTTGATGATCTGGGCCTACCCATTCGGCCCCGCACCCGCGGCACCCCATCCCGCCTCCTGATATCCAAATTGGCTGCGAATTCAGGCTGGTTCTTTTGATTGCTGGACATTTATGTATTAAGTTACTTCGAAATAATACCCCGCCGTGTCGAGCAGATGTAATATAACTAGTTTTCGACAGGGGGAGGATACAACAGCAGTCACAGAGCCTGTTCATCCATTACCACAACCAATGAATGAACAACGCGCCGCTTCACACCCCATGGAGTCCAATACCTTTGTCTTTCCTCCTGAAGCCGCCAATGTTAACCCTGCGTGCCATATCATAGACCCTCAGCTCCTTGATCAACCAGCTCGATGCTCGTAATCAGACTACAGCACAAGTCCGTGCCGCCTCTGTCCAACCATCCACCTCTGCGAGCACAGTAGCAACAAAAGCTGGAGCAAATCTGAACAGGTCCAGTGCTGCACTGGAGATCAACCGCTTGAAAGAACGCGTCGCTGTACTTGAAGATGACAATGAGACCCTACAAAAAGCGATCAGTAAGGTTGAACGCGAAGCAAGAAAAGAAAAAAACCGTGTCGGAGAGGAGCTGATCGTAATCAGAGCACTTATCGAAGCTATTCAGCAAGAGTCAGTAGGAAGATCACAAAAAATCGACATTGAAAGCAGCAATGAAGATTCCGACATGGAGATGATCCTTGACAATGAAACAACTCGGAAGTTGGAAGAGAGCGATAATGCTGCAAAAAGCACCATATTTTTGGTCAGCATTTATGTTTCCAAGGTAGATTTAAGCTCACATATCCGTGGCTCGTAAAACAGATACATGTGAATAGATGTTTGCGATAACAGCCTGCAGATAAGCAATTCGAATGCAGGACTCTTCTGAAAAGGCTCGAAGAACTATGTCTGGCCTGTCAGCTTCATGGGCGTCTGAGCCTGGGGTTCGTACGTCGATTTCACCAATTCGCCTCCAATTACTGTCATGAAAGTGTCGTTGGACTTGAATTTGAGGTAGCGGGGGTGGAAGTGGGCCAGCAATGGGTTGATCTACACTCGACGGGTAAGCCTCGACAACCACATTTTTTTGTCAGCTTACCTAGACTTGCAACTTCACAAGCAGGAACGGTGGGAGCGGCTTCTCGTCCGACCACCGCCGTTGCTTCATCCTCCCTGCCACCATTTACAGACCCTGCTGGTGCAACATCCATCTCGCCAGCGTCATTCGCATCGTCAGGCCACCAATCATCCAAGATTAAATAGCCATCGTCATTGTAATACCCATCGTGTTCTTCGAATTCTACGAGGGGTGAGTCGGGTTGATTAGTCGCCGGACAGGGAACCATAGATCGATCACACGAGGCGTTGGTAGTTACGACAGGTGGCTGTCTGTTGGTGTCCAGGTTGCCAAGGGGGGGAGGCTACTGACGATCAGTCTTATTCGATCCCATCAAATGAAAGACAGGGAAGCGCCAGAAGTATGTAGGAGTCACAAGAATTGCCCTCGAATCCCTTGCCACAATAAATTGCCTCGGCTTTGAATAAGAACCATCCTGCAATGCTCCATGTCACCCAGAAATACCCAGACTGGACGGCATGAGCGGCATAACGCGCAAGTCAGGATTCGGCAGGACGGCATCGATATTCTCGATTCGTCCGGATTTCGTAACTCCTTTTTTTAATTCTTTCTTACTCGTCTTTTCTCTCTTCCAGATTTCTTGCATATCCCTTACCTAGCCTTGTATACATTTTGTGTAAATTTGGACTCAGTCACTCCTAGGTACTTTAACTACAAGTTTTGAACTACAAACATATAAGCGCCCGTCGAGGGCGAGGAAGTGCAATTGAGTTTCCACTTACACTCTGCATTCTGTTTCAAACAATGGCACGAGTTGACAGGAATTATCAATCCACATCTTCAACAAGCTGGAAAATTCCAAAGCGCTAACTTCGCGAGAGGCGAGGGAAGTATCTAGGACATATCATAGGAAATATTTTCATGTCTTCCTTTCTAAACTTCGCTATCTAAGCATTCAAGTTAATCAGATATTCCAAGGCAGATGCTAATATTATACGAATGCTTCTTTCAACAAAGGTTGTTTTGCATCTGTCCATTTCCACGATCCCTTGTGCTGAGACGCTAACTGGGTGCCAACAAACTTATCCTGACATCAATGCAAACCCACCCTCGAAAATCTTGCGAATTATAAAGCCTCTACTGTTATTCTACGGCACAAGCATCATTAATACTTCCGGTTCGAACAACGGCGAAAACGGTTGGGGCCATGTTCAAGCCGCGCTCACGATGGATGTCGACGACGCAGAACGGCGTCGACGTGCCGATCGGCAGCACATCATGCATCGTGGGAATGCTGATGGCCGAGGAAAATCCTTATGAGGGAATTGAGAATTTACGCATCCCATCGGACCCATCCCCCTGTGACATGGAAATTTCTTTTAGACGACTTTAGAGCTTCTTGATGGGATCGAATAAGACTGATCGTCTCTCCCCTCCAAGGGGGGGGTCGATGTTCTTCTGGGCTTGGCAAGAGATCCCCCGCAGCTCTGGACAGTTCAGTGAGGTATAGCGAGATTCAGAGGCCAAACTCACAGAGATTCCACATCTCCGTATCGTTTCTTATGTTTTCTAATCAGATCCTTTGTTTGCAGCTCGTACCCAGCAGGGCTCTTAATGCATTTGAGGCATCTGCATGGATGGTAGGTCATGGACGGCATTGCGGACGTTGTGGTGGGAGGGGATGATGGGGGTCAAAGTGAAAGAATGGACTTAGTGTCGTAATCTCGAGCTCGTCCTTTGCGCATACAGGCCGGAGTGGAATGTAAGGACATGATATTGTCAGAGAATCCAGATTCCACCTCATTATGATGAAGGGGAAATGTAAACGCGCATAATCTGAGAGTAATGTGGTATGATCTCAAATCATCCAAGATTTTTCCACGGTCATAATCTTTGATCTTTCGCTGTGTGAAGAGTTGCCGAACGCACTCTTAGAGAACTATGATCATCAGCTTCAAAGAACATTCCGCGACAAGTGGGACTTCCTGTGGGCGTTTACGGCCAAAGTGGGCCCTTCAACGTGCGTCGCAGCCCTGACAAGTCATTGCAAGCCACAAGCAAGCCATCTTGATAATAGCACTGGTTGGAGCTGGGTTCGAGGTTCCAGAGCACTGTGACTTCCACTTAGGATGAATGTGCACCTAGCTTAGGTTGTATTTCAGACTTAAACCTACTGTAGGTGATAGATAGGTTGAACGAGATTCAATCTAAGAAATGGCATGATTTTCATCCAATGCCATTCAACCTATTGTCGGTTCAAAATCACACAGTGAAATACCCCGGGCTATTTCAACCTACAGTCAGCCTACAGTTGGTTGAGCACAAAAAAGCTGTAAAGTTTAAACGTAGATTGAGAGACTAAAATATAACAAAGGGCGCTGGGCGGTTGCCGGTGGTGCCTATTGACCAATCTCAGGCTCATTGTCATCTTCAGCATTGAACACCGCCCGCGCTAAGCTCCCACTCCGATCAATAATTGCCCAATCCACACCAGGGGTCTCGCATGGAACTCGACCAACAAGCGCCTGAATGCTGGTAACGTCAATGAAGTCGAGAGCGCCGAAATTAGTGAAGAGGTGGATGTCTAGACTATCAAGTTCACGGTCAGCCTTTTCGAGCTTACAGTTCCGGATCGCTGCAAGGATGATAGGCTTCGATGGCTCCACTTTGGCGTAGGTGCAATCAGGTGAGAACCGGATGAGGAAAAGTCGTTCGAGTTGACCATAGAAGGTTTCAAGCTCGAAGACAGGGCGACGACTACGTTGATTAGCAAACTTGTCAACAAGCATTTGATACTAAAAAAGAGAGACTGTGTCAGTGTTTCGGTCGCATACCTGAGGAAAACACACACCCGCACAAACGTAGCATCACGTCGGTCTTCCGCACTCTTGACCAGCGCTGCCGCATGCATTGTGTCACCCTCCTCAGTGTCAACGCGCCGAACTTTTCCCCACTCCTCAATGACAGCGTCGTTCAGATGCTTGCGTATCGTTGGTAGCGGACCACTAAAGCGGGTAGCTAATGCTGCTGCGATGCTTTTCATAATGCCCTCCGAAAGATCTGGGCTATGGACACGTGGAGGAAGAAGAATACAGGACTTGTCTAGAATCCAATCAGGTATTAATGTTATCGTGTCAAAGTGAAAATCGTGGCTACTCACATGTTTCCTTATCTACAAATGTACCCTTTAAAACTTTTGACAGATCCTGAGGCGGTCTGAGAGCTAGCTCCTCTGTAAGGTTATAGAATGCCTTGATTTGGGTGAGTTGTGCATCTTCGAGAACATAACGATCAAGAGAGCCATAAGGATGTCGACGGGAACGGACTGCGCGCTTCAGCCGTCCACAGTACCGCTCCATGGGGAAGGCCCAGTAGCACCAAACTGGGCCCATGGCTCGGATACTGTCAGCAATGTGAAGCAGGGCATGAACCGTCAGTGGACAAGCAGCAGCGCGCTTTGCGTTGTCCTGATAATAAAGTCTATTGGTTAAATAAGTGAATTGAAACAACATTTAGAATAAGTACCACTTACTTTTCATATTCCTCAACCCACTCAATGAATCCTTCTCGCACAACCTCCACCTCGTCGTCACTAATCTCAAACTGGAGACAGATATTGAGAAGCTTCACAAGCTTCACAAAATGGCGGTAGTACTTCGGTTTTTCGAATCGATGTCGCAGGAGAACTGGACCAATGTAGAGTGTCCAGAATGACCAGGACTCCGCTGTGCATGCCGATCGGTCCTTCACAATATCGGGCACGCGGCAGCCATAGGCGGAAGGAATGAATGAACCAGATGTTGCTGTGCTGGCTCCGATCGATTCCCAAATGGCGTCCGACAGCTGATATGACTCTTTGCCATCATCGAGACCTTTGAAATTTCCCGTCCAGTGGAGAATAAGATTTGGGATGAGGTTTTCCCAGATCAAATGCATGAAGTCATATGGAAACGAGACCGGAAATGACAGCGAGTTAACGTAGGACAGCAAGGGAGTTCCTTTTATACCATACTGTTTGGCGAACCCATCTGCTTCAGCGGCTGATTGAGCGAGTTCAACTTTCCTGGCCTGCTCGAGAAGGGCTGTGTGTGTCCTCATTGGGAGGTTACGGGGGTCATATCGCTGAACTCGTTCCTTGTCTGCCCGCACTGCGGGATGGGGGGCTTGGTTGAGGGGCACATAGTGCGTCACGGACTTGGACCCAGGTATACGGATGCCTTTGATCTCGCACATACGACAGGGGCAGATGCCATTGTGTCCTTTCATGCGCATCACCATCGAGACAGCCGGGATGTCTCCGAAAACAGCGATGAGATAAGCACGAAGGACAAAGAATGCGGCAGTGAGAATGTCGAGAGCGCGGACACCCTGCATGAGGCGGAACAACTCCTGTAGAAAAGGATAGAGGAAGGAGTCGAAGTCTTTGGGTTTTTTTGGCCCAGGTATAACTCCAAGAGCGAGAATATGCTCAACATGAAATCGGATGTCGGGAGAGAGATTGTAGTTGAAAAGAATGAGAGGCCATGCCGTTTTCTTCCGCTTGTTAAATGGTGCAAATCCATCAGTGGAGAGACCGAGAGCCACATCGCGAGGGTCCGAGAAATATTTGTGAGAAAAAGTCTTGTGGTCCAGTTCGACGTTCGTCTCACAGAGAGTCTTGTGCTGTGCACCATCGAAGATATCCGATGACACACCATCCACTGGTTCGCGGTTGTGTCGATACTGCATGAGTGTTGCAATGCGTGTGTTAAGCGCAAAGTTCTGAAGGCGAGGAATGATGGGGATGTACGTGAAAATTTTGCGTGGCTTCTTCGTTCCGGGACGGTAGCGGCTCTCATTGCAAAAGGGACACTTGTCGAGAGCTGTGTTTGGGCCGACATAGCAGCAACACGAATTTGGACAGCAGTCGTGAAATTGTGGCTTGTACGATGAGAGAAAGGCAACTCGAGAACGTAGGGCGGCCAAACCAGGAAGAGGCGGATCAGCCAGAAATGCATACGGAATGCTTGCATAGGCACCATCAGTGGTGAGGGTTTTATGCTTATATGCAAAGGCCCGACAAATCGCTCTGTCGTACGCATCCATTTTATCTGCTGGATTCAATAGAATATCAGACACATAACACGAAAGTATGACCAACAAAGTACCCACCAAGTTTGGCAGCATGCACAGCAAATGCCTCGCCCGTTCTATCAAGGTTCTCGAGGACATGCATTTCCTTCTCCAGTGCCTCCCAATCCACTATATCCGTCATCTCGTCATCGTCAGAATCAGGTTCTTCATCTTCGATGGGAATGCCCTCATCATCCACTTCTTCTTCCGAGTCAGACGCATCTTCGACAGTGGCTGCAAATGGTCGAGGTCGTACAGGCACATATGGTACCTCAACAGCCTGGTGTTCAGGTTGATCGTCAGATGCCTCGTCTTCAAAGAGCTGTCCAACATCAAGGACTGGGTCTTCCGCACCGAATTCCTCTTCTGCACGATCAGAGGTCGGAGAGTCGACACTCATCGAAGCTGTGAGAGAGCCTCGGTCATCCTCAGGCTCGTCACTGTCGGCATCAAGAAGTGCTCCAAGATTGAGTTTCTGTGTCGACCGAGCTGGATCTGGATTGGGAGGGGGGTAGGGGTGCGATAGCAGAGCACGTCGGTGACTCCTTTCAGCCTTGGCCGTGATCCAGCGCTTGCAGCAGGCGCAGAACACGAGGGAGTTTTCTGCAGGTGCCATGCTGGGGTCTGAGTGTGAAATGCACAGTTGGGAGGGCGACTAAGGCTGTTGAAGCCCACGTGATGGATGTTGATGACTCAGAGGTAAGTTGTCGCGTCGAGTCAAACCTCTCTCTGAAAATCCTCAACAATCACTACGAAAAATCTATATTCACGCTCTACGCAGGACAGAAGAACTCTATAGCATGGCTAACCAAAACAAGTCAGCCAAGAACACAGCAAAGAAAACTCGGGTGAGACCTACTACCAAGTCCGTAAATAAACCAGCCAGGGCAGGGGGAGCACGTCAACCTCTCAGGGATGGTGCTGCAGCTGTGAATGCCACCTCCAGCATGCGTGCAAGCACAGCTGCAGAGATAGATGATATTGATGGTGCGCGCCATAGATTTGCGATAATGTTCTGCACTAAGTTGCTAGCGGTCAGAGGAGATGCAGATGATGTGCGAGGAGAACGCACAGTTGAAGAAATTGCGTGAGGAGAACGAGCAGTTGAAGAAGATGTGCGAGGAGAATGAAAAGCTGAAGAAAGAGCTCGCAGCGCGTGCCAATAGTGGCGAAAAAAAAAAAAAAAAAAAAGCGGAAAAAAA
>JADNRV010000320.1:0-55060 GCA_015499995.1 Flammula alnicola
TCATCGCGCGATGAAGTACTGTGCAAGCCCTGTTGATCTTGTCAAAAATAAATCATAAGCGCTCAAGAGGCGAGAGACATTATAACCACGGAAATGAAACGAATCCGGCCAGGCGCGCACCGTCACTACGTACGACCCCTCTACAATTACAAGAGCGCATATCTATTGAACTGGCGTGTGGTAAACCCCATGATGCAAGTCCAAGTGGTAAATGAGTGGGAAGTGAGTTTTGAGTGGGGTTGACAAGGCTGGTGTTCTCAAGGTGGTTTACGTTGTGGCAGCTAAAGCGATCCAAGCGGATCTGTCGTGCGCTACAAAGATTTTCAGATAAAATGGGCGCGAGTCCGAAAAAATACTATTGACATCTAAATCGGCGCTCGGGCAGACTCAAACGAATTGTAGAGAACTTGACCTGATTGCACGGGAGTCTGGCTCGCCGCAGTGCATGTATGTCACCATCGCCTCGGTGCCAGCATAAACGTCATTCCAGCGCCACATAAGTAGCAGAGAATTTAATACAAAAGACAGAACTTTACCTGTTTCTATGGTAAACTCATATCCTTGAAAGATGAGCATTGAACGCCAGAATATTCCCGAGCTCCGACGTCGAAATCAGGCATATGGCTATTTTAAAAAAAGTGAACATAACCCCACTCAAGTTTAGCCGGAGGTAATGCCACGGCGAACTTCTGAGGAATTCGAGAACTTGAAGCACATTGAATAGGAGTCCTCAAGCTAACCAGGGCACTATTTCGAAGAGTCAAGTAGCAGTACGCTACTAAAGAGGACAGTGGACAAAGCATCTGAAGCTTCAGTATTCTAGCAACAGCAAAGACGAGCTCTGCAACTCTAGAGATAATGCGGCATATCAAAAGCAGCACCTTGATCCAGAAACAGATTTTAAAACGAGAAGGACCTCCAAGAACAAGAAAAATTCGGGGAGTCATCTTCGCACTGAGAAATATTGAGCACTGAGGATCAGCGCAGAAGAGAGCCAGAGACGAGTTGGGGGAAAAGCCTGAATAATGCCGTTGACATGTGGTAAGAGCTGCGACTTCCTTGAGTTATATTTCCAACATGTGCATCCAAATTTCAGGACGTCCTGAGCGGAGGGTCGGAGACCAGCGAAGAATTCTGGGAAACGTAAATTCCATGCCCCAAAGTCAAACATCTTGATACAAATGAAAACCCAGCAAACGGAAGGAGTCCCAATGGCGCTCCTCATGGCCGTCTCGTCTGCTTGAAGCAGTGACAATCCATCACATTCCCAAAATAAAACACAGCAAACATGGAAGTAGGGATAGAACCAAGCTAAGGATGGACTAGCTTCGAACAACTTCTATTAAGATTCAACTTATTAAAATGCATTGCTAACGACTCACCAAGCAGCCTAGGGCGGTGATGAGGTTTGTGATTGAATTTGGACGTAAAGCCTCCAGGCCATGTCATCGGTAGTTTCGGCTTAGATGGATATCCGTCGCTCTCGCGCTCCCCAGTTGATATGCACAGGTGGAATAGGCGATACTTCGAGGTTTCTTGCATCGTAGTAGGACTGGCATGCTGCGTCAGTATCTCGTAGGCAGACTAATGGATAGCAGAGGTTCCCGGACGAAGCCGTTTAATGGTCTCTGCCATCACCACGAGGCTCGAGCAGCAAAGACCGAGTTTCACGGCCGCCACAAGCGCCAGAACACTCCACACCGGGCATACAGCGAGATGATCCGGTTGCGCTTTTTCTTGCAGAGTTTCTTCATCCATCGAGCCACCATCAAGAACCCCAAGCAATTTTAGAAGCCGCAACTGATCGTTTAAGTGTTGCGCAGAGTTATTGATATCTTTTGCAAGGATTTTGCGCGACGAAGAAGCTTGCATGAAACTGTCAAGAAGATCCGGGATACTTATCGTGAATCAATCGTGAATACTGTTCGTAGGGATTTTAGAATTTATGTAATTAGTTTTTTGGACGGTTGTAATGGATGCTGATAACATTCACCTCTGAATTATTGTAGCAAGAGTGAATCGATATTTTGGGCTTGAAGTTGCGCTAGGGAACATGACATGGTTTCAGCATAAGATGTGCGATAACGTTGAGCGGTCAAATGATCACCGACGGAAATCATTGATCGGCATGTTTTCCGAGTCCATTGCAGCCACATGGGTCGAATCTGTCGTGCGGGCAATGCTAAGCATTGCCATGTACGCTAGTATAGATTGGCGAAGGCTTTCTTCTTCTTTCCCTGTCCTCGTGCAGTTGGAGTGAGTACACGGCATCCCTTTTCGTGAATCATTGTTATGCAAGAAATGTCTAGTCTTCTTCAATTTGCCGGACCTTGGGTGAGTGGGTCGATTCGGTCCTAAAGGACATGAAACACCGATCGGATTTCGCATCCCGAGGCACGTGTAAAGGTCAACGTGATCTTCGTGATGAACGCGTCGTTTGTTTAAGACTTTAAGTCCATTATCTTATCGTGTTACTTGTCCTCCTGTTGTACTTCACCTCTAGGCCGCTCTTTTAATGCATTTGTTGATGTCGATCACTTCGCTTGATGACTTTTCCATTTATTTCTCCCGCAGGTTGACATAATTCCTCGAGAAATCTAGGAATGGACGTCCAACTTCATCAAGCGTCTTCAAAATAATCTCGATCTTGTCATTCCTTGATCGTGGAGACTTCCTCTTGCTTGTAGAAGTGGCTCTGGGGGGCGGTAGACAAGCAAGTGGTGTAGTAAAACCACCTTGCTGAGAGCTCTGGTCATCGGAGCAATAATGAGGAGGAGCTAAGTTGTGCGAGATAAGATAACTAGAACTAAAATTAGATTAGATGAGCACGCAATCTCCACGTGATGTTGAAGAAAGCAACAATTTGTAGCCGAGATGACCGAATGGACCCACCCACTACAGGTCCGGCAAATTTAAGCAGACCTTATATGTTACTGATCGACTATCATCAGTATTATTAGGTCAGCTTAGGGAGACTAAGAAATGTCGTTGCTGAAAATTTTTCGCAGGTCTCGTCACGTACGGCATCATTGTGAACCAGCCAGCTGTCGCCATTCTGCACCTTCTTTCTTTAACCTGTCTTGGATCCTGGTTCCGCTTTATTCTATGCTGTTACTTCTTGTATCTGGTCTTCGCTTCTCCTTCCCCTGATCATTGTTCCACTCCTTCCAACACCACTCGATTTCAACCCCTTATCTGTGATACCGCCCTCAACTCTGTCATTTTGCTGTCATTGCACAAGCGCCGGGCCTCTTTGAAGTCGCCTCGCTGACATGGCTTCTGCAGATGCATTGGATATCACCGACACCTTTGGTCCGTTCGGAACTTGATGTCTAAACAACTTGCTCTAACCAACCCCGATATTTCTTCGTGCATTCATCACTAGGCGCCTTGTTGATTGGAGCGCTGGTCACGATGACCATCTATGGGATTACGACTCTCCAGGTAGGTGTTTCTTTTCTTCCCCCGAAGTTCTCTATCCCTAAACGAGTTGTCATCAGGCCTATTTTTATTACGTGAGTTTTCCAAGAGATGGCAGAGCAACAAAATTGCTGGTGGGAAGCATTCCTCTATTTGCTCCATGCCGAGTTCTGATCACTATAATTAAACACAGGTCGCGTTGATCTGGTTGGTGTCCTGTCTGGATTATTGCTAGAGGGATTTCTCATTTCAGCTTGGTGTGAGCAGGAGCCTGGATACCATCCACGCCATCTTCAGTACGTTTACGACCCTAGTTCCATTTACCATTAAAAGACTGATTACTTTTTATCAGTGTGCCATGCGCTGCACTTCTACCTAGTAAGAACGCTTCAGATCTCACCTCCGAAGAATATGCGTTAACGTTTCCCAAGATTGTGGGGTTCGTAGATCACAGTCTACTAATTAATGGAACTTGGTCACTGTTTGTATGTCCATTTTTCTTTGAAAAATCAAACAATAAGTAACCGAAAGTGTTCAGATGTCTGTGGCGATCAATGCAAGCCTTCAAAGTTTTTTCCGCAGTTATCATTCCTAATTTCTTTCGAGTAGGTAATACTAGCATTTATTGTGCAAGCGTAAGTGGATTGTCGATATTTCTGACACGATGATGCTCAAAGTGATCACTCCTTAGTTTCTTCACCCATCGGATATTCCTATGTATGCTGCGATCTTCTATGCCTACAAGGAATACAGGAGCTGATATTCATCACATATACAGTATGTTCTGTGGGAAAGCGCAATTGGGTGGCTGGTGTAATCGGTTTTTTTGTTATCGCTCATTTCGGTGAGTAACACTTTGAGTTCGACATGATTGGGCGAGGCTTACAACCAAGTCGCAAAGTATTTGGAATAAGTAAGTCAAATAGTTTGCATCATAAATGCATTTCTAATTCTCTTGGATTAGTGACTGTTGTAAATTTGTGCGTGAAATGTCCGTATTCTATGAATGACAATGTCTGACCTTTGGTCTAGATTCGTCAAGAAGCGATTCATTCTCCTTCAAGAAGTGTCGGCATGTATCAACGTCGTCGATTTGATAGTCAAGGAATACTGAATTTTTTCATCCAGTTATCCTCAGTAGTGCCGTTTGGAATAGCTACTATCTTGTCTGATATCATGATTGCCGTGGCTCTGTGTGTCCTGCTACACAGCAACCGGTCTTCCTTTGACGACACAAACAGTGTTATCAATAAACTTATCATATTCGCTATAAATCGCTGTATCTTGACATCGTACGTACTTCTTTTGTCACCCCTCAACTTGATCGTAATCCCTTTTAGCGCTGTGGCCATCGTCGAGATGATCATATTCAAAGTCATACCCAATTCCTTCTACTCATTCGCCATCGACTTCGTCATCGGAAAATGTACGTGACAGCTCTTCTAATTATGCCTGCTCTGCCCATGTTGAATATTCCAAAAGTATACGCAAACTCATTATTAGCTGTTTTGAACGCCCGTGCAAAACTACGGTCTGATCTACGCGAGGACTTTAGCTCAACAGAAATGTCAACGAGGTTCAACATCACATCTGCGGTGGCAAACCACCAGACTAATCTAATTCAAGTATGTAGTCTTCTCCCTAAGTGATCCTAACATTTACCTGCTCTTGACAGGTTCGAACAAGAGAAAGCAGCAGGAATAACATTAACACGGACCCTGAGAAGGTGGATACGCAGGTGAGTAACTTTAAACCAGACACGCGTGTGATCTAGTTCTTGAGCTTGGTTATCACAGACCCTAATGAATGCGAACTCTGGCATGAAGAGAACACCATTAGAGAACGGCGAAATGTCGTGAAAGCATTGAAAGGCAGCTATGACCTTTCTACTTATCCGAGCCTTGCCACCTGGAAACAGCTCGACTTTTCAAGCTGTGCGAAGTAGAGAAGCGACGACAGGGCATTGCTATTTATACGCCCACAAAGTTATATATACGGAGGGCACCTCGGCTACGTCTAGACAGGACTCTGATCATGTCGGCCTATTACTGTCAGGGAACGGGAACCCGTACCGGTCCGGATAAATTGTTACTGCCTGTTTGTATGGTCGTATTTTGAATGGAAGTCATAGGTTACGAAATGTTGGGCACTTTCAATTTAGGGAGGGCCGCATGCTGCACCACTATTAGCTCGTGTCCCGCTCTTTCCCAAACTTGTCCCCCATGTCGAACGGCACAGCAAGATTCGTGTTTATTATCCTTTTTGCCGTGAACTGTATTCTCTGGTCAAAAAGCCGCTATGGCCAGCCCATGGAAGCCAGCTCGCTCCATAGTGAAGTTAGTCTCGTAAAGCGGATATCCTACGAGCTATCACAACCCAGGGAAGTTCGACTAGCCTCTTATTCGGAACATGAGGCAAGTTCAATACCTCTCTTGGCAATATTTCTTGTTTCTGATAGTAATATATGATTAGTGCCAACCCCTAGCATTCCCAATCGAGTCCCAGTGCCAACATGTCAATGCGGATTGCCCGACTCCAGATACTCTCCTTAGCATCGACTATCTTCATCATTATTTCTGCACAGACATTGCCCTACGACCACTGATATTCACTGGTTTAATTGTCTGGCTTATATTCCTTTTCTCCACCCTCGGAATCAGCGCCTCCGATTTCTTTACTCCCAATCTCGCAACCATCTCCCAATTGCTCGGACTAGATGAAAACGTCGCCGGAGTGACATTGTTAGCATTCGGAAATGGAAGTCCGGATGTTTTCTCGACATTCTCAGCGATGAAGGCCAACTCGGGTAGTTTGGCTGTCGGCGAGCTGTTGGGAGCAGCTTCGTTCATCGTGTCATGTGTCGTAGGCTCGATGTGCATCATCAGACCTTTCCAGGTTCATCGCGGACCATTTTTGCGAGACGTTGGATTTTTCACGCTTGCAGTGGGCCTGGTGCTTGTGACTCTATGGGACGGTAAAATATCAACCTGGGAGGCCGGAACTCTCGTAGGGTTATATGTCATATATGTGATAGTGGTAATCGTAGGGACATGGTGGGAGAACAAGAAAGCGCGCAAACGGTACAAAGAGATGCAAGATCGATCAGAGTACGCCGAGGAACCATACTCGTCATATACAGATGAACGTAAGTATGGCAAAATGTCCCTCCGTGTACCCAAACTTATTACCTTTGTAGCTCTCCCAACTCTCGCCGTTCCGACACCTTCCAGTCCTAGTAGAATGCGTGCAATATCTGCGCCAAACCCTCCTCGTTTACAAATGGGCTTGCCACCGCGCCGTTATTCACGGTCACCCTCTCCAGCGTCCTCGCATGTCGCACAATTGCCCTCATTTTCCCTCGTTGGTGCTCTGGAATTCCGTGATGTTGTCGCGTCTTTGCAAAAGCAGGCCGCCGGAAATTCATTGGGTATTTTCGAGAGTCCCGTTACACCATATGCTGGTGGCCATTATCACACACCCATACACCGACGATCGCCTCTGTCATCTCTCCACTCTAGCATGGACGAAGAAACCTTGAACGGTCTTCAGTTGGGCGAGAGAGGGCGTTCGCCTAATCTGTCTCCTAGCTCGGGTGGAACTGCTCGTCAGGAGCCGCGCGACTTTCTTTCTACGGAAACGGAAGATTACTTCACCAGCCATTCGACGCAGCCTATTCCTGCCATCCTCCGTACCCCAGCATCGCCCTCGACGACGGCATCGGAACTCGAAAGCGAAGAGGCGTTGTACATTCCACTCACAACGCGGCAACAAGTCTGGAACGTGATATGGAAAACATATCATACGCTTTTCCCCACATTGTACAGCCTCAGCAAACAAACTCTCTTGGCCCAAATGGCTTGTGTGCTTGCCGCCCCGGCTGTGCTGTTCTTGACGTTGACACTTCCTGTCGTAGTGACGCCTTACGATAGTACGCGCTCGTCGCACGAAAAGGTGTACAATGCGGATTCGCGACTGGTGGAGTTTGAAGAGGAAGGTATGGCACGTGTCCTGATTGCAGAAGAGGAGGTAGAGGAGGATTTGCACGAGCCATTCAATAAATGGCTTATGGCTGCCCAGTGCGTCTTGGGGCCGCTGTTCTGCGTTAGGGTCCTATTTGGTATGCCTCTTTTTCAGTAACTCAGGTGTACGTGACTGATCAACCTCGTGAAGGCGGCATTTCACAAGCATTCTGGATACTTCTCGGAACTTTGGTCGCTGGACTCTCTGTTGGTATCCTAGTCCTAATTTTCTCTGACAAAGGAAAGAGTCCAGCCGCTCGCATGGCTCGCTGCTCAATGGGTTTCTTCGTCTCGATCGTGTGGATCATGGCAATAGCAGACGAAGTCGTGAACGTCCTTCAAGTAATTACCCTTCTTATCCCACAGCGCGGTGCAAGCTAACCAGTATTGCATCTAGACATTCGGCCTCATCTTTGGTCTCTCAGATGCAATTATCGGGCTTACTATTTTCGCTGTTGGAAACTCGCTTGCTGACCTTGTCGCCAACATGAGTGTCGCGGTACGTCGATCTTTGTTCCTTTGTATGATCTGAAATGCTCATGCTTTATCTATCTAGGCATTCGCACCTATCATGGGTTTCTCGGCATGCTTCGGTGGACCCATGCTCAACATCCTTCTCGGCGTCGGCGTATCAGGTTCCTACATCATTCACCAGACCTCTCAACCATATATCCTCAAGCTATCCACAACACTATTCGTCAGCTCATTCGGCCTGCTTTTCCTCCTCGCTGCAACTCTCATTTTCGTCCCCATGAATGACTACTTCCTAACACGCCGATGGGGCGTCTTGCTGATTGCTACGTACACTATCATCATGCTCATTAACGTTATCGTCGAGCTCAAGAGCTGATTCGGGACTTGTTTTCGTTTGCTTTCATATTCTGTATTTTATGGCATCTTGGACTAATAGTGTTGTTTTTCGCATGGAGCATGTCTTGTACAATACCATCGGCTATCGCGCAACAATTTTATTGTGGATTTGGTCTTATCTATTTTGCTAACCTGGGAAGGACTGGACTTGGGCAAGGGGTCTATCCAAGGTGAGATATCTCCTTTAATCATGGAAAGTTACTCTTAAACCGTATCACACAGACAAACTCCATTTCAATCACATTCCTGACCTTCAAATTTAGTATTGCCTCTCTTGGGCAGTCAACATTTCAACGGCCACCTGCAGCGTTAGACCTCAAAGGATGCCTTAAACCCGAAGTTATCGGGCAGCCTAAAGCTCGACTTCGATGTTGAACGTCGTTAGCTCCTTAATGGTATTCAATAACTTGATGGAACCCAAACATGGTGTCGTTTTGGTGTCGTGGATGCTTGCGTTGGCCAGACGGTGTAGCCCATCTATTAGATTCGCAAACTCTTAACTCTGACACTGTAGGTATGATGGAGAGACACAACCTGTTCAGATCGTCAATCTGCGACATCAAGCAATCAAAACTCGACGATAAACCAGTAGTAAACAAAGCTTACCGCGTTCACTAATCGGTACGGCGATGGATGTAACTGCGAGCGCAAAGATGGGGAATCTGAGCATCTATGGGCTGTGAGCAAACGAGAGCCTGGGCGCTCCCGTCCCCTTTATACCCCACAGTAGGGGCTTCAGTTATTTGTAACTTACACCCTCTCAGATGATGTTGGAGCATCACAGAAATCTGTCGAAGAAGGTAGAGGAACGCAGGCTGTTAGCAACACCTGATAGCACTATGGTTGGGAAATCGAAGCACGCAATTAAGTATGGGTACGGTACACCGTACAACCCCTCTCCGGCCGGATGTTTACGATGCAAGAGTGGCATTCGCGGAACTCGGCACAATTAACCCGGCACGGTAGGCCAAGGGGCAACTGTCTTTCCTTCAAGGCCCGCAGCGCCTAAAATTTAGCGCGCATCACACGGGATGGTGAAACGCGTGGAACACCCTCTAACCAGAAAGACGTAGACTAGAAGCAGTCTGCAGTTCAAACTCGTCTCTGAATTCTGATTTACTTGGTAATGTAGATATTAACCTCCTGCCGTTCCACCACGATCCTCCCCCAATGCTCTGCAGCTCTCGTGAAGAACATTAGTACGCAATACTAGTCATGCACCGTGACCTCACTTCGACCGCTGGCATCGTTCCAAATGATTGATTGAGCAATGGGATCTATACAGTGCAAGGGTATGTGCTCATATTCTGCTATAAGCGCGATTAACACATTGCGAAAGGTATATCTTGTTAATACATTTACGAGGTCGAGGACTGCGTTGCAGCCCGGCGGTTAGCAAGTCGCTCTTCCGTAAGGTTGGAAATTTCCTTCACGTGAATGACCTTGAATGGCCAAGTCAACCAATTACCACCACTCAGGTGGCTCGGCAGATACATATCTTCTAAAAGTTCATCCGCAACTTGAGGCCATCTAAAATATAGCGCCCCATGAAATATAATCCCATTGAAGTACAGTTGGGAAGGACTCACGTTAAATGATCAAGACCCGTGCTTTCACTCTCGGTAACCCATGGTACCACGTTCGGAAAGCGAGTCCTCATCCAGGCACATCGCTCTTCAGCCTTCTCGAGTGCTTCCTGTGGCGACGAAGGAAGACGCATCTTGTCACCACGAAAGTAGGATGCGATCCAATGAGCAGTGACCTCATTGGTGTAGCCGTAATTTGCACTGTACTGCCATTTCAAAGCATAAGAAAGGCTCGAGAAAATACAAGTTGAAGATGACTCACTAAAGCTCCAGCAATCGCGAAATCCCGTCTTTCGATATTCTTTGCTGGTATTATTCCACGATAAATAGACGTCACCCATTTCTCGTTCTCTGGATTAAGCTCTGGAGCATATTTCAAGCTCTTGTATTTCCAGACCTTCTTGACATCTGCCTGAGGCGCATGTTTATTTAGTCCAATTTCTTCCCTCATTTCCGCTGCATTCAAAGTTGAATATGCCAATGAGTGCGAGTCAACACAGTCACTGACAAGCAAAATATAAAGGAAAGCGTACGTGTAAATATCGGTGTCCACGAGGATTGGTATCCTGTGGCCAAAACGACAACCTTGGGTGCAAAAAATCTCCCGTCGCTCAACAGAAGTGACTTGCCGTCATTTGAGTAGCCTATAACTCGCGCGGGTGCGATTACTTCAATTGCACCCGAGTTAGCAAGGGCGTGAAAGCTGTTCAAGCGTACGACTCCTTCGTCGCTGACCCGGACGGTCCAGAACATGGGTTGTGTCCGTCGCAATGGAGAGTCCTGAGAAATGTTATAAGCCTTGAACTGTGTTGCAAAATGAGCAAAGGCTAACAAAGATGATGATTTAGTGCAACTGACTGGCAAATCTCCTACTATTTTCCAGATGGTGCGAGTTATGGCAGTCCCAACTGTTGTCATATGTAAAAAGCGCCTAACAGAAATATGAATGTGCTATACTATACCAAGAAGAACATAGCATAACTCACTCCAGAGGCGTATTTAGAGTGGAGTGAGGTGAAAGCATGCTAGAGAACCTGTCGACAATTGAATGTTATGTTCATTAAATAGTACATGGGAGGGACACGGCACAGACCTGCTTTTCCGTAGGAATGGCGGTATCGGAGATGGTCCCGCGAGCAACGTATCGGTTGTCTCGAAGACAATTGCTGCTTTTCGACCTTCATCGGTTAATTTGGCGCAGACGCTAAACATTACGTTAATTTACTTGTGGTCAAGAATATTCTCTAGGAAGACTCACTCTTGAGCGGATTTTCCGCCACCGACGACTAGAACGGTATCCCTTTCATCGTGGTCTTCGTGTGACGTTGGCTTAACTGTCGTCAAAATATTATCCATTCGAGAAGCGAACTCGGACGAGTGAATGACCATTGCGATAGTTTCAGTAGGTTTTTGTGAGAAAGCTTTTGGAATTTTGGGAGTGCTGCATCCCTTTTGAAGATATTTTTAAAACTGTAACTGAAAGGAAGTTATCGAACCTACTCCTGTAGCAAGGATAATGCGAGAGAATGCCAAAACTTTCGAAGACTTTGAGCGCTTATCTTCCACCTGGATTTTCCATTGCCCACTGTCGTTGCGCTTGATGTCGAGGACCTCTGTCTCCATTTCGAATTTTGCCTTGTCTTTTAGAAATTGTTCGCTAAAGTCCTCCACATAACTACACATGTCAACTCCGGTAAGACGATGATCGCCTCCAGAGCCTTCCGGAGGAGGCATGTCCAATGCAGAAAATTGGTATTCACCGTGAATGCTAAAAGAAGTGAACATGCTGAAAATCCAAAAATTTAGGACGGGGCTCACTTGTTGAGGTAAAGGCCTGGATAAACGCGCTCACGCGCCCATGTTCCACCAACGGTTTTATCCCGCGAAATGAGTGTGACATCTGTGAAGCCATCTTGGAGCAAGACATGCGCATTGATGAGGCCAGCAACGCCAGCACCAATAATCCCTACTGGCTCATAGACAACGTGGTCCGACATGGTTGCAAACAAGAGAGTTTAAGGGTCGGCAATGGTGGAAAAGTTATCCTGTAAATAGCCGCCAGCGGGCGCTCATCATTTCATAGCTTTTCATAACCCTGGTATCTGCAAAGTGTTTTTAGCAAATATGCCTTCGATAGCTCAGCTGGAAGAGCGCAAGACTGTAATGGGTTACAAAGCGATCTTGAGGCCACTGGTTCGATCCCGGTTCGAAGGACTCCTTTTTGTTGTGGAAAATCTTCCGAGGGCAGGGAACGTTCTATTTTTTTTTTAGTCAGGAGGCGCAGAATCGATCATATAAATTTAGATCATGGAACTCCGGCCCGAGAATCTGCTGGACACCTTTTGTTTTCGACAATGATGGTTACATGTAAGTAATCATTATACCGACTTCAAACGACTTTAAAATGTGATTTTTTTGGGCAACTTTAATCATGATACAATAAGCAGTGGGTATCAAAACTCAGGGAATGAACAGACGGTGAGTGTATGGAAGAATGAAGCGGGTGGTTGGTATAGCGAGCAGTATCAACATAGAGTCTGTAGCTGGCCATGGGTATGGGTCTCCGGGTACTTTATTTAATTTGAGTTCAATGGGCAAGAAACCAATCACCTTTATCCACCTTCTCGCTAGCTTGAAGCTCGCGATACTTCTGCCATTGGCTTCGATCCCACCATCATACATACACACGAGGGCGGTCGATTCCTCACAATCAAGGAAAAGGAATATTCGATTGTGAAAACACTGTTAATTAGCGATGCCATTCAGAGGCAATTCGGGAAGGTGGATTGTGTGTTAGCACGCGCGACACGATGGGGTCTACCATATCATCAAGGACACCTGGGCCAACATTACCAGAGATCATACAGAAGCCGAGATAATGGAAAAAGCTGCTGGAATCGAGAGCGTGGCACAACTTGTGGATGCGGAAATCGTTAAGATAGAGGGAAAAGACGACACAACAGAGAGCATCCGCGCTATAATCGATCGAAAGAATTATCACAGGACAGATTGGCTCGAAATTCGAGCACATTCGTGACGACCTCGTTGCTGAAGGATTCACACATTTTTTTTCCTCGAAGAGATCTGATTTCAATATTTGTCGATGTCTGAGGGTGCGCCTTACTTGGCACTTTTGTTCCGGGCACGAGAGCTAACTCCCAGTGAAAAACGACTCGAGTGAAATCGTGTGTATTCCAGTAGAATTGAGCCCTTCCCATGCAATCGAGTGATTTCTGAACTTTTCGAGTGTCTTCGAGTGTGCCGGATTATTATCAAAAACTTGCCGATGGTTCGTGCCTTGGCATTCTCTCGGACTTGGACTTTTCCCCAGAATGAGGGTGTGGAACGCGCTGACAAATGACGAGTACTTCAGGAATTTCCAAGTTCGCGTAGTTCAACTTCTTCCTTTGACACGTACCA
Source organism: Flammula alnicola (assembly GCA_015499995.1). Classification (NCBI taxonomy): domain Eukaryota; kingdom Fungi; phylum Basidiomycota; class Agaricomycetes; order Agaricales; family Strophariaceae; genus Flammula; species Flammula alnicola. Next base: position 13,316 of record JADNRV010000320.1, read on the forward strand.
CCGGGTCCGCGACTCCCGTTCCTCCAGTTCTCCCTCCCTCTCGCTGATGTCCACCCTCCACCTTCCTTTTCGCAACACCATTGCCACCAATGCCACTGTCCTCTTCAATATCTGCATTCAATGTAAGCCATTCCTCCCTTTTTGCGCGTATATCGCATTCCTTACCAGATTTCCATCACAGCCATGAGGTCGAGCGCACTTCGGTCTCTCTCCTTCGTTATAACTTATGCGATGTATGTCCTCTGAGCGTATCTCCTGCGTTCTGTACTTATATCGTCTCTGCAGCCCTTGCCTTCAAGATATTCAAGCACATGGTTGGTGGTGGTGGATCTGCGGACTCGAATTACAGGTGTGTCTTGTGCTTATCACCGCGTGTATCCCAGCTAACTGCACCTCCTAGCCCCAAGCCAACTTCAATCCATACGCAGAATGCATAAATACATGCATGCCCAGTAAGTGGACCTCATAACTGGCTATAAGTATTCTTGGTAGTGTTAAATTCCGAGTCTTGTATGTGTACCACCCTGCAGTACTAGAGTATTCTAATCAAATGTGAATTTCGAACCAATCCATTGCCTATGAGAACAGATCTACGTCGCTCGAGGAGACTCTACCTCACTCAAAGATTGGGAAATTGCTCTGCCATATAAATAAAGCCTGGTAGAGTAGTGTCGAGCGGATTCGGGAATATTGCTCTTGGCATCATTTCACTCGAGGAGACAATATCCCACTCGATTCTACACTAAGATTTTTCGAGCGGTTCTCATTTTTCGGACGAAATCGAGCGCTATCGATTGGATTGATGGGAAATCATTTCAATCGATAATGCTCGAAGGTACTGGATCCCACTCGAGTCATTTTTCACTGGGGCTAACTGCTAAGATCTAAGAGCTAACATCATGATATATCGGCCGACAGCGACGGCAGCAAAAGATGGCGAGAACAACACCGACCAAAGGTTCCGGTGTCCAAAAACGCGCCAGAGAACGGCGATAATACATAGGGTCGACATGCGCAAGGGCCTCCTTATTGATCTCGATTACGCAACGCTTATCAACGAGGGCCCGATAGAACTGTCCCGTCGACGCCAACCAGCGACTCACACGTTGCTATAGGGAACTTTGCCATTTGTGGCTCTTGATATGTTACAGGGAAATGGCAAGAAACACAGGCCTCGCCACGATCTGGAGTCCTTCTCTTATATTCTTTTGTGGATTTGCTGGAACTACACAGGACCAAGCAACGTCGAAAGACAGAACTTTGACATCACGAGAGAACCAGGCCTGAGGGAATGGTTGCTCGGTGATGATTTCGAAATTGTCGCGGATCTCAAAGCATCCCAAATGTCGAACACAGGATTTCTGTTCGAACGCGGCACTTTGTGAGCTACTTCGCGCCCTACTTTGAAGACCTGAAGCCCTGTGTTGTGCGATTGCGAGAGAAAATATTTTCGCACATCGGCCAGGACACGGGTGTCAAGTATGAAGATACCAAGGGGCTGCACCCGGAAGATCCCGAGACATCGACTCCCCTTACCGTTCCTCTGATGCGAGGCGCTATCATCTGGGGTCCTAGTCAGAAACTTCCATATCAGGAAGGGAACACTCGCGTAAGTAGGGAACCGTCGCTTAGTGGGGAAAGGGCTGTGGCATTGGAAGAGCCACCAGTGAATGCTTGATTGCAGTAAAATGTTATATATTAAGTGCTAGTAAGGTCAAAAATATTACTGGGAGCACTGCTTACAACTTGGTGAAGCTGAATGAATGTAGTTGACTTGAGCCAGGCTAATCTCAAGCAAAGCTCAAGAACTCGAACCTCAGAGGGAAAGATATCGACCACGGAGGTCATACGAGTACTGTACAAGTTCTTTGCCAGACCCTACTTCGAGGTGAACCTTTGAATGACAATGAAGCACCAGTATCCTTGTCACGGAAGTAACACTGGCATACTCGACTGCCAGTCTCTGGCAATGGCAAGATACTCTGTGTCTGCGCGAGGCATCACATAACAGAATGGTGGTGATAATGTCAATTTCGACGGGCATCTCGAGATATAAGTAGTGAACACTAGTGCAGCTTAAGAGACCTAGAAAAAACGGATATTAGAGACAGGTAGAAAAATGTAATCTATGTGCAGCTGCCATAGTCAACGGTACCATTGGTGATCTAAGCGAGCGTTCCCTTCCTGATATGGAAGTTTCTGACTAGGACCCCAGCTGATAGCGCCTCGCATCAGAGGAATGGTAAGGGGTCGATGTCTCGGGATCTTCCGAGTGCAGCCCCTTGGATTGAGAATTGAGAATAAAATTTGGCTGACTACGTTACATAAGCAACTCAGGTAACTATGACTATAGCGACCTCGCCAGCTCATTGCGATAGAGTGTGGAAATGTAGAAAGGTAAGGTAGAGCATAAAAGAGAATGAAAGAAAGAAGAGGAGGCGATAGGTAGGGAGAGAATGCGACGCTGTTTACTACTGTGTTGATACATGAAGTTTGGATGAAGGCGATAGATACTAGTATATGAAATCCTGGAGGAAACGCGGAAAAGCCTTCCGGATGTAGACAATTAGTCATGGGAAAACGACAAGGCTGGGTACGGGCCTAAAGGGAAGAAGAGGGCATTTGAATCCACCTTGGACGTGATGGGTACTATTCCCGAGGAGGAGCAAGTAGAAACGTCATAGAGTGAAACGAAGCGGGTGAAAAGCGTGGTAGAGGTCGACGCAAAACGTGCAGGGAAACAAAAAGCGCATCCGAAGTGCCTAGCGCGACGTGAAAGATCGCTATGAAACTTCGAAGTGACTGTCCCAATGGCGTCCCTTGAAGCTACGAATCTTGATTTAATGCACTGCTGTATTGGTCCTGAATTTAGGTAACTTGTAGAGCGCGAACTAGCGCGAATGATTTCAATTTTCAACTTGGAAGAGGTGCATTATGAACAGTCATTGGAAAAAGGGTTTACCAACACGTACCAGCCGTGGAATCATCTACCAGTGGCGCATCGCACCCGACGACTCATTATGCGTCGGCACGACCCGTGTTCAAACGTTCAACTTGAAGGTTGGTTCAAGAGTTGTTCAAAAGGCAACTACGGTATGAAAGTAAGTAGTAGTGTATGTACTATGTACATACATTGACAATTTGCTGCTCTGAACATTAAAATTGAAAGGCAGATTACGAATACTTATTTAAATGGTAGACAACCACCGAAAGGAAAGAAAGAGAAAGAAAGGCAAAAAATACAATTTAAATGCAAATCATCGTGTCACAAAGTCCCATTGAGTAAAACCGAAGCAATAAATATCTTTTGATTGCAAAATTTAAGCTGCTCTTCTCGTGTATCTAAACCAGGGAGGAAGTGATAAGCAAGTGAAAGTCAAGGAATATGCATAGACCTACGTCGCATCTATTTGTTCCAGCTGCGGCAGAGCAAGCATGATCTTCCTCCTGTAGCCTGTCATATCGTTTCTCTGACAGGGATTTGCCTCCAAATATAAAGTCGTAAGCGAAGATAACGCTTGCAGCTCTGGTTCGAGGGCCCTGAGATCAGGAATTTTGTTTCCGTTCATCTATAGGAGATAATGTGAGGAACGCTTCACATAAGAATGACGGAGACGGAAAGTACCCATAGTTCTTCCAGGTTTGTCAGATGCGATACGTTCTCAATCGCAGATACAAAGTTGTTTCCAACATCGAGAGTTGTGAGTTGCAGCTAAGATCCGAGTGTTAATAGAACGTCAAGCAGCAATAGTAATGAATAGGCGGACGTTATTTTCTAGGCCCTCTAACCGTTCGACACCGTTGTGGCTGAGATAAAGTTGATTCAGTTCCCGAAGTTCTTCTAGTCCTTCTAGCTTTGTAATCCTATTGGATTGCAAAGAAAGAATCTTCAGCTTTTTCAGGTTTTGTAGGCCCTTCATATGATTGATGAGAAATAATAACAAGAGGGGGCGATAACGGATCCTCACCTCCAGTTTCGCGATCTTGTTCTTTCCGAGCCACAACTCTTCGAGATTAACCAAACTTTCCAGGTTTTCAATTTTCTGTAGTGTGGCATCGTAGTCAATTTCAGCGGTTTTTGGTGCATTCAAGCGATGCGCTACCCACGCGGATTTTATTGCCTCCCAGCTCAAGGCTCCGCAAAGTCGAACACGAATCAAGTCCCGTAATTTTGTGGATCTTGTTTTGCACAAAGTAAATGGTATCTAGGGAGGTGAGAAACTCAAGGCCTTCTGGTACAGATCGCAGGAGATTGAAAGATAGATCCAAAACACTGCAATCAAAAACAATCAAACAGCCAAGTTAGCTCGTCCTCTCAGACCCAGGCGCGTCAAGAGAGAACGCTCACGTTAGCTTGGAAAGCTTAATCAAAGCATCGCCAACCGTCTTCAGCTTGTTATCGTACAGATCCAGCTCTTCCAAATTCGTTAGTTGGTGGAACGTCTCTGGATCCAGATACGAAACGAAGTTCTGCCTCAGGCACAACTTCTTCAGATGGTCCTTAAATCGTACAATCGACAATGGCTCAAGGGATCCAATCCTCAGATGCATAAGCTCCAAATCCTAGCATATAATACTACTCGTAAGGCCAATGCCCTACGAATATTCAATAATTGGCGCACCTCCGTGTCGTCTGGAAAATCCTCCAAGAAATCGCCATCTTCTGCGGCCTCTTCCTCTCCCCCTTCAGGGGCTTCTTCATCCGTATCAACGTCCTCGCCAGCGCCAGGTAGCACCACCCTCGCAGTTGCTGTCGATCTTCATATGCAAGAGAAAGAGGCCACACACGATCAGTTCCGGACGAACAGAACGGAAAGGGGGTTACTTGGTCCCAATCTCACGACGCACTTTTTCTTCTTCTCCTCCGCAGATCCCGATGCCTTTACACTCCCGTCGACAGCTGGGGACGTCGCTTCAGTAGACATGCTTTCAGGAAATAATAGACCAGACGTTATAGAATGTATGAGTCAAGCCTTTACGCGTACGATTCCTCTACTTACAGAGTCCGGACTGATTCTCACAACCGTCAAAGGGGCTGTGCCATGACCTATCCTAATCTGGAGAATCGAGATGACATCATTTCATCATTGACTGTTGGATAACAGGACAGGTTCAGTGCAGCAAGGCCGAAGGCTTGCTTACCGCGAGTCGTTCTTTATTACGAAGATGTCAAAAGTGACAAGCCTTGGAAGTGTTAATCTCCGTGAAATGCAATAACGGCATGCCCAAGAATAATCGATAATCAACGGCGTGCACACTGCACTACATCCTGATTCTCTCTAGAGACGCTTCGCAACTTGTGGTACGAAAAAAGTTCAAACGAGGGAGCCAAAAAAAAAAATCATCAATATTTTCACCTATTTTACGCAAGTACAAAAACCAATTATCATGGATACAAAAAGAGGGGGGGCCGCCCAGGATTTACTTGATGCCTATAACGATGAGTGATGAACAATCAATGCGATGTGCCGAGTCGCGATCGGAGAAGAGGGGGGGGCACGAATATATGTAAAGTACTAATGTATCGTCCATCTCGAACCAAATTCAAAAAACGCGGTAGGGGGGGACAGTATAAGGTGATGATGTTACTTAACTAACGTGAAAATACGTATGTAGGACGTTGACGGAGGGGTCATTGGCGAGACAGTGAGAGAGTGTACGGAGAGAGATGTACCAAGCAAATGCTCGAAGAATAGGTTACACACACAAATATATATAAGAGAGGATTGGATTAAGCTTGAGACGGATACTGAGGCGACAAACTGCTGCTGCTGGACTATAATTAAGACAGGTTTTAAAGTTAAACGGGTAGGTGTCCTTTTTGTTGGTTGGGTCGGAGACCATTAAATGTGGCCCCAATGTCATGGCGATAGTTGTGGGCGCAGAAAAAGAAAAGGTGCGAATGCCCATCAATTACTGCTGCGTCAAGATCGACCTCCGGCCACCGAGTCGCGGCTCAGCAGAAAGCGGCGTAGGCGGCAACTCGCGAAAATCGCGGTCGCGTTCCCTCTCCCGTTCATACGACGCAGGAGGCAACGTCGACGCCAGCGACGAGTGCGAAGCCGGGGACGCAGACGGCACCATAGGCGATAACCGACCGGCATACGACGAAAGCTGGCCCAGGGGAGGCAGTTGCGTCGTGTTCATGTGCTGCGACTGCGGTTGTTGTTGCTGTTGCTGCGGTGGCGGGTGGAGGACATGGGGATTGGAGAGGGGCGATGGGACGGAGTAGAAGCTGCTACCGGTACCAGAATAAGGCGGGCGATTATCGGCACCACCTGGGGCATAGTGTACAAAATTCATGCTTGAAGCTGGAGGAGAAGGCGAAGGCGTCATATTTTCTAGCACATGATGTCCGGAATGGGGATAGATGTCGCTACCTGAGGCGGAACCTGTGGACGAGGCGGAGAACGAGCTATCGGCGTAATTCCTGCGGATGGCGGGAAACGAGGAGGACACAGAGGACGGCGGTTCCGCCGACTCGCGTTTCGCGGAGAGGGCTTTTTCCTTGCGTCGACGCTGTTGAGCCTGATTGGGCCCCTCCTTCTTGGCGCGGGAACGAGCATATCTTAAGCCGCACCTAAAATAGAGGATATACAGTGTGAGCACAATAATCTAAAAAAAAGTGGGCAAAAAAAAAACTTACGCGTTACAGAGTTCCTTCTTACCACTGGGTCCTTTTCGCCATTCAGGGCTCGAAGTAGCTTTGCAGCTAGAGCACTTCTGGACACCAGTTGGCCGGTTACCGGTCGACCGCGTGGGTCCAGTTGCATCTCGAGATGACCCGGGGCTAATCCGACGCCTTGGAGGTGGCACGACATCAGAGGTAGGCGACGTTCCTCCAACACTGCTGCCAGCAGTAGTAGGAGAATAATTATAGGCGGGCGAAAGAGGCCTGTTGAACGCCGGGGGCGCGGTAGTCTCGAGATACGACGCCGACGGCGGTCCGCTCTGCGTCGATGGCCATTGCTGGTTCGACTGCGAAGGCGAGTTACCTGGATAAGAACCCGATCGTAAGCCACTCATACTTGGTGGGAGGGGTGCTATATGCGCAATAAGACATGTGGTCTGGGACGTCATGGGAAAAAAAAGAATGAAGCCTACCTTGTGCCCATCGCTGTGGAGAGTACGACGGCTGAACACCGGGCCCTTGTTGCTGAATAAAATTGTTATTATATGCTTGACTTTGAGGCGATAGAGGAGGGAGGGCATAGGACCCTCCGTGCTCGTAGTACGAAGCATTTTGGTGCGTATTATAGTTCGCTGAAGCGTAGTCCAGTTGCTGCATAGGTGCACTAGAATTGGCGCTGTTGCTGCGAGGTGTCGGGTTGATCTTGTGGCAGGCAAAAATTATACTCCCTGCGAAAATCTAGTTATAACTAGAAAGGGTGCTCGGAGAAACGAGGTCTGCCTACCATGCGGTATGAATATGCTCTCCACCTCACCCCCAAAACCAGGTGGCATCTCTTGCAATGCTTTATACCTGCGTGTGCAACTCGTTTTAGCATCGTTGCCGCCGGGGACACCGGTTCCTATTTGGACGTTCTCGACGAGTTTGGCGAAGTCCCTGCGTGTTGGAGCGTGAGGCTGATCGGGAGGCCAGCTCATGAGTAAGGGCCTGTCCCGCTGATTTGCAAGGATTTGGAAGACCCTTGACATGGTACCTGGTTGAGGAATGCACACGACCAGACGATGGTAGAGAAGATCAATTTGTTCCATTGACATCTGGGGTGTGCCACACCAATTTGTCCACTCTGTTTTGGGGTTTTCGTCATTGTCGTGGGGGGTAAGGTCGACAGTGGCATGGATGAAACACAGGACGAGGCCTTCAGCGGCCCAGTTTATGACGATGTCAACTGCCAAGTAGTCCTTGTCAAGGGATACTTTGTCGGCTCCGGACCAGTTCGGAGGAGGACCTTCATAGCCGAGTTGTCTGCGAATCTTGGATAAACGCGAATAGCGCACACTGTGAAAAGTTTTATTGGAGTTAGTAAGACATGTGTATGTAAGAAAGCAAGCGGGTACAGACCGAGTGACCGAGCCATGCAGAGTTCTGCTCTCCAACACGCCTCCAAGATCCTGTTTTGCCGATGCTTGTTCTTCTGGGTGGACGAAGGAGAGAAGAGACTTGCCGACAAGCAACTCGGCTTGTTCTTCAAGGTGACTCGCAAGGACAGGGTCGAGATATATGAATTGCAATTCCGACGAGAGCAAAGCCCAATCTGTGCACGAGAAAAAGTGATTAGAGAACAAGTTGAGAAAAGGCGAGAATGACGACAGATTTTAAAAGGATGAAATAGCGAGTGATTGATCGTTGGTCGATCGGTAGCATATGCAACGGTAACTGGGAAACTCACAACAGCGAGTCTGGCCGACTTTCGGCAGTGAAGGCTGATCGGGTGGATAGGACGTGGACTGGGTTGACGAGGGCGAGGTGGGGATTGGGTGGTGAGGAGGGTAAGAATGAGAAAAGGCGGTCGGGGAGGGCGGGACCCTTGAGGAGCCGAGAGTGTTGGGTTGTGGCTGCTGGTTGTCGGAGAAGGCAGCTTGAGAGGACATAAGATAGCTCATGGTGGTCGTGGGGAGAAAGAAGGGACGAAGGAGATCGCCAGGGCTGGGGATCGATTGGGACGGAAGAATCGATCAAGAGAGAGAGAGAAAGAGAGAAACCGGGGCTGAGACAAATTGGAATGCAAGTCAACCACCTCCGGATACGGTCACCTCCGCTCTCAACTCAGATCAACTCAACCGTCTCACTCTATTCATTGTCCCCTGAGACTCTGCCCGACTCTCCGCACTCGGGCTCCCTCTGTCCTCTCTTTTCTTCTCCCATGCCATAATGAATTCCTAAACAGGCCCATGTCTCCTCCGATCGCTGCAGATCCGCAGCCAGATCCGCTGTCGCTCACATATCCCGACTGACTAATACGACACCTCGAGTACATTCTCACTCCTTGCAGCAGACAGTTCTCGGCGCTCGCAAACGGTCTCTATTCTCTTTCCATCTCAAAGATCTCAAATCCGAAGCAAGCGTCATGAGCGAACGCACAATTCTTTTGTTTGGTCAAGTTTGCCCCGCTGAATCACACTTTTCTTCCTCCCTCTTCATCGATGTATCCTCGGAACTTTCTTGAATCTTGACATTCAGTTCACTTCTCCTGCACACCTTGTACATGGCTGTTACACCTCGACCCCCAAAAAACATATGGGTAGCGGCAGGCGATGGCGACCTTGATAGAGTCCGGGTATGTTCTCCATTGCCTCAAACGCACTCTCAATAACATCGATTTGCAAGTAGCAACTAATAGAGCTTGAATGCAAGTCTTTTTTCTACTTGCCGGAGTTTGCTCGTTCAAATCGATAATCAAAATCTCCATTTAGCCCTCTCTCCCAACACGCCAGACCAGCACACTTACACTCCAATGTAACCCTCCTTCCTCGTGTAACAAAGCCCACTCTGACGACCATCAAGGCATGCTGCCGCTTCATACGGCCATATACATGTCCTGGAATATCTTATATCCTGTGGTCAGCCTTCTCTCCGTCTATTCCCTCCATGACTTTACACCAATGTGTCAAATATTCCGTAGGCGGCGACGTAAATATCACTGACAATGACGGTGACACACCCCTCTACACCGTCGAAAATTTAGAGACTGCACGTTACCTCGTTGAGCATGGTGCAGTCGTGGCACGTCAAAATCTCGAGGGCGTTTCAGTGGGTCTTACATACGGCCATATGGGTTTTTCTAAAACTCTACTAAACGTTTCACAAAAGGTAATAGACCACCTGACTGAGGACTTCCCTCAAGTTGCGGACTATTTGCGGTCGACGCTGGATCCTTCTACCCTCACTGCCCCTGCAGCCCAGACAACTGCCGCGCCTTCGCAGCATTCACAAAATGCAGCTTCTGAACAACTCACATCTGCGCTGATGTCATCAGTGCAGGAGATCATGCAGCGGGCCGAAGCCGAAGGTCGCGATCCTGAAGAAGAGCTTCGGCAGGCTGTTAGCAGGACCGTCCTCCAAGGCGTCCTCACAGGTTTCGAGATGACCACCGACGACGACGATAGTCCCAGGGCCGCCGGCGCGCAAGACGATACACCATCAAAACGCTCAAGAATGGACGATGGTTCTGTCTAGAATGTATTTCTACCGATTGAGATGACATATCTGTGCTGTATATATATCTCATAGTTTCTCCGATAATCGTCTTCGAAGCCCTGGCTGATTTAAACGCTGCATGGACAATTCGATCTGATTTTGTGATCATGATCAGAAGTCATCGCTGATTGATCGTGATCAGGAGCACAAGTGCTTGTCGATCATCATCATCATCAGGGTAGAAAGTGTCATCTGCGCTATTGATATCGAGTTCGAATTCCCGGACCGTTGATGAGGAAGGCATGGGCCGGTGGTTTGTGAGAAGATATTCATTCTATTTAATTATTACGAGATTATATCTTAGAAACTATGTTAGAGTGATCTTTGGATGAGTTTTGGGAGATGATCGATGAGCATTGACATTGCTGTGATATCTTATCGAGGAGACACTGATGGGCTATAGCACCCGAATCTTCCATAACGAAATTCCTTTTCGGGGAATGAGCATTGAGCCCATCCCCCCAAAATCAAAAGCGTTGTGGAGCAGGCGCTCAGGACTGAGAGCAGCCAGCGCCTATTTTATACAACGGTTTTCCATAGCATGGATTCTACCTCAATCACCTTTTACACAAAAATAGTACTTAGGCTAAAGAACTGATTAACAATTCGGAGGCAAAATTGACAGGAAAAATCTTGTTTAAACAGAATGGATTTCGTCTCCGTCTTGTATCAGTTAACGTCCATCACGCTCTATCACGCTCCAGTCATCCATATTCAGTTGTGCATGAAGAATTGGGATAACACGTGGTGAACGATAATTGACGCGTTATTTGTTCTGAACAAACACGGAACACTCGGAGTTAGCTTTTTGAAACTTTATCGTCAGTCTGGCGCTAAACCTAGTTCTAGTCTCTCACCATCAGGGAAAACCACAATCTCTACTGCTCTGAAATCGACTAGGAAGGGCTTGCTTTATCTCTCTTAAACTAAAAAAGCCAACTTTATCTCTAAATCCCTCTCCCAGGACAACATTCTATGGATTATCAAGACGCCTCAGCTTGGGATCCATGTGCGACGCTTGCCACATCTCTAACCCTCGAGGATCTCTCCAAAGCGTCCCACCTGCTCCAACACTCCGATTCGGAGCAATACGAAACCCCAGTGCTTAAACTCGTCGGAGATGCTAAAGAGAAAGGCTACAAACGGGTATGCATGCCCCTCACCACGGAGAAATGGAAGCAGCGGTGGTCGGAGATGTGTCTGCTTCCCACGGAGAGCAGCGAACAGGACAAGGAGTCTGCGGCGAAGACTGCAGAGGCTTGGAGGTTGAATCCTGCGTTCCATAGAGAGGAGGTGACGATTACGCGTTTAGGTGTGTGCTGAATGATTTGGGTTTTTTGTCGATCTGCTTTCCTGAAAGTTTCTCCGCATTAGATGAAGCTGAAGGTGTCATTTCGATGATTTCAGATTGGTTGGAGCTCGATGCAGCTGACGATTGGGTTCGCCACGATGCGGAGATTGTACGCGCACTATCACATTTCTTCTTTCGTATATTAATGATATTTCGTATTTCCACAGGCATTGAAACAAGAACTGGCCTATGCTTCTTATCTCAACATACACACTGCCATCCTTCCTCCACCTCGGAACCGCGATCACGTCGCGTCCTACGCTCGCATCGTCAATTCGTGCCTCAGCAAATCTCCCTACATCTATCTCTCCATACGACTGCCCATCTACAATCCATCTGCATTCCATCCGGCTTCACCAGTATCTGCACTCCCTCCTGCTTCGCCTGTAGGCGGTCTGTCTCCCGATGCTAGATCAAGGTCTACCCCTTCATTTGTGATCTCCGAGAGCGAGCAGCCACAATCTACCTCAGGAGCATCTCTCAATGCGACTTGGGAGATGTGGGATGTTATAAGATCAATGTGCGACTATAACCCCAGGTTAACCTTGAGTAATGCATTTTCATCCTCATGTTATGACTTTATCTGACCCTTTTAACCGTCATAAGCCCTCGATCTCTCTCCAGCGCTGCCTACCACCCTCGGTGTACTTAGCAAATGGGCTGCCGAGTCCGTGCGCCACGTATTCCTCCCGTCCTCTACGTTCATCGCGAACATGAAAGGCTACCCCGTGCTTCCGAAGCCGACCCAGCAGTTCATCCGTGACAGCATGATAGCAAGTTTTTCCCTCCCACGGAGCAAGATACTGACAAATTTAACTGCAGCGCATCCTACTTACATAGCATCGACCGACGATTATCCTCGCTGAGGTGGGCGATGGGCACCACTCGCGCGGAGGCGAGGCGGCGTATTCGCAGTATGTGCGGCATTTGGAGAAGACTAGCGCGGCGGTGCAGGCTACGAGGAAGGCTGGGACGGTCGAGAATTTCGCGCAGGGGTATCAGGATTATTTGCAGGCTCCGTTGCAGGTGAGAATACAGCAAGGGTTATGTCCAACAACTAGGCTGATTGAATGGATGACTAGCCTTTGATGGATAATTTACCAAGTATTACTTATCAGACATTCGAACAAGATCCTGTCAAGTACGCTCAGTACGAAGAGGTACGTTGGCGATTTCTCTCACTTACTTAATTATCCTTAACTCTATTCGATAGGCAATGTATAGAGCCTTCCTTGATCAACCGGACGGAGAGAAAGTGTACGCATACATTCGCATTCTTTCTCGATACCTGGTATTGACATTGACATTTTCCCAGTGTCGTTTGTGTTGCAGGAGCAGGTCGAGGTCCTCTCGTAGCGCGATGCTTCAAGGCGCTCGAGAGAGCCAACCGTGAAGCAACGGTCATCGCCGTCGAAAAGAACCCGAATGCTTTTGTCACGTACGTATTTCTTACTGGCTGATACACGAGATTTTCTGAATGTGGATGAACTTAGGCTACAGCATAGGCAAGCAACGGAATGGAACAATAAAGTCAAACTATGCTTTGGGGATATGCGCGTCATCGACGTGCCAGAAAAAGCCGATATTCTTGTCAGCGAACTCCTAGGATCATTCGGAGACAATGAACTCAGTCCAGAATGCCTTGATGGCGCCACGAGATTCTTGAAGCGTGCGTATGCTTGCAATGTACAGCGCATATATTCACCGATTTCTTTTTTCTCCCCTTAAATCGATAGCGAGTGGGATATCTATACCATCATCTTATACAGCACATCTAGCACCACTTTCCTCGTCAAAGCTATACAACGAAGCACGATCAACCAAAAATGACAAGAGTCTGGAGACACCCTATGTTGTCATGTTCCAGGCGGTCAACATACTGAGTGGGACAAAAGCGTCTGCCGATGGGCGATGTGGACCTCAGGTCCAAGAATGTTGGGAATTCGAACATCCAAGGAGGGATGCTGTCCTCGATTCGCGTGGTACGCCGGTTTTTCTGTGGTTGAGAGTTGATGTACATATATGTGCATTTAAATAGGTCTTCCGTTGACCAACAGCCACAATGCTCGTTCGGCAAACCTGCGTTTCTATATTCCGCATGCTGGGATTCTACAGTACGTCCCTATTTTGATGCATGGTTGATTGGCGCTGAAGCATGGCCTCAGTGGACTCGCAGGATATTTCGAAGCGGTAAGCCTACATTTCACTTGCGTCTTGGATTTTCTTGGGATATGAACTCATTTTACTAGGTCTTGTACGGAAACATCGGACTGAGCATCCATCCTCAACGAAAAGACCAAGTCTCGAAAGATATGCTAAGCTGGTTTCCGCTCTTCTTTCCTTTCAAAGTTCGTGCAATTTTCAACGACGTACGAGTTTTTCGGCGCTAACGATATGTGAAGGAACCGTTGTACCTGCCTAGCAATTCAGAGCTGCAGGTCTCAATTTGGCGCCTCACCAATGACCGCCAAGTATGGTACGAATGGCACGCCGAATCGTTTATTTCAATCCCGGCTACGGCAGGTGTCAGCGAAGAATTGTTATTGGGACAACCTTTCAGCGCAAGCTTATCAACGTCAACATTCTCGTCTATGGGGGCTCCAAGTCCACTGGTTGACTCCAGGGAGCTAACACATTTAGACACCAATAGGCTGTCAGCATATGACCACGCCGCGTCGGGCAGTGCAGATTATGAGACGGTCAAGATAGGCCATACGAGCCTGCACAATCCAGGTGGTCGAAGCAGTTGGATTGGGCTATGAGGCTGACCCGATTGGCGTTTCAGCGTGCTTGGCTGACAGTCATACTAAAATGAGGCGCAAACCGAATGCGACAGCATTTTTGCTACGGTTTTCCCTGAATTTCCGGGCCAGACTGTTGTAGTATAGCATTTCATGTGAATCATGACTAGGCGGATTTCCATAACAAACCGTGTGGACATTTTTAGAATAGGATAGAGTTATCGTTCTTTCTTGGTTGTCCGCCACAGCTGTGCCCCGATTGAATTTTGGACTAGCGATCGATGCGGCGGACATTGAATGCGGCTGACCTCCAGGTATAGTATATAGACCTCTCTTTCCTGTCTTTTCGTTCTCCATCTTCTCTCCTCTATTCCAACAATCCTATAAGCCTTATTTGCTTTGCCCGCCAGTCTATTCATTCATCCATCAACATGAAGTACTTTGCCGCCGTTGCCGCCCTCGTCTCTGTCGTTCCCAGAATCGTATCGTTGACTATCAACACACCGTAAGTCTGGATCAACCCGCCTTTGCTATATAACTAACATATATGCTATCTCATCAGTTCCAGCGTGGTTCAATGTGGTACGCACCTTCCTTTTGACACCCCGCCACAACATTCTCTAACCCAACAACTGTTTAGAACCCCAGCTGCTCTCCTGGGCTGAGGGTACAGGGCCCTATTACTTGAGCATTATTCCTGGTACGCATTTCCATGATCCGACTCCGTTCTAAGTGACTCATATTTTTCTCTTCAAGGCGGTCAAGCTGGTGCAGCTCCGGTGAGTTACAAGACCTCCATCATAAAACCACCTGATTAGGTATCTAAATTGACTTTTGGGATCAGATCAAAACCTTCGACACCCAATCAGGCACCAGCATGACTTGGCGTGCAGTCGATATCCCAGCGGGAACCAGTATGTACGTGTTATTTTTCATTTTTTCATTCGAGGTTGTTCTAATATCCCTCTCAGTACGTGTGTTCTGAAAGATAGCACTGGAAATACGGCATACACGGATAAGGTCAACGTTCAACAAGGCTCTGATTCATCGTACGCTCTTTCTTTGTGCTTCTCGTTTATGTTACTAATTGCCCTCCAGTTGCCTGAATGGTGGATCTTCAGCGGCGTCATTGGACACGATCAGCTCAGCCAACGCAGGCGCTGTCAGTGCCCCGGTTGCGACCCAAGCTGCGGATGCCACATCTGCTGGCACCGTTAACTCGACTGGCACTACCCAAGCCGCCGTTGGAACTGGAACTGGTGCTACCACCGCGTACGTTGTATCTCTGTTTCATAGACTCTGTACTCAACCTATATCTAGGCGTGCGACTCCTTCTGTCGGACAGGCGGCTACTCAGACCCCGTCGAGGCCTGTTGGTACACCGGTTGCCGGAACGACCTCCGCTCCTCGCCCCGCCACTACCAACATCTCAGGCGCAGAATCGCGCTTCAGCATCGGTGGCTTTGGGTTTGCTGGCTTCTTGGGTCTCTTGGGGGCCATGTTCCTGTAAATCATTTTTCGATATTCTTTTGGATCGGACGGAGATTTTGGATACCATATTTCGTATTTTAATTTTTATGACCTTCCTTTAAACACCTACTAGACTTTTGGCAACAACATCACTATCACTATTCATTCATTTATTTATTTATGACCACCACACATCATGGCTTTTAGTAGGTGGCGAGCTCAACGACTCAGGCTCCTGGTTCAAGCTTCAAGGTCACACTAGCTGAAGTAGCGGTTACGTAATATCGACGCGGAATTTCAAGTTTGATTAATGATATAGAATCTTTAATATCCCCCTTCATCCAGTCACGCTCAGTAAAAAGCAAAGTCAGCCATAGTCAACGCAAAGTCATGCAAGGTCAACAAAAGTTGGCAAAAGTCAGCAAAAAGTCTTGCCTTCTTGAAAATTTCTTGGGATTGCACACACCTCCGTATCCTAGTCATAACTCAGTCATACACTAGTCATACAAGTCTTACATTTGACAAAGTTTGGAGGAAGTGAACTTGGACAGATTTCGCGTTTGTCGCTGAACTCAGAACTGTGGGAAAGTTCCCATACATATCACGTGAATACAATGTTCAAATTCGCAACTTGGCTGAATTCACAACTTGTTCTCTTCGCCCTCCTGACTACTTCATGTAAGTTCCAGCTCTGCCTATCGGCATGGCCGTCTCTTTTCTGTGGTAAGTGGTTGTCTTTATTCCTTTTTTTGCATGCACTTATACCATTTAGTGCCACCTCAGAGGCATACAATGCTGATCGGCGATCGCGATACTTAACGCTAAGCAGAAGGCTCGAGGAGAGGGTCGACGGACAGGGATGGATTCCAAGACAAGGGTATGTCTCCTTTCCTTTTCTTGCGTGCAATTGACTCATACATTGTGCAGACCCCACCTCCACTCGCACCAAGCGCAGAATAAATCCTCGAGGGAACAGAATTCGAGGACCGGCGTGGATGCGATCATTGAGTCAAGTTAGGAACAGGTAATGACGCGCTATGCTGGGTGTAGGATTATGGTAATACCCTCCATCTTTGTATTGGTATATATGTAGTATCTGGCCTAGGAATATACCTTTGTTCTTTGTGCTTTCTAAATGCCTGGAGTGAGGAGAATGACTGGGATCTGACTTTTATATGAGTATTTTATTTGCAATTAGCCGTCATCAGAGTTTGACTGATGTATGACTAGTGTATGATCGGCCACGACTAGAGAATACACTGTAATATCAATTTACTGACTATAGACAACATTGACCTGTTCCCGCAAGTCAAAAATGCGTTCCCCAAAGCAGATAATAGTCAGTGAAAGGTAAGTTTTTCTATTTTCGACTATTTCGTGACCAATTCATGACTAACTACTGACTTCATTTTTTACTGAGAGTCACGTGACAGAATAGCCGAAAGCAGCTTCAATCAGAATCGAATCATCTCTTCTCTAAGTGTGATCTTTCCTGCTTGACAATCGCCGGTCGCATTTTACCTGGAATA
Organism: Flammula alnicola; assembly: GCA_015499995.1. NCBI lineage: Eukaryota > Fungi > Basidiomycota > Agaricomycetes > Agaricales > Strophariaceae > Flammula > Flammula alnicola. The sequence goes on from JADNRV010000320.1 coordinate 30,572, forward strand.
CCAGTAATCGAGTGGGCCATCTGATAATGTCGCACGCAAGTAAATCGAAGGCAAAAGGTATCAGCGCAAGCTCTTTCTTCGACCTCAAGGCCGAGCTTTCTAAACAAGAAGCCGACTTCGCCAAAGCAAAGACTGCAGGCAAGAGTACTGCCATCGTTGGAGGAGTCAAACGTCCAGAAAAAGTATGTCACTCAACGAACGCCAGGACTTCCTTCCTGTCCATTGACTATCCATTACTTATAGAAACCGACGGTGTGGGCACGCCAGAATAAAGGTGTCAATGCTCGAGCAGGGCGGGATGTCGAACTCGAAGAAATCAGTAAACCTACTCTTGAATCGGCGCGCGCAGCTCTTGAGAGAAAAGCTAAGATCTACGAAAAGCTGAGGAAAGGGAAGACTGGAGGTCTGAATGATGCACAGTACGATGCTCTCTTGGTTGATGTACGTTTAACATCCACTGGCTCTGCTTTTCCTTGCTAATTCTTTACATGCTTCTGTTCCAGTTCGACGAATCAAATGCAAAGACTGCGAAGTATTACGAATCAGATAGCAATGACGAGGATGAGAGTTTGGTAGTGCCAAAGCGCCCTCTTGACGTATGCTCTTGTTTCGTATATACTCTATCGTCGATTCTCTACTAACATATGTCACAGGATGATCCTCTTGTAGAATATGAGGATGAATTTGGACGGATACGAACAGCACCTCGCTCTGAGGTTCCTCGAAATTTAATGCTAAACCGCGAAGATGAAGTTGATGAAGACGAGTAAGCTAAACATATAAACCGATATAATTCTGAGACTGATTATTTTTCTTTCTTCATTAAGGGATATTATCATACGTCAGCAATATCTTCTAGGTTCATTTGATTTATTAAACTCATTCCCTAATCTACAGGCAATCCTGTAAACCATTTCCCAACTTATCAGCCATCAGAGGAACGCATAGCTGAGATTGCAAAAGCGCATGCTGAAGAAAACAATCCACTTGGCGTGCATTATGATGCTTCCAAAGAAGTCCGTGCTAAAGGAGCTGGTTTCTACCAATTTTCTGCGGACGAGGAGACAAGGGCAGCACAAATGGAAGAGTTGAAGGCGTCGCGAGAGGAAACTGAACGGAAGAGGCAGGAATTAGGAGCAGAGGACGTTAGACCTGGCGAAGTTGAGGGCATGAGAGATGGAGAGGCAGCTACTGGGACTGGAAAAAGTAGGGCAATGGAAAAGCGGAAAAGAGAGATCGAGGAGCGGAGGAAGTTGCTCGAGGCAAAGAGAAGGAAACTAAAACAAGACGATGGCCTGGCACCGATCTCAAAGGCTAGCTCCAGTGCTATAGCGCCAATACCCAAAGCAATTACTCGGCATGCATCCAGACTGTCAGGGAACCAGGGAGCAACCGCGTCTGATGATCCATTTACTTCGTTGGAAGCCCAGTCATCGACAGGTACGGGAAAAGGCGAAGATACCCACCTTCATAGTGATCCTTTCGCCGCTTTGGAAGCACAAACCTCGGCTCCAACCAAAAGCAAAGGGAAGAACAAGGCTGTACCTGTTGAAAACGAAGCAGAATCCTTCTTGGCTGGGTTGGAACAAGAATTTCTGGGTTCAAGGATCAAGAAGCAAAGCTGAGCACCATCGAGCAATGTAAATTGATTTGTCATTTTCGTCCTTCCATTATTCATATCATTGCAGTCATACATCGCCCACCTACCGCGCCTCTAGAACCAATCTTTCAGGGCAACGCAACGAAAATCGATTGCCCGCTTGTTCGTATGTGACAAATGCCTCGCCTCGGCGCCATTGTCGCTCTTTAACCTTCTCTCTGCCTTCCACGACATCTTTCATGAAGGCTATCGCGGCCAACAGAACATTAAGTGCCGGTCGGAGAGCGGTTACATGCCCAGAGTTAATAAGCACCTCCGACGGCAGTGCCCCATCTCTCGAGGACGCCAACAACTCGTTCTTCTCCTTCACGAAGGAGACCAAGAATTCCATCGAGGAAAACCATGTAACGATCGATCCTTGACTTGGAAAAATGATGTGTTCGTATTCGTAGAGCGAATCTCCCACGTAGAGCATCATTTCTGCTTCATCGAACAGCGCAATTTCGTCTGGGGTGTGTCCAGGAGTATGCAAAATCGTCACGCCAAGGGGACTCTTGTTCGAGTCCGAGGAGGTGATGGCGTGCCGATGCGGAACAAGTGTAGGCATGTACTTGGGCGTCTCGATACCCATAGGCTTGCAGAGTGAATGTTCTGGAATGGCATCTGGTGCGAGGAAGCTCGGGGAATGTCCTGACGCAAGGATCGGCCAATCCTTGCTGCTTTAGATGGTCATACGAGCTATCAGCTTCGAAGGCACAACAAAGTTGAACATGGGTCTTGCTCACAAGTCTTCGACGCCCACTAGACATAAAAGGAATCAGTCCTGCCATATTCGCGGAGTACGATATATCTTTGTCCTACGCACAAATATGATCGTAATGGCAATGAGTCAATGCCACTACATACCCCATTCTTCCCGCTTCATTCAAAGGTGACCCGTTATTATCATCGATCTTCACAGTTTCAATAAATTCCCGCAAGCTCTTGATCGTAATGTCAGTGTCATTCGATGCACCTCCGCAACCGGTGTCAATGATCAGGATGGTGTTTGCATTGGGGACGACTTTCGCATAGATATGGGGGTGTTCTGAGTATATGTCGTCGTATTCTTTAATGAGAAATGTGCTGGGTGTCAAGCGAGATGCATGGAAAGCAGGTTTGCATATGAGATTGAGCTCGATCGTTTGAGTAGAGGAGTACAGTAGATAACTGATAACTGCGAAACAACCCCCGGCCGCCCAGAGCAACGTTTCAACAGCAGTGAGCATCGTGGTGAAGGCGAGGGAACAGGGTTGGGTCCGACGCGAGGCTCACCTCCACTTTCCCATCTTCTCCCATGACATCCAAGTGATATTTAGTCATCCCCCAGATACTGGGCAAATAACGCCAACTTCTTCCCCTCCCTTCAAGAGAACCGTCTCAGGGTCGTCCACCATTTCACAATCGACACTCCATCGACTCGTGTTCAGTATTGGCCCCAGATCGGTGTTCGGATGGCGTGAAACCAGTAATTCGACCAGCTCTGATAGTTTCAACCCATCTTGAGGTAGAGGAACTTCCTCTGAAGTTGCCCCAGTAGTAGTAGAGGCAGCAGCGAAATACAGGACAGTGATCATTCCTTTTGGATTAGACATGGTGAGGTGAATGTGAAGGCAAATAAAGCAAAATGAATCCGTCGGCGTCCTGGCCGTCATGCAGACAACCTGTTGGGTCTAAACAAATTACAATAATAATACATCAACGACAGTACTAGAATCGTAATTACGCAGGGAATCATGTCTCTCAGGTAAACTTACTGTAGGTAAGAATCTACAAAGGTTTACAGTCATCTCTTGTTTTCTGGTTCGTTGAACTACAGATATTCTTCAACTCTACTGTCCACCAAATAGCCTTGGATGTCTTTATCCAAACAATGTTTTCTTCGTCAACCAGATGGTTGGAAGTAGAAACCAGACCATCGAATGACGAAGGGTGATCGGCTAGATGACTGTTAGCATTGAAGCAAATGAACAGCATTCGAAAACGTACTCAAATTCCATCGCAATCCAGATGTTGACAGAATCGTGAAGTCAACGCCAACAGGCAGAAGGCCGCATGTCCTCCCCAATACGCTATGGTCGATTTCTATTTCATGCTCACCCTGAGGCGAAGCCAAATTGAAGGATGAGCTGCGGTGTCAAACGTCAAAGGCTTAGTCTCCTTACATCATCGAGAACCCAGCCAATGTTATCGTCCGTAACTGCGAAAACACGGGCGCGTTTCTTGCGCAACTTGTGCAGATAAGAAAGGGTATGAATGGTTTGGTCGAGACGACCAGACAAACCGCCGAGAAGGATGACAGGGCATTGCTGGATCACCGTTAGCTTCCCATGAGCGTTGTCATAATGGATTGGACTGCACTGGTGAATTTGCCGACTTCTCCAGTTCCTCCAGCGCAGACATGCATTTCATCAAATCTGTCGAGTCTTGACTGTCGTCTCGAATGACAGGGACACCCTGTATGCCATGCCGTGAATAAATTAGAGTTTGCACTTGTCTCATTTTGACTATTCTCCTCACAAGGGATTCATAATATGCCCAAACGTCTGGTCGTATTGAGTCCAAATCGCCCTTTATTAGATCAGGCAGAAATCTACACTCAACGGCATTCAATTTCTCTTTCTTTCTTCAACAAATCGAAGAGCTCACTTAGCGCGATCCTGGGTGTCTTGAAAACTGTCGAAAAGGCGGTTGGCCCCTCCATCGGCGCAGCAGCGCCATTCGGTCGAGGACCAAAGCCTGTGAAGGAGTGAAAGGGAAAAGGGTTGATTCAAGATAATCAGAACGTGTCTAGAGTCGACAGGGTCTGTTCCTTGACTTCCACGAAGAAAATTCACATTCCAAGTGGTTGTTCTCGTGGTCATCGTGAACGCGTGAACTGACGAAGCGGAGACAGCCGAACACTGCATCCATAGATGAGGTATCTTAAATAAGACGCCATCTTATCTCTTCATAGTAAATAACGCAAGCTGCATGAGTGTGATATATCTATACTATAAATCGAGGAGGGACTTTCTCACGTGACAGACAAAGACCTGTCACAATTGCTCACAGACAAACAAGTCACGTCTCTCTGCCGTTCCACATCGAGGCCAACGGCACGCCCGTGCGAAGCACGGGTCACGCGCTCGTCTATACTATAAATCGAAGAGGGTCTTTCACACGTGACAGACAAAGACTGGTCACAGTTGCTCACAGACAAACATGTCACGTCTCTCTGCCGTTCCACATCTAGGCCAACGGCACGCCCGTGCGAAGCACGGGTCACGCGCTCGTAGGTAAAAAAAAAAACAGGTATAACGGATCTAACAACGATAGTAAACCAGATGAGGAGGCGTAAGTACATGCAAAAAGACTTCCTTGAGGCTATGCTAGGCTATATCTTACAGAGTCAACAAGTTCTAAATGTCCTCCCTCTTACGAGCCCTGATTTCTCCTTGACCAGGTCGAAAAGCTGAGGGCACCAACGATCCCTACCACCAACAACGCCGTTCCCGCTCCGATGATTCCAGGAATGTAAAGGTACCATGCATTGTCGTAGTCGTCCAAATCGGTCTTAGTTTTTTCGAGCAACGTCTGTTCTTCTTTCTTTCGACGCCGACGAACAACTGGAGCCTCTGGTTCTGAATCCGCATCAACTGACTCCTTGGATTGCTCACTATGAGGAGTAGACGTCTGCAATTGCATGGATGGCATTTCCAGTTCCAGGGCTCCTTCTGCCGGAAGGGCGGGAATGTCGAGCGTGGGATGCAATGCACGAGCACGGCCAAAGAATTTGGCAGCAGCCTCACGATCTCGTCTCCATGCTTCCGTCCCACCTTCTCCGATTTGTGCATGGAGAGGAATGCGTATGGATGATAAACTAGAATAGGATGCCGCGAGGAGAGTAGATGCCGCTCCCTCCAGGTGCAACAAGCCTGCTTCTAGATAAAGTTGGGCCAGGCCCCTAGATCCACCTATGGACTTCAAATAGTACGCCATCGTTCCTCGAGTTGGAATTTCCGAGGTTTCGGGGAACTCAGACGTGGCATCAAGAGGTAGATAATGGGAGACGAGTCGCATAGTTGCAGAAGGCACATGAGCATGGTGCCATGCCCGCCTGAGTTCAATACAAACCTCGTTAAGAACCATTCGTTAGGCATAATTGATAACGATAGGACTCACAGAAAGAATTCAAACGCTTCTTCCTTTTCTTTGCGGATGTCACACAACTCCAGAGCAGTAAGTGCCAAACTCGTTGGGTCCATATTGTATCGCTCGTCCGAATCTTCACTCGCGTCGAAGACTACAACAGTGTTGGCGATGCTGGATGCGAGGTCCTCGGGAACTGGTCCTACGATGAGAGACGGCCATATTATGGATTGCTCCTTTTCCAAATGAACCGTCAATAGCCTGCCCGTTCGAGGCGCCTGAGCGGACTCCAGAGAAGAAAACGAGGATGTCATGCTGGGTTGAGCGTGACCTGGTGAAACGGAGCGAGACTGAACGGGATTGAGTGGAAGCTTCCGTCGATGGAGAGGATAAAGGCCGTCATCGGCGAATGACAAGTTGGGCGAAGAAAGCGCCGGTGACGGTGAATACACATCTTCAGCATCCGATGCAGGGCCACTTTCAAGAGAGGCGGCAAAGCTGCTCGAAATGTCTGGATCGGATACAAAGGCATACGAGGAGTGCGTAGATGCAGTCGAGGCAGTGGAAGCGGTGCGTTCCCGAGTCGAACGCCGTGCAGTGCGCGGCTCCAACTGCCAAACTGAACTAGTGGTGTCGACTGTGCCATAAATTCTTCCCTATAACCATAATTTCAGTATATATATTTTTGGGCTATAATAACGTCTTCATGCCTTGACAATAGGAGGATGTCCTCTGACCCCAATGACGAGATGGTGTTGGTCAATGACCACCTAAAGAAGTTCAGTAAACCATAAGATCCGCACAAATTCCACAGTGACTAACTGAGAGATCCTCATCCTGTACATTGTACGGCACCATAAGCAGCACGGTGGCCTAGCAAGCGAAATGTTGTCCAATTAGCATATCGCAATGCGTTGCGCGAAGTTCAATTAATCTACCTGATCATGCGACTATTGGATTAAACATGGTTAACACGAGGCAAAGTGAACTTGGGGAGCTGAGAGCCAAACCTGGTGCCATGAATATGGGTAATAGGGCCTCTCGTTGAACTTGTCCATGGGTAGAGCTCTGAATGAAGGAGACGAGGTGTTAGAGGACCAGGGGAATGCAGCAGTGACTCGGAATTGTGCCAGCCTACTTGGCCACAGCAGCGTCTAAAGTAGCAATCTATCAGCCACGTGCTCGCGTACCGGCACCGGCAATGATGGCAACCATTCGAAATCTCATTCAGCTTGTCTCCCAAAGTTCGCAAGAACGACCGAGCTTGTAATCATTACGTATTGTACACGAGCAACATATCAAAACGACGAAACGAGCAACAATAATATGTGTGATAAAAGTATGCAGAGTGCGAAGGAAGATGAAAATAAGATGGTATAGTGAGAAGGGTATGTGTAGACAGGTAAGCACAACAACGTCCTTTATCGGCGGACTGGCTGATGCGTGGGTTGCGATTCAGCTGTCTGCTTCAAAGTCGTAGCTATCCTCTTAATAGTGTCCTTTTCATCTTCCATATGTTGAATAAGCATGCCGTCTAGTTTCCTGAGCGATTCCTGAGCTCTCTGGTTGCTTCTCCATGTCGTGACATGGTCCGCTGTGGATGGCCGTCTCAAACTGTTTGACTCCGCAAGAGCCGACAACGCAACCGGAGGATTATCTTGAGCATATTTAAAGAAATCGGACGAAGCGATGATGTCGTTTTTGGAGGGGCGGATGGAATTGTTTCCAACAGGTCGCTTAGAACTGACATTCCCAAGAGGTAGCAAGTTTGGGCGATCGCTTTCCCCCGGTCTAATATGTGGAGTGGAAAAGTTTGAATGCTTCATGATAGGAGGCCTGGGATTGGTGGCAGAGGCACTTGAGATAGCTCGGCCACGTGGGTCGACTAATAATTTAGCTGGCTGTATAGGTTGCAATTGAAGGGGAGCTTCATCACCACTTTCGTCCGATGAAGATTCCAAATCATCCATCGCGTTAGGTTGAGCCTGAATGCTGTCAAAGAAGGACGTAGATGTCGATGGCCCAGGTGCAGAGTGTATTGTAGCAGGGACATCTGTGCCAGGAGTATTTACATAGAGCGGGTCCTGAATTGGACGCTGCTGATACTCCGAGGGAGGAAGGGGTGGTGTACTTGGTTCAGGCGCCGGGATGTGGAATGTGGAGTCTTCTGAATCAAGTTGACGAGTATGATGTGATTGGGACGACGACGATCGCGACACTGCCCCCTGAGCTAGTGTCCCCTGAGTTCGTATCGTTGCCTGGTACTTGAAGGATGAAGAACGAGGAGGAGGAGGAAGCGCAACATGGGCAAGTGAACTCGATATTCTTGGAGGAGGCGACATGGCTACGGCCCGGGAAGACGGATTTCCAACGAAAGCATTCTGCTGCTCAATGCTAAAGCGTGAAGGACCGGGACTTCTGGAAGAACCAGACTGCGAGTCGTGATTCAACATGTCCTGGAATACCGAAGTCGTAGGCGACATGGACGCTTGTGAATACTCTGACAACGATGGTCTACTCCTCATAGCGGACAATGACAATGAAGCGGCTCTTCCACCTTCGCTTTCTGATTCCAGGGGCTCAGAGTGCGCCCCATTCACATCGTCATAGCTAGCACGGACTGTGTTGAAGGAGGTAAATGTGTTGAAGGAGGTAAATGTTGCTTGAGAATCCCTAGGATATGCAGGAAGGGGTGGTGGGGTTACGAGGTCACGTCGAGGAAGTGTCGAATCGTAACCCTCAGCAAGCGAAGGTGAAGACACGGCTTTCCGCAGGGCGGGCCGTGATTCGTCCTCACTGAGGACGTGGGGCGAGTTGGTAGGCGAAAGATCCGTCTGAGACAACGAATACATCTGATTCATGAGGTGTCGCCTTGGTGGAGGACCGAGAGGTGTCATCGGACCCGATGGTGTATCTACACGCTGAGGCAGATAGCTAGAAGGCCGAGAAGAGTCGAGCGTAGTGTCTGGAGTCGGCACTAGCAACTTGCCCTTCGCGTGTCCCTTTGAAGTCAACGCCTGACTGTCGGTAGACTTCTGGCGGGCATGCTTGGCTGGAGCTGACTTGGTAATGTCGTCTATCAGCGGTTGCGCGATAATTTTCTGATTAATTAACTTTTGCCCGATATTTGGTGTCGGCACTCGAGGAGTGCTAGTGCCCTTCGACCGCGGAGAACCTAGAGGAGTCGATACCCCTAACATGTGCGAGAATGTTGATGCATCTGGAGTATTGTCCAAAGAATGATGGACAGCTTCTCGGAGAAGAGCTTTTCTCCAGCTGTCCTCTACCGCATCATAGGATGCAGATAGGTTTGGATTCTTTGAAGGTGGCAGATGGTCTGCCAGGACGTCCGCGCCAATTGATTCCAGGACACCCAAGCCATGCAACGCAGATGCTTGAACTGCGAAAGGATACGAGGGCGATGGAAGAGGGATGTCGACTGCATCTGTTGGATCAATGACATCGTCGACTGCAGCTGGGTTTGCCTTCTGCGATCCTTGTTCTAACCGTACACCGCGCGTTTTCAGGTCTTGTTCCGCTTGCTTTGCTGCAGTCGCGATATCATGCACCTTTTCCCGAACAACAACTACCCTTCCTCTAGAAGCTGGGTTGGGACTATGAGGAGATAAATGAGCAAATTGGGCTGATGGACGTGGTTGTTGAGTGTTAAGAGCATAAGGTGCCGCAATTGAGTCGGACGTAGTTCTCAGCATTGGGGTCAGAGGATCAAACCCTGGAGGAGTTCCAGTTGGTGTCGTTGGTTTGGATTTGGATTTACCGACGCGGAATATGTCCAAGAAAGCAGGTGCAGCTGTACGTGGCGACTTTTTCGGCAGGTTCAAGGAAGGAGGTGCGAAATCTGCAGGTGATGGTTTTGAATGCGCAGGTGGAAGAAAATAATTGTTCTTCACAAGCAGACGAAGACGATATGATACGTCGTCACTGTCGTATTCCTGGACCTCGTTTACTTCAAGACCGAACGGAGGACCATCGATTTGGGCCGCCATGGATCGAGGAGACGTCGGAGACTCGGGTGCCGAGTTGGTTGAAGTAGAAGCGGGGTAAAGTGACGAGGATATTCCCGATTGTTGAGTTGAAACAGAGTCGCGCACATTTACAACGGGTGTGAGGGCAGGATCACGAGAGAATGCTGAAGGGGGCGGTCTATAGCCGGTGTCGAGAATGGGAAGGCTTGACGCCTGTTTCGCCGCTTTTGACTTCAGATGCATATGATTGAGTTCAATTATAGACGACGCGTTCAAGATATGATGCACGTACCGGTTTTCGAGAAATCGCAGTGGACTGAGTGGGCCCTACGAAAGTTGCCTCGACGGCAGACGTTCCTGGTGAGGACGCTGTGTCGCTGCTACGTATCTCTGCCGCTGCCTCCAGCCGCTGCGGGGATTTCGGGGGCCGGGCAGGGGGTGTGGTTAGGGGGTCTTGCAGAGAGGTTCCCTGTATTTCTAAAGGCTCTTGCACGACGGGCCCAGCAAGGTAAGGAAGATCAGAGGCGACTGAGCGTTGTGGGACCTCCGACTCTGGTTGCGAAGATCCAGTGACCGTTCTAGAGCGCATCCTAGTCCTCGGCCGACGCGAGAGACTAACCCCACTAGCTATACTTGAGTTACTAGCTACAGAGCGGATCGAGCGCGGCCTTTGGACTGGTAACGCTTCCATAGCGGCCCAGGATTGAGGAAGAAGTCAACCTTGTCGACGTCGCCAGAAGACCACGCTTTCAGGGTCCATTCATGTTCCTGTAATATTTTCAACAAATAGCCGCATTTCGGGAACAGCAGTTATGTAAGCCAACCAACGTCGCATTGTTCTCTCCCTCACAGGCTCACACTCGCCACCTGGTTGTAGCCATGGTCTCTTTCCTTGCTTCCTGTAAGACTATTATCGTGGCCAATTTGAAGGACTCTCGTAACTAATATTTCTCTGCATTGAACAGACCTACCAACGACAGCTGGATGGCTCGCTCACTGGCAGCTTATCGTCGCAACTACAGCCGTGTTTAACTTTGTTCAGAATTTTTTCACGTTGAAGTTCACACGTAGAATTTATAACAATGTACCGTCGAGCAGTGGTGCGAGACTTCTATTCCATTTTTGCGTTTCTTGGCTCACATATTTGGATACGTCAGTGACCGCCCTCCAGGCGCGTACTTTTGCCGTTTGGACTTTGACCTCCGCCGTCATCCGCGGATACGCTGCATACAACATCAATAACAAAATGTGAGAAGCTTGCGTATTCTCCGCAATCGTCTCTTACGGTCTCGGTAATCTCTAGTATCTATGACATGGCATTTATGTCCTACCTCATCGCATTCGGACACTTCTCCTCTGAACTCCTGATTTTCCGGACAGCCACGATTAACCCAGGTGTCTTAAGCCCTGTTATCGTATCCAGTGAGTCTTAAGTTGATATTCGTTTATGATTAAGCTCTCTAACCTGTCTTTTATCTTAGCCACCAGTCTTATTTGGATGTTTATCCAGTATGATTTTTACGTGCGATCTTAATGTCTTCAGACTACATCTACATGTTGGTCGGGACGTGCTTTACAGACTATCTATACGGTCAGTAACATACCTATATCCATGCCTAGCAATCGAAATCTATCCATTGCCCGTCGTTCTGTATTTATGGACCGTATTCCCCATCTATACTTTTTTCGACGCAGTTGCCGCTATTCTTCATTTTTAAGGTCTCATGAGATATAATTAACTCTCGGACGAGGGCTGGGTTGGTTGGTTTCTGCACGACATGAAAAATTTCATTGCCTTTCCAAAAACACGTTCCCGTCACTTGGTTTCTTCAATGCCTTCGAACATAGAGGCAATTGAGCGGCTGCCTGATGCTCATTCCCTTCTGGCATCTGCAGGCCAACCTCCGACGGGTGGTGAGATTCAACTTGGATTCAACGCACCTTGTTCTCATCGCTTGTCCAGTCAGTGCGGTCTCTTCGTAACAATACGCGGGGATGTCCGCGTCCAGGGAGGTAAGTCCTTTTCAGAGCAGTCTGAAATAGTTCGATGCCAAATTACCTGGGCCAGGCATATGACCTCCATGACCACACTGCCACTCTCAAATGGCGGACTTCCTCATTTCAACTATCGAAAGATCCGAAACCACTTCGAGTCAACCGATAAATTGAACCCCATTATTCGTCGTGGGTGGCGTTTTACGAGAGTTCTTCGCTTTCAAAGTTGACAGCATCCAAACCACACTCCATTATTTAGCACGTTCGTTCTGAGTCGGACGATGAACGTAAGTAAGTTGAACGTGCATTTATTTTTCTTTGGTGCGCCGATCCGGCGGCACTTAGAGTAGAATGTCTCCCAAACTATTCAGAAGGCCTAGAGGTGATATTGATCGAGGACTGTGTGGGAAGTGGTATGTATACATACAGTGTCTTGCATATTGTTTTGCACATCAACTTCACCAGATTTTGCGTGGGTGCTGACAAATGTTGATGGTGCCTTGGCCGGCAAGTTCGGCTGTCGAGCACACAAACCAACCGAGGCGACCCAGGTCCTTTTCGATGCCTCGAAAGGCCACGAGAACTCAACTTGTGGTCACCGATGGCTATCCCGATGTGAAGGGTTCGACCTCCGGTGCAGGAATGCCCTGGGCGGGTTGTGGGCGGGTATGCAAGCAGAAGCGGCATCTGAGCGGCATCACGTTTCCCATGCTAGGCAAGCAGGGCCAAATAGCTGTTGAAAAAAATCCGTGTGCAAAACAATATGCAAGACACTGTAATAATTGGCGAACCGCACGGGTCATGTGTGATGGGCTTGAAGAAGGAAGTCTCCTAAGGACCAAGGTTGTTCATGAATTAACGAGTACCAGAGTGGGACTGGGACCATCTAAAGGCAAGAGCAAATTAAATATGTAAGAAATTCGTTTCTGTAGAACTCCAGAGCGTAACGGCACTGTCAAAGGAGCTATCCAGACTTTGAATCCTCCGTTGTCTCCTGTTGTGTGTCACCAGGATTTGAATGGACCAATTAAAGCTTGAGAGAACAAAGGGACATCATATGACGCGACCATTGACAGAAATGCCGAAAGAGGGCCAGTGGGGAGAGTTGGGTAAGAGTGCGTTAGATCCAGGGAAAAGAAGGACGAGAAGTGACATTGTCCGTTGGAAGGGAAGGCTTCATATTATGCACTTGTGAGCTCATCTGGCCTCATAGCCTACACATGGGTGAACTATGTCTCCACGAATTCCACTCCGTGGGTAGGCCACGCTGGGTACGTACATGATACGTTTGAAGCCTAGGATATATGCCTGATGTGGATTGGCGGAATTGGCAATGGAAATAACACGAGTTTGAGTATTTTTCAATATTGAAGACGGTCCGACCTTCCACGGACCACCACAAGGTGTTGAATTGCCAACGGCTTCCCAGATATTCTTGAACCATTCGACGGGGAAAATAAAAAGGAGCTTGAAAACCTGGGCGAAAACCCGTTTTCTGGCTCTTTTGATTCTTCGCCAATGAGAAGGTAGGAAACAAACGGGTCCATTGGCCGCATCGATTTTTGGATCACCTGGTGCTCAAGTCCAAAGTAAAAACATCGAGGCTACTAGGACAAAAAATTTGGTCCTGCCAGGCACTGGAAAACACTGATCGGTTGAAGAGATTACGTTCGTTGAGCAATTCAAGAACGACCACAACCAAATAGGGCTTCGTCCCAGGGGTTCTAACGTAAAAATAAGACCTAAAAACGCGACGCGTCGTGAGGCGGGGTGTTTTCAATGACCCGTCATGCATCATGTGTTGACAATTCTTGAGTGCCGACCGTGATCCTGATGGATCGGTCGGGGTATGAGGAGTTGGTCCCATGACTGGCCAGTAGCCGGAAGAGACCGAGGTCCATGCATAGCAAGCTGAAAGTCGCAGGTTGGGCTTTTGCCATCGGTTAAAGAGAATAAAAGACGTTTGGAGGCGCAATTTTGCTTCGAGATAGTGGAAGTCGCAAAGAAAGATAAGGACGAGATCTTGATAACTTGTCCAGAACTGAGAAATCCCACGGTCTGTATTGTGTGTTGTGATCCGGCTCGGACATGTCCAGGAAAGGCAGGAGCAGCTTTCTCTTTCTCCATATGTTGTGACTCAAGGCGTCACTCCATGTCGGAATTTCGTATAAGATGTAAGCATTCTCGGGTCTTCTGCAATCCATTTTTTCTTCCACCTTTCGTTTTGTGGCTTTCAAGAACCTTTCATTTGAATGTCGACTCCTCTCCCTTCTACTCACCTCGAAACACAGTTCCCATCCGAGTTGCTCTATGCCATATGTGCTCACGTCTACGCGTTCTGCGTTCTCCCCGACGATCCAACTCTCGACCCCCTCATAACCGCTCACGATGACCGTATTCCGACAGCTCATCCTTCTTCAATTCCCCCTGGCTACTGGTCAGAGCCCGTAACGCGTCGCACCCTAGCAAGCCTCTGCCTCGTGAACCATGTCTGGTATGAAGCTGCAAAGCCCTGGCTTTGGCAAAAGTGAGTAACCGTACTCTCAGTTCCCCCAACAACCTTACAAATGTATATTAGGCTCGAGGTCCGTCTACCCCGCACATGGCTTTCTTTGGTCGAAGAAATTGCTTGGAACTACGACGAAGAGACAGTTGATAGCGTAATGGGCAAAAGCCTGGAGGCAGCAACGAAAGCAGCCATAGACTCGGCTAGTGCTCTCTCTAATCCCGTCTGTTTCGAAGAAAACCTATTTGATACCTTGGATGCACCCGATACCACCATCGGCGTGGAATTGCTCTCTCCTATTCCATCCCGTGATCCGAGCCCTAGGCGCCTGCGGCCAAAGAGCAAGAGCCCTGCACGTTGGGAGATCTTGAGGTCCATCAACGACGCCGTGCAAAATGTCATGAACAGCAAGGCCCCTGGTGTTTACGGTACGTCGTATCCTTTACTTCCCATTCAGTGTTTGTTTAATTTTTTTTTGTAGTCCCAACGCCGACGGATCCCCGCCCCGGTCGCTTCGTGCGCCATCTAGATTTCAACCACTTCCGCACAATTGGAATGCGTCGGTCTGTCGAGGAAGGCGTTAACAGTCGTTTCGTTACTGGCGATCGCGTTCAGGCAGTACTCAAGGTATTTGATCCGTTTATCTGACGTTTAAAAATATATCCTTACCGATCACACAGGAAATGCCAAATTTAGTGACGTTCGGTGCTACGGAATACATGGACGGCGCATTAACACTTGCCGTGCTCAATGAATTGTTCCTGCGAGGTGCTCCGTCAGGCGGCCGCGGCCGTCCTACTCGAGGACGGGCTCTCATGGAGTGTCACGATGTCGAAGAAGAGGATCGCGAGCGCCGAAGAAAATGCAAGGATCTCGAAGCGGTCGATCTTACGGGTTGCGTCAGCGCTGTCTTTGTCAATGCCTTCACAGAGTTCGTCAATACCCACCTCCTCCCACCCTCTGATTCCGATTCTAGTGAAGACGAAGAAGACGGTGGTCGCCGTACGCGCCAACGCAATTCCCTATACGAGCCCCTTCTTTTCCCTGGTCTCCAGCGCTTGGGCATGCGCGGAGTCAAATCCATTCTGCCTCGATACCTAAGCCCTTTCCTACTCGCATTCCCTAATTTGACGCACCTCGATTTATCCGGCACCCGCCTTACTTCCGAAATCCTCGAATCAGTCGGCCAATCTGCAACTCTGCGTCTGAAATCTCTTGCTCTTGCTCGCTGCATCAAACTCACGAGCGAGAGTATTACGCACTTCCTAGTCGATTCGCCTGTAACCAGCGAATTGACCGAATTGAACCTTTACGGCGACATGACCTATGTTTCGCCTATTTCTGAAGAGGACCTCATGAAAATCGTTACTCTGGCGCCTTCCTTCATCAGTGGAAACTTAGTCTATTTAGACCTCTCAAGTGCCCCGATCACTAAGGAGACTCTTACGAAAATGAAGCCGCAACCAAAGATTCGCTCTCTCGGCCTGTCCCACATCCATCGCCTTGAACTGAAGGCTGTGACGGAGTTTATTAGAGATAAGGCCCCGAATGTCGAAATTTTGACTCTGGTTAACACGTTTCCGGAACTCGGCAATCCAAGGGGTTCAACACGGCAGTCTACCATCGCTCTCCATACGCACCTTATCAGGCCACTGTGCTCACCGCCGTTCTCGTTTACCTTGTCACAGGACGCGCAAGCTAGTCAACCACCTCCGTCGCGTCTCCGTGTCATCGAACTGTCAACTGCCATGCTCGGTGGCCTCGGGGCTGGGGCTGGGTCGTGGCGCATCATCAGGAGCAAGGGAGGGCGTGGATGGTACGTCGACATCGCCAGCGCGTGGATTTCAGAGTCCGGTACATGTCAAGGGAGCGTCCTCCGTCGGGATTTGCCACCCACAGATCCGTTTAGGGTTGAGATGGAGAGGCTGTCTGCCGCGAATGGTAATGTTAGCAGCGGCGTAGGTTGGCATGCACGGAAGATGGAGGTTAGTCTCATTATTGCTGTGTTTTTCCCCATAGATGAATGCTGACGAAGCTGTTTTTATAGATACTTCACGGACACGGCATGCTTGGGCGAGAAGATGGCCTGTATGGCGCGGTGTCTTTCGCTTATCAGGGATAACTTTCCCTTGTTATAAGCAGTGTCCTGCGCCGCAGCGACTTTTTCTCCAAAAAAGATAAAATAAAAAAGGCGACGATGTCGCGCACATGAGAGATGGCTATGCTCTCTGGGCGTTCTCCCGTCTGCATTCGGAGGGCACAGTGATCTCACGATGATCTGATACCGGTTGCGCCACTGCAACTGCCCTTCTGGGCTTTGCGGAATGTCACGACGTGTGAACGTTCTCGCTGTATTTTGTGGGGTTTTCTGACAATGGGCGAGCGATATTTAGAGTTATCCATTTAACGGTTTTTCATCTACTTGGGGTCTTTTGGGTTTATCTTCTGGTCGATAACTATCGTTGACATTGTATATATATATCTTTTTGCACGCCATCTGTTGCATCGGAGTCTTAAGGATCTGAGGTTTGCCTTGCTGTGTACATACTACATGCCACTAGAAGCCCGACGTTGAAATCTTTCAAGTTACCACATCTAGCTCTGGCAGCTCGCTCACAGCACCAGTACTAGGCTGTGCTCAGTAACATGCCCAACATGAATTCGCATATTCTTTCCGCATTGCGTGTCCAGTAATTAACTATACATAGGTACTCGTGTATTTTATCTCAGTTCCAGTGTGTCCGTAGTTTTTTGATTCCCGTCAACGTATGTACATAGTCATTACATAGACACTACTTATCAGCCCCAGATGCATAGCAGAATGTCGAGCAGATGGCCAGCAACGGACCGCACGGATCATATCCCGGAGGTTCCCGCTTTCAAGATCTCAAGATCTCACGGCCACGCTCTGCCAAGATGTGCCAAGACCGTACTTATCAGATATGTTTCCCACTCCCATGACAATGCGACCACTAACAGCCGCCAACCGTTCTCTTGACTTGGAACGCGGTCACCTCGAGGTCATGGAGAGCGGGGTGTCGCCATGAGCTCATATAAATTTAATGTTTCTCTACACTCCACTGAAACGACGGTCCTCTCGAGGCTTTGAAGTTTGAAGGGACGTTTTGAGGTTCCTGTCGTGTTGCCATGATTTCCGAAGTTAGGGCGGCACGTTTTCTCAACCATATAAATAGAAACCGTATATAACACAGCCTTCCTGGTTCAGTTGGCCTTTTTCCGCCCCATCCCATTCATTATCTTCGCAAGCGCAGTCATTTTCTGGTATTTACTCTGTACTTGAAGATGGGTAAGTTCCATTTATCCCTATTCAGAGCCCTCCCCCCCCCCCCCCCCACCGCCTTGACACTTATCTCGCAATCCCCTAACTTAAATGCTCGTATCAGGCTCTTCAGTTGAAGGCTCGAATACCCTCGAAAACTCTTCAAACACAGTGCATGTTTATCCAGTGCCACCGATAGCGAGCTCTTCTGCTCTACCCCGTCGAAATACGCAACAAAGAGCCAGCACGACCAACCCTAGATCTTCACGCCTTGCAGCAATCCGCCAGCAAACTGCGTTAATGTTCGTTCCGGAACGCCCAGTGGGGAAAGCGCCAAACGCCTTCGAGAGCCTGAAATCAATCTTATGCTCCTCATGTGCGGTTTCTGGAGCTTCTCCATGTAATCTGACTGACTTCTCTGCAGGGCTAAATCTTTTGCTCGTGTTTATACCTGTATCCGTATGCATCCGTTCTCTCATCCTTTTTGTGGCAAAATTGAGCTCAGATCTCAATCTAGTGGGCCTTGCATTTCGCATTACCTGAATCCACCTCCAACAGAGACACAGTCATTTTTGTCTGTAAGTCACAAGTCTTTTCTGCGTTTTTAGGGGCATGAGCCGATATGTGGCGTCTTTAGTTTCTTTCTTTGCAATCATACCTTTAGCGAAAGTGAGTCGTCTTATTCTCTTGCAATAAAGTCCATCTATTTATCAAATTCCAGCTACTTGCCTTTGCCACAGAGGAACTATCATTACGGGTAGGCCAGACACTCGCTGGGCTCTTGAACGCCACTCTTGTAAGTTATCTATCTCTGCTTGGAGGTGCTGTGCGCTTAATTTGGCTTCCGAATCCAGGGAAATGCGTAAGTGTCAATGATAGGCGCCCTCAAATCCTTATACTGACATACCACATAGCGTCGAACTTATAGTTGCTGTAAGCATCCCCTTATGCTCGTTACAAGGTCAACTTGAGAACAAAAACAAAAAACTAGATTATCGCACTGGTGAAATGTGAATTGCGCGTTGTTCAATCCTCGTGTAAGTCCTGCATCCTACGTCATCTCTACCCTCGGGAGCGATTCTTATCGCTTCAAACACGATCGAATTGAATTGAATTGCTGTCAATCGTACTAAATATACCTTCTCTTAGTGGTGGGATCCGTTCTCAGCAATCTGCGTAAGCGCCCAGCCGTCGCGCTTAATTGATCGTTACTGATAAGGGTCTTTCTAGTCCTTGTTCTTGGAATGTGTTTCTTTGCCGGTGGCCTAAAATATTCGGAGCAAGGCTTCGGCGTCAGTAAGTGGAACATTTTTCCCGGTATAGGCGCCAGTAACTTATGACACTGATTGACAGGCGCTACTCAACTTAATTCATCATTATTGACTGTCAGCGTCATTGCTGTCCTCCTCCCTGCTGCCTTTCACTTCTCCTCGCAATCATCATCAAATTCAGCTTCCGGTTCAACATCAAATTCAACTTCCAGTACAGGACTGAGCCCAAGTTCAGAAGGCAGTGCTATCTTGTCGGTCAGTCATGGGGTAAGGGCTTTTGTTTCTCTGTGCCTCACCGTTCGGTTTGTTGACAACTATTCATAGGTTGCGATCATTCTTCTCTTTAGTAAGCGCCCATTTACCACTCCCACGATATCATTCTTATCAATACACCACAGTTTATGCGGGTTATCTCTCCTTCCAACTCTACTCCCACCCGGATCTGTACCAGGACAAGGGTAGCCACACAATAGAGAGCACGAAATATCAAAAGCCCCTCTTCCAAGGCCTCTCCAAAAAATTGCATCATCACAAAGACCGGGACGTTGAATCTGCTTCAGACCATCCTCTGCAATTGACACAGTCGCCATTGTCAATCACAAACTCGCCGACACCAAATGTAACACAAGCAGACACATTCAGTACCGGTGCACCGTTGTTCGCGTCCGTGACGACCGACAATCCTACAGTCATTAACGACCAGTCTCTGGCCTCACCGCACGCGCACTTTACCCCAGATATACAGGAGAAGGAGGACGAAGACGAGGAAGAAATGCCAACGATGAGCGTCTGGATGACGATTGGCCTCCTCGCTACGGTCACAGTTGTGAGTCCTCAGCTACCTTATTTTAGCTGTAGCCGTGCATTAATGGCCTTGGTCATATTTAGTTGGTTGCCATCACTGCCGAGTGGCTTGTCGATTCCATTGACGGTATGACAGACACCGGGCATATCAGTAAGGAGTTTGTTGGTATCATCCTCTTGCCCATTGTTGGCAACGCAGCGGGTACGCTTTGTTCTAATGCGATAAAGAGGTTGCATAGCTCACATGAAATTTTTAGAACACGTAACAGCTGTTAGCGTGTCCGTGAAAGATAAACTCAACCTCAGTCTTGGAGTTGCTGTGGGGTCTAGCATCGTGAGTCGGATTATAGCATTTCACTGATGGCAAACTCACACTGTCTGCGCCGCACAGCAAATTGCCCTTTTCGTCATTCCGTAAGCGCCTTCGCCCTGGTTTCCTTGTTTTACTGTAAGCTGACCACTTTTATCTAGATTTATTGTGACGTTGGCATGGATCCTCGGAAAACCTTTGACTCTTCTCTTTGATCCCTATGAATCAGTCGCTATGTTCCTCTCAGGTATGTAGTAAGGTGCTGTCCTGCGACAATTTCACTAAACCCTTTCAATATAGTCCTCACGGTAAATTACGTGGTACAAGACGGAAAATCCAATTGGCTCGAAGGCTTCATTCTAATGTGTACGCCTTGTTCCACACGCAATCTTCCGGCTACCCTGCCAACTAATTATCTTAATCAGGTCTCTATATCATTCTTGCAGTAACTTTCTGGTTCTATCCTGGTTCGTCCTTTATTGATATCCCAAGCATTGCATATGTCTTGACGTTATTCGCTTCTTAGGTTCTGATCCATCTGGCGGCCTATTGTCGACCTGCTCGTAAATCTATACCCACTGTAGCATACCCTTTGATTCGGAAGATACAGGAATTAGCGTCCGACGTTCAAGTATACCCTGATCCCACCACATTCATTAATGCAGTACAAGGGCCCCCTTCTATTTAATCCACTATCTTTTATGCAGCTCATTTGTAGGTAGATTTATGAATACTTTCAAGCACTGGATCTTCATTATTCTTTTAACGTGCTTGGGATTATTCAATTTATGGCCCCAATCCAGCTCAGCTATTACATATGATACATGAGGACAAGTCGCCCCATTTCTCTCAAGCTACAACTTAGCTTTCGCTGCAGAATCTTCCAGGGTAACTGCCGCGGCTGTCAGTGCAATGGAATTTCTTTCTTTCACTTTCGCAGCTAAGAGGGTTCGAGTCAACTGACTGTAGTCTGGGTTTAAATGAATTAGCCTCACTGAAAAGGACCTTCTGGCCTTCCTTCCACATTTCGGTCACAACGGTCTCTCCCGGATAAACGACACCGGCGAATCTACAGCATTGTAAGTGAGCCAACATTGGCAATGAATCTGGCTTATATCTTCTCACCGGACTTTGATGTCCTTGTAAGGTCCGAAAGCTTTGAGGACATGCTTCCCAGCAATACCCATGAAGCAGAGCCCATGTAGGATAGGCTGGTCGAAGCCTCCAATGGCAGCAAATTCCGGGAGAATCTAAATAGGCGAAGAATTTCAGGCGAGTCCTGCGAGAATCGATGTTTGACCCAAAGGACCTACGTGAAGTGGGTTGTAATCACCACTCAGGCTGCATTAACGTAGATGAGATGAAGCAGCGCGGGTGTAAAATAAAGATCCTCACCGGTATAACGCCGCCTGTGATGTGCTCGTCTTTTCCTCAATTACGGCGTCTGGGCTGCGCTTTGGTGGAGTGTTCGCGGCGGAGGCAGCGCCACGATCTAATACCGCACAAATTAGTATGACGCAATTCATCGTTCAACAAGTTACAGATGTCGGACCATTTCCAGCGCGCTTTCCACCGAAGCCTCCAGCCCCTCGAATAAATACAGTAGACTGGTTTTCGAAGATGAGGTTGCCTGTGTGTTTGTCGCGTGTCTCGATTATGGTCGTCACAGCTGCAGCTTTGCCTTTGTCAAGGACTTCGAGTAGCCTAATAAATATGTGGGTGAGAATCATGAAGAAGCTTGAGATTAATGTAAAACCAGCAGAGTAACTGACCTGGCTTCGCTGACGAGCTCTCCAGAAGTCGGAATTGGGCCCTTGATATTTAAGTATTGTTCTCCATGCAGCAGTTTCGCCTAGGTATAGAGCATGAATGCAATATTTGCAGGATTATCGGGGGAAAATCACATACAGGGTTGTAATTTGGTAACCAGTCCAGAGGGATGGCCGCACTGCAAGGGAACTGAGGAATGACACCAAACGTGGGCAGGGCGGAAAACTCGTCATCTCCCTCGAATGTCCATTTGAGCTCCTTCTCGGTGGCCCCAATTCCAAGGTTGTAGAGTATCACGTCTCTCTGGAAGGCCTACATTAGAAACCTGCCAGAATTTCAGGATGAAGGCTACAATACAAACCTCAGTGTACGAATAGGGGACGGGGTCAGAGATGACCTTCTTGGCATCCCGAACCAGTTGCGAGTCCTCCGAGTCAGCGAAAGCGTTGGGGTCCTTAAACGAGGTCATTGTGCGTATAGAAGGTTAAGAAAAGAGAGCAAACGGGCTGGGAAGATCATCGTTTCTGGGAGACGTCAAGACTATGGAAGTACAATCACATGCTTGAGCAACAAATACTGATTACATCACTGACAATCCTTGGAGGACTGTAGCCTGTTCACATTAATTTAATATTGTCAGATGTAGGACATTTTGCAAGATGAATGTAATAAAATTACGGAAATGCAAGATGTATGAGATACAAGAAAACTACATAGGGTACGTATTTTTAACCGGTATAATTTACAGTTTGGCCTTGACATCGTCACCCTTGTTGCTGAAGTTCTCGACGAGCTGTGAGAGGAAGAAACGTGAGTGTCACAGAAAGAGGATCAGACATTCATGCACTTACTTGTTGAATTGCCTCTTGTGTTGATGTTGGGTGGGTAGCGCGGCCATCGTCTAATGTAACGATCAATGCTGTTTCATTGAATAATGTTCTGAAAGACATACCAAAGGCGGTGATTTTACCCCATTTCGCGAAGACATCTTCGATGGTATATGTCTTGTTTGTGGGGAAGCCATAACCACCGGAGCGCTGCCAGCGGGTCTGGGCAGCCCATCCCCCGAGAACCTCGAACAACGATCCCGAGGTTGTTTCATTATCTGTAATGAAGGAGAAATTAACAACAGCTACACTCCGACGAACAAGAAGCAGATACTAGCCTTTGCTGGTCAAGTAGCCAACAAGCGGGGCAATGAAGTCGGGCTAGAGAATTAAAGGGTCAGATCATCATGAAGTGACAATACTGCAAGATATGAATGAACCTTGAAGGCATCAACCATCTCCTGCGGCCAGATAGTGCTGGTCATGGCAGTACCGGCAGATGGGGCAATAACATTGGCGAGGATGTTGTACTTCTTGCCTTCAATTGCGAGGGTGCGAGTGAGACCGGTGATGCCGGCCTTGGCTGTCGAGTACTAACAAGAGAAAGTTGAACTCAAGTTGAAATATCCACAGGGCGATACTTACGTTAGCTTGACCGAAGTTACCATCTAAAAAAATACATCAATATACAGATGGAGAAACCGACAGAAGAGGAAACATACAGATGCCGACTTGAGAACAAGTGGTCACGATGCGTCCGTACTTCTGCTTCTGGAATAGAGGCCAGACGGCATGAGCGCACTTCATAAAAGAGTGAGTCATGTAATCGTAATCGACATTCCAACGCGCTAATTGTTACCTTGTAGGTACCGCTGAAGATGATAATGAGTACATAAAATCAACATCGAATGAATATGAACATACCGGAGATGCACAGCGAGGACAAGATCCCATTCTTGCTCGGTCATAGCCTGGAAAGATTTATCGCGCAAGATACCAGCGTTGGCAACAAGAACATGAACACCCCCGAATTTCTCCACGGCGATCTGGACAATTTTGTCGGCATCCTCAACAGAGCAAACTGCGGCAACAGCCTTTCCTCCGGCTAAACGTTTCTGTGAGTTATAGAACGCAAGATAAAAAAAAATCCATACCTTTGATCACCTCATTGACGACAGCACTAGCTCCTTTCTCGCTAACATCATTGACGACGATATTTGCGCCAAGTTTGCCATACATGTGTGCATAGGCACGACCGAGACCAGCACCAGCACCAGTAATAATAACGGTCTGGCCATCAAAACGCACTGGAGGTGACGACTGAGAGTTGGGAGGGAGTTTCTTGGCGGCTTCGAGTTTGCCCTAAGTAGACGAGACATCAGACCTGAGGCTCAAATGTCTAGGGTAGTAGGTACTTACAACTGAATCGACATCTGTGAGCGATTGTGGGCTGTTTTCTGGGTTAGAATACATTAAAATACAACAGTGAACAACATACTAGTAAGGCTTCGTGAAGTCAGTCAACTCGTCCCATTTAGCTTTCACCTTTACCAAGTCAGTTATTGATCAGTCTGTGTAACAGTTATAGCTCACAGCGGAAGGAGTGAAGCTGCTATCTGTTTTGAAGATGGTACCGTCGCTTCTTTCCCATCGGAGCTCAGCAATGAAGCCTGCGCCAACTTCAAAGACCTTGCCAGAAGCATCAGGCCCATCTGGGTGACAAAGAGCAGCAACAAATGGAGCAACGTAATCGGGCTAATTGGAATAGTTAATGCGCGTGTGCCTACATAGCAGAAATAGCTGACATACGCTAAGATTGGCCAACATTTCTGGTGGCATGATGGTCTCAGTCATGGCCGAGGCAGCTATCTTTCAAGAAACGGCTCAGTCTCTGCTTCCTACTGGGGTATGAAAGAGACGTACGGGGCAATGGCGGTCGATTTGATGTTGTATTTTGCGCCCTCGCGTGC